>JBBPBR010000003.1:1388725-1401943 GCA_037974775.1 Cicer pinnatifidum | reverse complement strand
AGTGACAATTTCATATTTTATGTTTTAAAATTTCGACAATGTTATCCTTTTTTGTACAAAAATTCAAAAAAATCATCAAAATTTTCAACCAAAACCCATTAAATTAATAATCATCTTCAATATAATGCAAATTTTATCAAATCCATAACTCAAATATTCAAATATACTCATATTTTCATCTCCAACAACATCAAATAAAGAATGAAAATATGAGTTTATTTCAAGATTTAAGATATGAATTTGATTAAATTTGTATTTTTATGAAGATGATAATGAATTTTATGAGTTTTGGTTGAAAACTTTGATGATTTTTTTGAATTTTTGTAAAAAAAAGGACAACATTGTTGAAATTTTAAAACATAAAATATCAAATTGTCACTTAAAATTAAAATAAAGGACCAACTCGGGAAAAAAAAAGATAAATGACGAAAACGTTACTTGAAATTAAGTTAAGGGACCACGGATGTAATTTAGCCTTAAATTTATTTGTAAATACGTATGGTTTTTCAAAAAAATGGGGTGGAAAAATTTGGCTGTTAAGCGTGTCAGCAAAAGACCCAAAATTGTCAAGCATTCAATATTTATTCTCATAAATTTATAAAATGACAAACTCTTATTTTATATATCATTGTATTTATGCAAAAAATGCAACAAGTTTCAATTGCATCTGCAACTTCCCCCTTCGACACTTTCAAACCATTTTAGTAAACTAGTGCTCACATTACATCAATACAACGAAACGATTATTAAATTCATTTACAAACACGCGTGGTTTTTCAAAAAAATGGAGTGGAAAAGTTGGGCTCTTAAGCATATCAGCAAAAGACCCAAAATTGTCAAGCATTGGACATTTATTCTCATAAATTTATAAAATGACAAACTCTTGTTTTATATACCATTGTATTTATGCAAAAGATGCAACAAGTTTCAATTACATCTGCAACTTTCCCCTTCTACGTTTTCAAACCATTTTGATAAACTAGTGCTCAGATTACGTCAATACAATGAAATGATTATTAAATTCATTTGCAAACACGTGTGATTTTTCAGAAAAATTGGGTGAAAAAGTTGGGCTCTTAAGCATATCAGCAAAAGACCCAAAATTGTCAAGCATTGGACATTTATTCTCATAAATTTATAAAATGACAAACTCTTGTTTTATATACTATTGTATTTATGCAAAAAATGCAACAAGTTTCAATTGCATCTGCAACTTTCTCCTTCTACACTTTCAAACCATTTTGGTAAACTATTGATCACATTACATCAATACAATGAAATGATTATTAAATTCATTCGCAAACACGTGTAGTTTTTCAGAAAAATGGGGTTGAAAAGTTGGGCTCTTAAACATATCAGCAAAAGACCCAAAATTGTCAAGCATTGAACATTTATTCTCATAAATTTATAAAATGGCAAACTCTTGTTTTATATACAATTGTATTTATGCAAAAAATGCAACAAATTTCAATTGCATCTGCAACTTCTCCCTTCCACACTTTCAAACCATTTTAGTAAACTAGTGCTCACATTCGATCAATACAAACTTTCAACCTATTTTAGTAATGTAGTGCTCACATTACATCAATATAATGAAATGATTATTAAATTCATTTGCAAACATATGTTGAAACATTAAAATTATTCAACTTTTTAGCATAACTCCTAACAATTTAGGTATAACTCCTAAAACAAATTATTCATTAAAATCGTAAGTTATTATTCTCCCATTCGCATCTCAAGTCACCACTGTCACACCTCGTTGCTACATCTCAAGTCACCATCGTCACACCTCGTCGTCGCATCTCAACCATAGCCACAATTCTCACACCTCGCGGCCATCAAATATTATTGGAAATGATGATGCTTTAATGGAAATTTATTAGAAATAATGATGACATTTATGAGAGCTAGTGTTGTTGTCAATTGAAAAAATGAAGTCCCACATATGAGGAATATCACACACTAGTAGGATATATAAGGTAGAGGTATGAGACTAGGGGAGAGCCACAAGGGGTACCACAATTTTGTGAAGGAGGGAGAACGCAAGCAAATAGACCACCACATACGTGCGCGCCACTGTTCGACCTGGCCCGACTTTGGCTTTGGCTTTGGCTACGTGGTGTATTAATTTTTAGCATGTGAAAATTAATTATTTATTTTAATTAATTGAATGCTTGCATTAGTTACGTAACTGTCCTCTATCGGGTCAACATTAATTATCTGATCCAATCTTCCTTCTAGATTTTGTGCGTCTGATTTTGCCCTGTCAAAACCCTAATCTTTGGTCTCACGTTATTTTGTTGTCCGGTCAAAAGTTAGAGTCAAAACCCTAAGTTTAGAGCGCACGTTTTGGGAGGTCAACTATTTCGGAGCGCATGTTTTGATGGATCCCTTGATTTTCTCATATCCAGTTGCGGATTTCCTCTATAAATACAGGGTTCTCCTCAGTTGGAAAATCACATCAAAAGCTCTCTGTATCTAAAGCTTTTCTCACTTCTCCACCTTCTTACTTTTTCTTCTATTTCTTTCGAGTGATCTTAGTGCCATATTACGATCAGCAGTCATACGACTGCCTTATTGAGGGTGTAATTCTAGAACGGTTTTTCTACGGTGTAGTAGAACTCCGATATAGTGTATCTGGATTGTTTTATCCTGGAGACTTCGTGGTTGATAGTCTGTCTTGCACAATTTGGGCAGTGTCTCGAAACGTCTTAAAGAGAGCGACCTATTTCGCGACTTAACCCAGTAATATTTTTGGTGTCATAAATTATTTTTCAAAAGGTTTCTTTGAAATTCAAAAACAACAATTTTAAGACGTTTTCCAACTGCCATGTCTACCGAAGAAATTACTGGAACAGATTCTTCTGCATATGACTACAACAAATTGTTTCGGTTTGAGGGAAGTCATTTCAAACGATGGCAACAAAAGATGTTCTTTTTTCTAACCACGAAACAGGTTGCCAATATTCTGAAAGATGACATTCCTGTTGTTCCAGAAAAAGTTGAACAAACAAAAAAGGATAAAATAGTTGTTGAATTAACCCAATGGGAACATAATGATTACTTGTGTAAGAATTATATTCCTAATGGACTTGCTGATGATCTGCATGATTACTATATTACCGACAGCAATACTGTTAAATAGGTTTGGGATGCTCTAAAGAAGAAAAATGATATTGAGGAAGTTGGAGCCAAAAAGTATGTTGTTAGCCGCTACCTCAAATATCATATGACAGATGACAGACCAATAGAAGCATAGTCTCATGAAATCTAGAAAATTGCTCACGAGATCATCTCTAAAGGTATGTCCCTAAATGAACAGTTTCAGATTGCTGTTAGTATTGACAAACTGCCCCCTGCTTGTAAATATTTTAAAAAAAATTCTCTCGCATAAAACAAAAGAATTTTCTCTAAAAAGTTTGATAACTCGCCTTAGAATTGAGGAGGAATCTCGTAAACAAGATTAGAAAGATGAAGTTCTTCTTGTGGCGAATAATAAGAAAAAGAAATTCATCGGAGCAGTTCTGAAGCCAAACGACAAACAACTAAAGAATCAGAATCGTTCTTCAAAGAACAACAACAAGAATGGGAACCCTCCAAAGGTCCCAATTGCCAAACATCACTCACCTCCTAGAAATGGTTATCTCCCATTTCTCTAATGCCACTGTGGGAAAGAGGGTCATATGGCACACAAGTGCAGGAATAAGTCAGACCCTGCTAACTTGATAGAAGATCAATTCATTACTCTGATAACAGAGATCAACCTTGTTGGTGAATCAGATGGATGGTGGACAGACACTGGCGTCTCACACCATATTTGTTATGATCGTGTTATGTTTAAAACATACATAGCTGCTGAAGATAAGAAAGTGTTGTTGGGAGATTCCCACACCACTAATGTTGTTGGTATTGGAGATGTAGAACTAATATTCACCTCTGGAAAAATCTTAATTCTGAAGGATGTCATGCACACTGCAAAAATAACGAATAATCTGGTTTATGGGTTTTGCTCTCAATAAGGCAGGGTTTACTCAATCTAGAGGGGCATATTTATACACAATTTCTAAAAATGGTATTTTTGTTGGGAAAGGGTACGCCACTGATGGCATGTTTAAATCGAACGTTGAAATCAATAAAATGTTTTCTTCTACTTACATGTTGTGTGACTTTAATATTTGGCATGTTGGACTCTGTCATATGAACAAACGTGTGATTTCAACCTTAAGTAATTTTGGCTGAATTCCAAAGTTATCTCTAAAGGATTTCGAAAAATGTGATTTTTGCAGTCAAGCTAAAATAACTAAGAGATCACATAAATCAGTAGTTAGAGAATCTGAACACCTAGATTTAATACACTCTGATATATGTGAAGTCAATGGAACACTAACTAGAAATGGGAAACGTTATTTCATCATTTTCATTGACGATTGCTCTGACTTTACCTTTATATATTTAATGAAAAATAAAAGTGAAGCACTTGACATGTTTAAGATCTTTGTAACTGAAATTGAAAATCAATTTACCAAAAAGATTAAGAGGTTTCGTAGTGATAGAGGAACAAAATACAATTCCAATTTGTTTAATGAGTTTTATAAAACCCAAGGGATTATACAGAAACTACTGCACCATATTCACCTGAAATGAATGGTAAAGCTGAAAGAAAGAATTGAACTCTTACTGAATTAGTTGTTCTATTATGCTTAACTCTAGTGCTGCATCTCACTGGTGGGGGGAAATTATTTTGATTGTTTGCTATGTTTTGAATAGAGTTCCTAATTCTAAAAGAAAAACATCTCCTTATAAGATAATGAAGAAAAGACAACCCAACTTGACTTATCTTCCAACATGGGGTTGTTTGGCTTATGTTAGAATTCCCGATCCCAAGCGAATTAAACTTGCAATTAGAGCCTATGAATGTGTATTCATTGGGTATGCAGTAAACAACAAAGCCTATAGGTTTTATGACCTAAATACGAAAGTGATCATAGAATCAAATGATGTTGACTTCTATGAAAATAAATTCCCTTCAAATCGAGAAATAGTGGGGGCAGCGAACCTAGTCAAGTTCTTGTGATAAGAAGCACTGAAAGCAACAAACAAGACGAAACAAAAACTCGAAGAAGTAAGAGAGTAAGAGTTACTAAAGATTATGGACCAGAATATATGACGTATAATTTAGAAGAGGATCCTGCAAATCTTAAAGAAGCTCTATCATTATTGGATGCAGATCTATGGCAAGAAGCTATAAACGATGAAATGGATTCTTTAGAGTCTAACATGACCTGGCATTTAGTAGACTTGCCTCCTGGTTGCAAACCTATAGGTTGTAAATGGATTTTGAAAAAGAAACTAAAACCCGATGGATCTATTGATAAGTACAAGGCACACCTTGTAGCCAAAGGTTTTAGACAAAGCGAAAATATAGATTTCTTCAACACTTTTTCCCCAGTCACTAAACTAACATCCATTAGGGTGCTTATATCACTTGCGGCTATTCATAACCTGGTGATACACCAGATGGATGTTAAAACAACATTTTTAAATGGTGATCTGGAAGAAGAAATTTATATGGAACAACCTGAAGGTTTTTTTATTCATGGAAAAGAAGACAAGATATGTAAGTTAGATAAGTCTCTGTATGGTCTTAAACAACCTCCTAAGCAATGGCATGAAAAATTTGATAACTTAATTATGTCGAATGAGTTTAAAGTAAATGAAAGTGACAAATGTATTTATTACAAATCTAAAAATGACATTTGCACTATCATATGTCTCTATGTAGACGACTTACTCATATTTGGCTAAAACATTCATGTTGTAAATAATGTGAAATCATTGTTGAGGAACAACTTTGATATGAAAGACCTCGGAGAAGCAAGTGTAATCCTTGGAAACAAGATTACTAGGTCAGAAAAGGGAATTTCCTTGGATCAATCTCACTACGTTGAAAAGATTTTAAAGAAATATAATTACTTTGACTGCAAACCTGTTTGCACACCATATGATCCAAATGTGAAACATTTCAGGAACTCTGGTGAAGGTGTTAGACAAATTGAATATGCGAGCATCATTGGCAGCCTCAGGTATGCCACTGATTGTACTAGACCTGACATAGCCTACATCGTAGGATTGTTGTGCCGGTTTACTAGTATACCTAGTATGGAGCATTGACACGCTATTGAAAGGGTCATGAGATACCTTAAAAGGACCATGAGTCTCGAATTACACTATCAAAGGTTTCTTGTCGTCCTTCAATGATACCACGATGCTGATTGGAACACCTTATCAGATGACTCCAAAGCAACCAGTGGCTATGTTTTTAGTATAGCCGGTGGTGCTGTATCATCGAAGTCGAAGAAACAAACGGTATTGGCTCAATCTACTATGGAGTTTGAAATGATAACACTAGCTACTACTAGTGAAGAAACAAGCTGGTTGAGATGCTTGCTAGCAGAGATCCCTTTGTGGGAAAAGTCATAGCCAGTTATTTGATCCACTGCGATAGTACAGTGGCTATTGCAAAGATTGAGATTCGTTATTACAACAGTAAGAGACGACAAATACGTCGTAAACATAGCACTGTTAGAGAATTACTTTCTAAAGGAACTGTTATAATGGATCATGTATGCACTGATGAAAATTTAGCAAATCCTTTGACAAAAGGATTAGCTAGAGAGAAAGTCCTAAATACATCCAAAAGGATGAGACTATTGCCTATAGATCAATGAGTCACTTATGATGGTAACCCGGCCTAAAAGACTGGAGATCCCAAGAATAAGGTTCATTGGGTAATAACAAGTCATAGTGATATGAGATGAACATGCTATATTATATATGAGAGAAGCATGATTCTTAAGGCGATAAAAGGATGAGATAATAGAAACTCTTAATGAGATTTATACTCTATTTGGAGTGGAATACCTAGCTACAGGAGTACTCTTGATAGACTCACTTATGTGAATGTGGAAGTAAGAGCCGCTTCCTATGGAATTTTGAGGCAGAATTCCTGGAGTATTCACTATACTGGAATACACCCAATGAAAAGGTTATGTGTGGGTTTGATGTCAGAGATAGAGTTCAAGACTACGAGTCACTCTTGTTGAATCTGAATCTTACTTGCTATGCAAAGGTCCAAGTCAAGAGACACATTTGTTTATGCATAATCTTATAGAAGTGTTTGACATTATTCAAAAACCTATTTTTTAATTTCAAGTGGGAGATTGTTGGAAATGATTATGCTTTAATGGAAATTTATTGAAAATAATGATGACATTTATGAGAGTTAGTGTTGTTGTGAATTGAAAAAATGAAGAAGTTCCACATATGAGGGATATCTCACACTAGTAGGATATATAAGGTGGAGGTATGAGACTTGGGGAGAACCCCAAGAGGTACCCCAATTTTGTGAAGGAGGGAGAACACAATCGAATATACCACGGCACACGCGCGCTGCTGCCGTCCGGCCTAGCTCGGCCCGACCTTGGCTTTGGCTTTAACTATGTGGTGTATTAATTTTTAGCATGTGAAAATTAATTATTTATTTTAATTAACTGAATGTTTGTGTTTTGTCTCTAATTGATACGTTAATTACGTAACTGCCCTCCACCTAGTCAACATTAAATATTTGATTCAGTCTTCCTTCCTAAGATAATTAATGTAATTGTCTTTCACCGAGTCAAAACCCTAATCTTTGGTCTCACATTATTTTTCTGCCTGATCAAAAGTCAGAGTCAAAACCCTAAGTTTGCAGCGCACATTTTGGGAGGTCAGTTATTTCATAGCGCACATTTTGGGAGGTCAGCTATTTCGGAGCGCACGTTTCTGAGGTCAAACTCTAAAGCGCACGTTCTGATGGATCTCCTGATTCTCTTAGATCCAGTTGCGGATTTCCTCTATAAATAGAGGGTTCTCCTTAGTTGGAAAATCACCTCTTCGTATCTAAGGTTTTTCTCACTTCTCCCTATTCTTACTTTTTCTTCCATTTCTTTTGAGTGGTCTTAGTGTCATACTACGAGTGGCAGTTATACGACTGCGATATTGAGGGTGTAATTCTAGAACTGTTTTTCTACGGTGCAGTAGAACTTCGATACAAAGTATTTGAGTTGTTTTATCATGGGGATTTCGTGGTTGATAGTCTCCCTTGCACAATTTAGACATTGCCTCGAAACGTCTTAAAGAGAGCAACTTAGTTCGCGACTCAAGTAATATTTTCGGTAACATAAATTATTTTTCAAAAGGTTTCTTCGAAATTCAAAAACAACAAATACTAACTTGTCGTCGTAAATGTTACGCGCCACTCCGTTTTATTTCAGTCTCGTTTCTCGCCATTTTTCATTATTCTCGTTTCATTATTCATTTTCATGACCTACAGTGAGTTAGGGTTTTTCTTCTGATTTAGCCACCACCGTCACACCTCGCGGCCATGGATCTTAACCTCTTCACGTTGCATCTCAACTTCGTTGTCATGGTAACCTTGTCGCCGTCGTAAGTGTTGCGTGCAACTCTATTTTATTTCAATCTCGTTTCTTGCCATTTTTCATTATTCTCGTTTAATTATTCATTTTCGTGAATTGTAGTGAGTTAAGGTTTTGATTTTCTTTTGATTTAGGGTTTTCTTCTAAGTTAGTGTTTTTTGTGTGATGTTTCTTTGAACGTTTTCAATTTGCAAATTGCTTTAGTTGCATAATAGGTGTTTTTCTAATATTGGAGTCTATTGTCAAGTTGAAGGAGTCAAAGAATTCTGACATAGTCGCCATTGTTACTTGCATAGAGGTATTGATGCTAATTCAGATGTCCCTATCAATTATCATTGCCATTGTCGTCATTTTCCACTTCGTTGTTTGGTTTTGCTTAGTTTTGTTGGACTTTCAGGTACAAGCTAATATTTTTCTTGTACTACTTTATTTACTTGCAAGGTTTTTGGTCAGTATAAAGTAGTCCGGTGAAAAATTTCAAGCTAATATATATGCTCAAGGCCTAATCTGTTTACATAAATTTCTCTAAAAAGTGAGTTTTCTGGGATTTTTTTTATGGGTGTTAACATGTTGTAGCTCATTTACCTTTATCAGTAGATTGACTTGTCTTTTAAAAGTTTTATTGTTTTAGAAATTTGTCGCAATCTTGAATATTCGAAGCACCTACTAATGCTACAAACGGCTATGTTAAGATTTAAGATATTGTTCTGAAATGGTTAACTAGTTGATTTTCTCTTTTGCATATGTGCAAATAAAAATTTTGTTTGAGATATAGGATGATTTTTTTTCCTCTTAGTGAAACCGATCTTTTTCATTTGTCTAGGTACTTTAAAGGCCTGTTATCACTATGGAAGGGCATTCTCCTTTTTGGCCCCAGGGGACAGGAAATGTTTGTATTCATTTTTCCTCAGAAATATTTGTAAGGTTGTTTAGTCAGTTTCATACTACATAATTTAAAAAATGTTACGTTGGAAGAAATGTATTGCTTTTCTATTTTCATATTCTGATACGTTGGAAGAAATAGACTCACACAAATAGACATTAATTAAGCAAGTGGATGACTAAAAGATCCTTATCTAATCTGACAAGTATTAAAGCATTCTGTTAATACACCTGCATGTTATGCTGAAAAATTAATAACTCAAAAAGGTTCTTTCCTTACCTTGCAACCATCAAACAGAGCTGTTCATGCATAATTTTGGCTTCAACCAAATCTAAATATATCATAAAAGTGCAACATTTTAGGAACTTTTATTGATATTCAATTAAATCTAGGATTATTGATATCCTTAATTGTAAGAATAATGTTGCTGTTTGGTCTAAACTAAGAGTGGCCTCAAATTTTCTATTTTCTTGCCGGAGAAATTTGATTGATGAATCAAAGATATTGTTTAGGCTTATAATTTACTTATTATTTAGTGAATATTATATTATATAGTTTTAATGCCAATAAGTACCTTTATCATTGCTTTTGATTTTATTCTCTAAGTAAATCACCTTGAGGACAAGGTGATAGTTTAGGGAGGGGGGAAGTATTGTTAGACTATTATTATTTAATAGCATGTTATTATTATAAGAAGGGAATAAGAAACTGACCAATTCAGTTTTGGTAACTGCCATGTTAGTTTATATGTGTATAGAGTAGTTATTTTACCAATTCAGTTATGACTTAATTATTACAACCAGCCCATAAATAGTTAAAGCTTCCATAAAAGCAATAAAGTACCCCTTATTTTGTCCTATGCTTCCGGTTGTCGCGCAATCCCTTCTATAGCTTGTCCTGCAGCTGTGCCTTGACCAATTCCAGGTCCAATGGAAGCAAGTCCAACGGCCAACCCAGCAGCAATAACAGAAGCAGCAGAAATGATTGGATTCATGATAAGTTTTTCCTATTCCAAATAAAATAAAGAAAACAAATAGTTAATAATATAATCAACCAAGAAATTATTTATCTGCCAACCATAACTTATTTCCAACATTCAACTTTATTTGCTCTGTTTACTAAATGTATGTGTACATTTCAACACTCATTTGAAATAAGGAAAATACTACTACTGTAGCAATAAAATGTTCATTATGGATAATTAACTTGTTAAGTGTAATTGTTGTAATTCAGATATGTTAGTTAGCTTACCCAGTCAAATTTTGTTAGTTTTCCTAACTAACTCCTAATATGATATATGATGTGATAAAGTGTTGAATGTGATAAGATGGTAAAGTGCGACCTGCTGTGATATCCATGTCAAGGAATCCTATGTGTATCGAGTGAGATTATTGTAAATAATTTTATGGTGTGTTGTTTTGGCTAGTGATCCTGAAATGTACAAAGACTGAAGTGTTGGTTGTTTGATTTGGCAATTTTTACTAAAAAGATTCCTACTCATTTAAAAATTTGCAGTTGTGTTTGTTGCTTAGTTCATTTAAATCCTCAAGTAGGTGTGGTTAATAACTTTATTAATGCAAAAAATGCAACAAGTAATGTTCCCCTTCTACACTTTTAAACTATTTTGGTAAACTAGCGTTCACATTACGTCAATACAATGAAATGATTATTAAATTCATTTACAAACACGTGTGATTTTTCAGAAAAATGAAGTGGAAAAGTTGGGTTGTTAAGCATATTAGCAAAAGGTCCAAAATTGTCGAGCATTGCACATTTATTCTCATAAATTCATAAAATGACAAACTCTTATTTTATATATCATTGTATTTATGCAAAAAATGCAACAAATTTCAATTGCATTTGCAATTTTCTCCTTCCACACTTTCAAACATAAAACATAGAGTCCTTCACTCTCATTTCAGATTTGGAATCGCTTCCAACGCCGACGTGTTTTACTTAACCAATCACCTATTCTCCACAAGCACTTGTAAGATACCTATCTATCTATCTTTATTTTTTTATTTGTCTATATTTTATTTATTTATTTGTCATTAAAATTAAAGTAATTTGTCTATATTTTTTATTTGTATTCATTAATTAATTGATTTGAGTAAAAAAGTCATTATAATTTATTGTAGGATTAGAAATTGGATATTGGGGATAAGATTTTTGTGCTTTCAGCGATTGAAGGGTATGTGTAGAGATTAGGATTCTCTCAATTTGTCATCTTCTCTTTTTCTTTTATTTCTAATGTTTTTGAATTAATTATTTGATATTTAGTGGATTTAAATAGTTTTAATACATAACTAGCGTGTTGGAACCTTTGAAAGTTAAATGACAAGTGGGGTTATTGATGATATAGTACATCGTAGACTCGTAGTATATTAAGCATTGATTTTGTGTTATTTATAAGAATGTTTATCATTGTTGAAAAATATAAAAGATCGAACGGTTGAAATTATTAACAAAAAATCAATAGTATATGTAAAAAAAAAAATACATTTTTTAGCCTTAGAAAATTATTATGTAAATATTTATAATCTCTCTTGAAATATAAATAAATATTTTTAAAGAATTCTTTTGTACACATATTTACAATAATATTAAAAATCTCTTTCACAAAAGTAATTTAAAATTTGATTTTAAAGTTTATATGTTGGTTATTTTTATTTTAAACATATAACATTTAAAAAAAATTATATTCAATTAATTTCTTATGTTTTTATTTATATATTTTATTTTTTGAGTAAGTAATCTGGATAACATTTCTTATATTTTTTTCTTCAAGAAATATGCATAAAAATGGTACAAAACTTACCATTTCATCTTACCATTTCATCTCACCATTTTGTATAACTTATGATTACTATAGTAATTGTGATATTTGTTTTATTTTTATTATGAGTTTACCGTTTTGTGGTTGACTAATATAGATCTCGTCAAACCAGTTCACCATTGTAAACAGACAAACCGATAGAATATGGTGAAACAGTACAAATTATGGTAAATATGGATGAGTTTCTAGATAAAATTTCATATAATTCATTTGTCTATCCACACCACTTTAATCAAATAAATTGTACAATATGTATGAAAGATTTTGAAAATAATAATATATTGTACAGCTTACCATGTTGACATGTATTTCACAAGTATTGTGTATCCACATATCTAAGAGGAACACGCTATGAAATTTTTCTAATATATAAATAAATAATTATTGTTTAATTTATTTTAAGACTTGTATCGAGAGTTAATGTATTACCTTGAATAAAATAATTAATTATTATTAAAGAAAATTTATCTGAAAACCCAAGTCATTATCACCAAACATTTCAAGTAATTGTTCAACTCCCTACAGTAAACCGGAATGTTCAATGAGTGTATAAGTTAAAATATTAAATAAAAATCGTTTATTGTAAAATATTAAGAAACACAAATAGAAGCTAAATAGAAATATTATAAGATAAATATTGATGACAAATGACCCAATCCAAAATGTCCATTCATATCGAGTTCTTGGGGGAAAAACCAATTATGTAGTTAACAAATCTTGAAACTTAACTCTAGAATGTGAAAACAATGCTCTATAGAAACTTAATTCTTCGCTATTATTATATAAAAAAAAATAACAATAATAATAATAAAAATAAAAATAAAATTTTTGTATCATTTAAGGCACTATCATTGCAACTAAGATTTGAATTTGAATTTTTCGATCAATTTATTTTGTAAGTGTTCATTATTAAACTATAAAATATTTCCTATATAGGATTAGAACACCTTATCCTCATCCTAATTTTCTATTATAAAAAAAAAAATGTGTACAACAATAATGCATTAAATCATAATATAATT
>JBBPBR010000003.1:1366949-1388363 GCA_037974775.1 Cicer pinnatifidum | reverse complement strand
AATATAAATTTTAAGCACTAAAAACTTTAAAAACATCATATTTAATGTATTCTTTGTTAAAAAAATATTAAATTTTTGTATGAGAAATTTTTATAATATTTTAAACATGCATACAAAAATTCACACAATACACATTAATTGACTTAAAATAAAGACCAAAATCGTAAATTAAAAATATTTGAAGGACCGTGAAGAAAAGATTTAAAGAGATTAAATACAAAAACTTGTTTAACATTTTAAAATAATGACAAATTCTTAAATTTTTGAATATCGGTGCATAAATTTGATAGAAATTAATAAATTGAGGAAATTATAGTCGTTATTATAACAATTTATGATTAGTCATACATATGCATATAATATCAATAGTTTACTTAACCATCAATGGTTGATATTATAATAACCTATGATTAGTCATGGACATTAATATAATATCAATCATTCTCTTAATCATTAATAAATGATATTACTCACTTAAGTTGATCCCTTTTAAGAGTCAAATCCATTTTTTCTTATTCTTATAAATGCATAATAGTTATCATAATAGAAAATTTTAAAGTGATATTATATTATTGGTTATCACAGCCATGGTCTCATCCCAGCAACAGCCACACAACGAAAATTACTAATGCTAACTTGTACTATTTCTCTTAACATGAACAACGTACAAAACTTGCACATTCATTTTTCAATCAGAAATCATCTTATCTACCATAACATAATACCACTCACTAATTCGTACTGAAATTGATATTGAAAATCAATTCACTGTATGCAAAAGTAAAAGTAAACAGAACATACATTGCAAAATCAATTGGGATTAACCCTGCACAATCTAAAATTATCCACACTAACAAAAATTGTTCTTTGTCGCAGTATGTACATTCAGGATACATGAACCTCTAACAACAGAATGATATGAGTGTTTGTGGGAGAGATTATCACAGCCAAACTTGGGTTTCAAGCTTAGTAGACTCGTGAGATATCTTGCACATTATATACTTAACTAGGAAATAAACAAAAATAGGGAAGAGAACCACACCCTTCCTTATGTGCCTTGCTTTTCACCAACATTATTACAAACGTGAACATGCATATATCCTTCATGTTCAAATATTGATGGTTGCATCCCATAGTCTTAGAAGCCCATTACGGCCACCGCTGCATATCCTTTTCCTCTCCAGGTCTGATGCGATACATCTTACCTGCACGTTATAAAACTGGCAAAGTCAACCCGGGAAATTAACCAATGATAATGGAGAGAAGAGTCAAACAGACATATGATAACATTTTCCAGCCATTTATACTATTATCGAGCAAAAATTTGTTCTCAAGTTACGACAGACTTTCTAAGGATCTTATTGCCCATTACCCCATGCTTTCCATCAGTGCATAGTGAACCGTTTTTTGTTTCCTTCAAAGATTGACAAGTGTGCATTTGTGAGCAAAAAGGTGTCATACCATATATAGCAATTTTCCAACTTTTAATGAGCCATATAAATATAAATTGTCACTACAAGGCATGATTTCATATAGAGATCGAAGAATATTTGGTTTTTGTAACTTCAATACAACATAAATAAGTTACTTAAGTAACTTTAACAATCTCAAGGAACATCCCAAGAAATAGAAGGAAGGGAAGTAAGGATTATGTGACTAAGGATATACTTACATCAGGAATGTAGAAATTTGTCTATGGTCATCATACACGTTAATCTTGGAGGTAAATAATACCATAAAAAAACTATATCTCAAAAATTTACCAGGGAAAAAACTACAACTTGAACCATGACAATTTTGGGGTATGGAAAAGAAATATATGCATACAATTCAAAATTATATACAGTAAAAAATATTCGAAAATGATGACAGCCAAAAAACCACATACCATGGCAACTGTTTTTTGTGGTGTTCTATAAAGCTGCCACCCAGCCATCTTGGACCCGGGGCCAGAAAAACTACCAAGTCTCTCTTGAGGGCGATGAAAGAGAGAGAGAGAATTATCAGCAGCTCCAATACCTAACCAGTGCTCCCCAGCATTAATTGATAATATGGCAGCGTTGTGAACTGTTACATTTTTCGCACACCTTATACCTCCTGCACATTCCATCAGTTTAATGTTACTAGATGACCTCATATTTCTTCCGACTTTGCACAGCATAACTATGGGCATAACATGACCTCTGAAACATAATTGCACGAGACACACAGCCTTCCTATGTATTTCTATATAGAATTTCTTTTTTAAAATTTTCAAGATTAAGACACCATTTATACGAAGTAGCCGTACACTCATAATATTTTACAATGATAGGTGGTTATATGAATAACTGCAGGGTAAAGCTACAATAAGGGAGTACTCTTTAACATGTTGGTGCTTCTTGGTCAAATTGTGACATTAAACAGCTATATGTTTCCAAAAAATAACTCGCAACATCAATGAGGCTATCATACCATCATCATTTTCCCAAAATCGCAGCAGGCCATCCGTTGACCCTGCAATGGAAATTTAACATTTCAGCAAGGTAAAACACAACAATTAAATTCCCTTTGAACAACTCTTCAAAAACCGACAAAATAATGATAATCAAATAACAGCACAGCCAAAATTTGGAGATACATGCCTGTTATTATTCCTCTATCTAACGACGAATATTCAACACATAAAATTGGCCCTGCATGGCATGCTAGGACAGCATCACATGTTCCTCGTGAAACAGACCATATTCTTGCCGTCCAATCATCACTACCAGTAATAACAGTGTCACCAACCATTCTTAGTGACCTGCATTTTATATAGAATTAAATATTAGATATATGTTTACATTTGTGAACACATACAGTAGAAGAGAAGTAGAAATATAATTCTTGTTTACCTTATCCATTGTGTATGTCCTGAAAGTTTATGCATCTGCTTACTAGCACGAATGTCCCACATGTTGGCAACCCTGTGGTGCGAGCATCGGATTAAACTCTAGAGTCTAGACAATTAATGAATGACAAATATCTAAATCGCAAAAAAAAAAAAGTTTTATTTTTTGAGGTATCATACACGTCTCTTCCAGCCGCGGCCAAGATTCCCACATTGTCATCATATTCCATGCATAAAACAGCACTAGAGCAACGACCAACAGTTGCAACACATCTATCAGTTCTTACATCCCACATCTTCACAGTGCCATCATGGGATGCAGTTAGCACACGTTCGCCTGAGAGCGTGCGTACACAGCTGACCTACACAGTTGGTTTTCTAAATTAAGATTCAATCATCCAGTGTGTATATTTTTTAAAGATTCTTAATATGTCTAAACTGTTTACTGCAGAACAAGACAATATTTTTAAAATAAATAATACCGGTCCTTCATGGCCTTTAAGCTCTTCTAAAAGTTGAGTTGTCTGCTTATCCCACACCAAAACAGACTGATCATCAGATCCTGACACCACCTTCCCCCTATCTGAACTTATGGCACGGACAGTCCTATATTAAAAATGAAGCAAGATTGCGCATAACTACTTATTCAAAGATGTTTACAACCATACAATAAATTTAGAGAGAGAGAGAGAGAGAGAACCTAGTATGCCCTTTTAAAGTTGCCCTGAGTTCAGAACCACGAAGACTTGGGTCCCATATCTTAACCTGCATATTCACAAAAAATTTATGCACATCACGCCTTGTTTTAGGTACAAAGTGTCTCCATATCAAAAATAAAGACACTTACTGAGCAGTCTGTGCTTCCACTAATAAAGAAACCAGCATCTTCACGGTCACCCACCAAATCCCACACTTCTCTCTTTGTAACACAGTGGAGAGCAGTGATGGCACCATTATGACCCCTAAGTATGCGAACATTGGTTTGAAGCTTCTTCTGCCCCCCAGTTGATAGATCTTGTTTGCGAGGCGTCCCATTCTCATTTGTGGCTAAAATTGTATGGAAGTAAAACAAAGTGAACTGGCAGTTTATTCAGGAATCAAGGAGACACAATTGTACTTATAGACGATATTATAACAAGTACCTGAATTGCCTCCGTCAGATGTCCATCTACGAACGCGACTAAATGAGCTGGATCTAGATGTTGTATTTCGGCTGAACATACTTTGAACCCAGTTTCTACCAACACCAGTTGCCTCAGTTGGTTGCTGGTCCTCATCTTTGGCATTTTTTGAATGTGGAGATGGCAATGCAAGTGATAGCGCCGATTGTGCCTTCATTGACGTGAATCCCCAGTATCCATTACGTAGTTGTTGGATATGAGACAAAAATCCTCGAATTTTTATCTGAATCAATCACACGAGGAACAGATCAGTAATAATTCTTGTTGTGAGCTACTGAGCTCAAATCTTCAGTTGCATAAAATCAAGACAATAGTGATCACTAATAACTGATATGTTATCATTAAGACCAACTATATAATGAAAAATTGAACAAGGATGCAAATAGAAACAACATATGTAGAATTAATTCTTTTTTAGCATAGAATTTTGAGTTTACCGACATCAACAGTTTGTGATTTTAATCAAGTTGCCTTCACTATTATTTTATGTAGGAACTTAAACTAATGTTTTTCTTAGCATTCTTATTACTTGGGAATCCATAACATACTAGATAAAGGATTTGTTAAAGTATTAAAATTATTATAAATTTAAGGCGAAGTATGACATTGTATTGTGACAATTAATGGGCTATCAATATTACTCAAAATTAAGTTAAGAATGACTAGACAAAACAATTGAAATAGACAAACAGTTCATTAAGCAGACGTGGGTATTGGTTAGATAATGATAAGTCCCTAGATTATTTATTTTTCTAATACTTTTGAAGTGGATTAAATCATTTTAGCCCAGCTTATAACAATGTTTAACAGCAAGAAAGTAGTGATAGTAGAGGGATGTCTTGATTCTTTTGTAATATAATTGACTTCTCAATTGCATAACGGATTCTCTCTCTTGGCAAAGTTTGCTCCAAAGAAATAAAAAAGTTCTTGGAGATTTCTTTTCCTGTTCATTGATTCTTTGTTTTCCATTTTCCTACTCTTCAAAAATCCCATAGCGCAGGACGAAACAATTTTACTGTCTATTTACAAGGAATTGTAAAGTAAACATATGTACAAACGGAAATAGTATTGTGATCCCTGAATTTTGGTAATGGAAGTTTTATAAGAGGAAAGAATAATAATGGAATGAAGGAATAAATGTTAATTATTAACAAGTCTCAATAGCATGTAAGCAAAAAAATGAATTTCATTATCTTAGATAAAAGATTTAAAATTTCATAAAGCCCGATATGTCTGTCTCTAATCTCTATACCCACAAAAGCTTTTCACTAGATCCAAAATTACAGTATCTTGTAATTTTAAAGAACATGTTTACTCCAGAGACAAAACTCCCCATTTTTATGTTTTTGCGGTAAAAAGACCAAAATGGTTTCATTTACCATATTTCAAATTTCAAAAAGATATGTGTAGTGAAAAATAGAATTAACTTACAAATTGTTTGGATCCAATACTGTTCCTCTCTGCAATTGTTTCGATCATGTACCAAGCATCATTATCGGGAAGTCCAAGCCCAGCCTTAATCAAAGCAAACGAGGCTCGGTATTTAGCACAAAAATATATAACTCAACTTAAATTACAATACAAAAGATAATATAGAATTCAAGCACATAACAGCCAAACTAATACCATGTGTGAAGCCAACACAACAAGTTGCGCAGTCACCAGAGATGCATAGTTAGCTGACCTGACAAGAATACAAATTCAAAAACAATAGTATAAAGAACAATATAATATAGATTATAAAATTATAGGCACATTGAATTTTATTCAGCTTAGTTGGATGCTTGGATATTCAGTTCAGAAAGGATAGACTAGTATTGAGAATGAGAAAGAGAAAAAACGAGAAAGCATGGGGTAGAGTATGTGTATTTTACACATCAGACCTGCATTTTATATATATTGAATACAATTATTAACATTACACTATATACTATATTTACATGATATTGTCTATATTTACATGGAAGTAAACACTCAAGTAAACCTATATTCTAATACTGTGAAGCCATAACTACTTATTTACACCACATATATACATATATCCATACATAATTGATGTTGAAATTCTCATTTAAAAGTGTTAGAATATTAGAAAATATCTTTTATATTATATTCGAGTATCTTGAGTTAGTTTCTGGAATCAATTTATAATCATAGAGATGTCTTAGAATATCTCTCATTATTATTTTGATTTGTGATTTATGATTTATTTATAATTGAGTCCATATATCTCTATAAATAGAAATTAATATTGAGTCTTTGGTAATCAAGTTAGCATAAAGTTATTATCAATAACATTCAAACTCTTATTATTTTCTCTCCTCCTTTTATCTAAATCCAACAACTTCAATATGGTATCTAAAACCTATTTCGATTCTTCTTGAATTGTCTCACCATTGTTCTGCTTTCAAGTTCCCAAAAGGTTGGGAAAATAATAATAGTTTATCTTTTTTTATATGATATTTTTCATTCAGTTCGCTACTGTGGCCGCAACCATTGTTTCCGGCAAACAACCACTCCAATAGCATCGTCCTCTCTAGATCCTCCCACGCCCCAAAGTACATCACCAAACGCCATCACAAGCACCCACATGACAACGCATTTGACAGTTGTTTACGACGCGTCCTTTCTCGTTGCACTCGCCCCAGCCTTCTGATTACAGCTATGCCATCATTTTTTCAGTTTCGAGTCACAAATATGTGTGCTCAAATTCAAAGAGCCCCTAGTTCTCCAGTTTGGACGCATCTTTTGTCTTTACTTGATTGATCATGGCTTCATTTTGTTTTAGCAGCGCTGCTTCTTCTTTGGATTTTGTCATGCAATTTAGTTCTTACAAACAAGTTTTATCAATGGCTTTTATGCCCACCATTGATCATTTCGGTGGTATCTCTTTCCACAAATGAATCATAGTAGTGAGGTGTCTTTTATTTTCATGAATCACACTTTAGCTTGACCATTTGTTCCAGATGCACTAGCCTCATCTTTGTCTCAGATGTACTAGTCTTGTCTTTCTCTCTGAACCACGCATCTCTCTCCTTGAAGCAAATTCAAGTTTAAATATTTGGATCTCCAATTGGTTTGAAGCTTCTAAATGCAGTTTTTTAGAAGGACAAACCTTTCATTGTTCGATTGCTTGTCATGAATTTTTCTCAGGCTAATGATCATTCAAGCTATCTGGCTAGACTATTTTTATAGCAATTCTCCCCGACTTCACTTGCATCCCTAAGTTGCTTTTTTATTTTGCTGAGTAATACATTGTTTTCTTGTAACAACCTAAAGCTTCGTAAGCTTTAGCTTAGTAATATTTAGCTTGAGTGAGAGTGTTAGAATATTCAAAAATATCTTATAATATCTTATCTTTTATATTATATTGCAGAATCTTAAGTTAATTTTTAGAATCAATTTAGAATATCTCTTATTATTATTATAATTTGTTATTTATATATGATTGAGCCCATTTAACTCTATAAATAGAGATTAACATTGAATCTTTTATGATCAAGTTAGCATAAAGCTATTATCAATAACATTCAAGCTCTTATTATTTTCTCTCCTCTTTTTATCTAAATCCCACAACTTCAACAAGAAGCATAATAACTAGGATGAAAAACCCTTTTATTGGGTTAGCAGGACGGGGAAGGGAAAATGCAGAGTGAAAAAAGTGGTCAGGATAGGGGAACATATACAACATTTGAAGATGGTCGGGATAGGGGAACATATACAACATTTGATTGGTATGAGGGACATATTGTTGCAACATTTGTTAGAGTTTCTAATGATAAGATGTTTTCAATTACACTAATCATTGTTGAAAATAAGACAAATGACTAAGAGTATAGACATAATGGTAATTTAAAGAACCCAATCGGAAAAAATAAATAAATAAATAAAACTTAAAGGACTTCAATGGAAATTTGACTAAACTTAAATGATCATAGGTGTATTTTTGTCATTCTTTTTTTGAATAAAATAAGTTAATATTCATGAGGATAGGAAATATTCCATAAGTTAAACAACGAGGAAACATTTATCAAGAAAAATAGAATTCAGTCAAAAAAAAAAATTCAATGTGCGCAGAAAAGCAAATCCTTACTTGTTTGAAGATTGCTCCATTAAATAGTCAAAATATCCTTCCCAAAACCTGCAAGGAAAGTGAATGAACTACGTCAAACACTCCTTCATGACCAGCACAATATGAATTTCTGATGATAAAACCATGATGAAACAATTACAGATAAGACATACCGTAGCTCCTCCCAAATAGATAGAGAAATAAGATGACGTTGGACATAGTCCGGCACATTATTACTGTCTTTCTTATACATATCAGAAGAAACTTCAAGAGCATCTCTAATGGTCAAGAAGTCATTCCGCGATGTTGCACGATTGATAGCTGTTTTCAGCTGGAAAAAAAAATTGAAAAGAGACAAGTTAACAAAAAAATTGAAGAAACAAATATTAACTCAATTTAAGGGGGAAGTTACCCTTAAAATTTGGGCTTTAAGCCTAACTCAATGCCACAAAACCGACTAGTATGGTGAGAGCTTCCCAAGCCATATAAAGACTATCTAAGACATATCTCTAGCCAATGTGAGACTCTCACCACACCTCGTTACCTTAGGACTAGGCATCTTAAGCATGGACTAATGATACAAGTGGAATAACATAGATCTCAACACACCACCTGACAACCAAGATCTGGAGCGTGGAAAAATGTGGGTGGAATAGTAGGAGATCTTGGACCAAGAACAGATCTGAGTCAGGCTCAAATACCATCTTAGAATTTGGGATTTAACTCTAACTCAATCCCACAAAAACAACTAGGCGAGGACTACCTAATCCTTATAAGCACTATCTAAGTCATATCTCTAATCAAAGTGGGACTTTTATTTAGCTCTTGCCATATAGAAGCAAGTTATTTAGGCTTAAATATATTCTTAGTCCACCAAGTTTAATAAAAATTACAATCTGTTGGCTCTTGCCACATGGAAACAAGTTATTTAGGCTTAAATATATTTGTAATCCCTCTAATTTTATAAATATAACAATTTGGCTCCCTCTATCTGATTGCAGAAATTTACCCCCTTCGAGTTTAAACAAAATTTAAACCTATTCGCTAGTGGATCATACTAACGAAAACAGAGCATTAGAAGTTGGCAGTTGATACTTGATACAGTTTTCTGACTTTGTCCCACCAAAGGTGACAAGTGGCAGAAGTCACTCTTTTCTAAGCATCGCCTCATTTAGAAACCACATCAAGTCATTTCCATAAGTACTAACAATAGTATTAGTGATTGAACTGGATTTACATCAAACTGAAAATTTGAAAGACAACGTTTCTGCAAGCAAAATAAGGGAAATTATATTGAAACTTCTACAGCAGTAAAAAGATACAACATGCAATTAAGACAATTTTTTTTACTCTGAAAGCTGGATCAATTTGTACTTGAAAAGAGATAATTTAAAGATTTCAATGATGAATCGTCGCGACAAAATTGCACTACTGTTGGCACACCAGTTTTCAAAGGCCAAATACAAAAAATCCAATCCCATGATTTGTGGAGGCACCAGAAAGATAGCCTAATAACAATATTGGATAATAATCCCACACTAGTGATTTGGATACTTTATTGTGACTGGGAGGAAGGGGAAGTCAGGAAACAGGGTGGATACGGATATTAATAATCAAACAGATGTGACTCCTAAGTTTATAAATTGACCAACCACAAGTTTGCTTGACTGCATATCAAGATTGTTATAGCAATAAATAAAGGACATTCGCTGATTTAATAATTCCAAATTATTTCTTCTTTGAAACATAGAATTAAAAAGCTTAACATAAATAAAGGCTAAGCATTTGTTTACCAGCTCTTTCACTGCAATAAATTGTTCTTCGGTGAGCTGACAGTGCCAACCCTGATAAAAAGTACCAGTATAAGCTTTCTTACCCCATAAAAAGAAATTATAAATAAATATCAGTGCTATTTGAATAATGTTACTAACGGAATGAATATGCTCCCTTATACATTCAACAAATCCACTACCACCAATTCCCTCTGCATCAGATTCAATCAAAGCTGCAAAACCAACCACATAGTCATATTTTGGTAGTTTTTTCATACTGCTAAATAGAGTAACTTTTCTGGTAAAAATAAGAAATATTTGATCCTCAAGTATTAGCAAGAAAGATGAGATCTGCTAAAACAAAATACCAAGTATTGTTCCATATTCAAAGGATGAAAGAGGATCATCTGTCGCTCCCAGTTTAAGAAGCCGCAACCATAAACCCTGTGTGACAAGAAAAACATAATAGTAAAATAGATGAATAAATAGAATGAAAAAACAAAAACATTTTTGTAAGAATGGTCACAGACACACACAGCGGGAACGTATTTAAAACATTAAAGAAGCTACCTGCAGCTTAACCTTAATGTCCAGCACCATAAGCTCTCTTTCAGCCTGAAACCACAAAGATAATAATGTTAGGGGTCATTTGCATCAATTGGCACACAAGTAGCACTATCCAAGGGATGTTAACTTACAGCTCTCTCGAGTGGACTAAGATTATCTGCTAAAGGATCCTTACTGCTAAACACATAAAAGAATGGTAAGATAGAGAGGAAACGTACAAATAAATTCCAAGGTGATAAAACGGAAAATATTGGGATATAAGTTAGAAACAGATAGATTATGTATCGATTTAGTTGAGATAACTAGTTACATAATAAATAGAAGGATGCAAAGGTAGAGGGATCATTTAGATTTATTAGCATCGAGTACACAGAGCAATGGCTCAGTCATTAGGGGAAACTCTTGGAGAAGAGATTTTTCTTTATTGTCAGTCAATAAATTGTTTAGTTCCTTTGATTTTTCTATCAATTCCCCATTTCTCTTCCCATGGTTCCTAACATGACTTCTTGTCATGGAACACTAGATAATGAATACAAGGCTCAATATTATGAACTTTACTCAAAAGTTGTACGCCTTATTTTCTCTTATAAACAGAAATTGTCACATGTTATGTACATAGACATTGGGAAAGACTGCCTTTAAAAAATAAATAATTTCAAATTAACCAAGAAGGGCATGTAAGAATCAATAACAACAAAAAAAGGTAAATCACACTCTTCCCCTAAGATAAGCTAAAATTACACTCCTCCCATCTTTTATTTTAAAACCTACATTCCCCTCCTGAGATATATATAAATATATGTGTATGCATGTATTCCACTTTGGTCTAATGACTATGTACGAGCCTTCCGGTGAATATTTATCCTTCCTCTACAACTTTCAATATCACTAACAACTAATTCTGAACACTTTGTTATTTATTTTAGGATTCCAGAAGATAAATAGAAATTTCCGATACTCATTTTATTGGCTTTCAAACTTTTCCCCATAAATTTATTTTTAATCGGATAGTAGAGGTTCAAATTTGTGTTAACGATACTTGGAATCAAGTAGAAAAAGAAGTCCACATATTTACTTCTTAGGGGTGGGGAGGGTAGATTTTAAAATAAAAGGAAAGGGGAACACAATTTGAGCTTCTCTTAGGGGATTAGAGTATAAATTTCTCAAATAAACTAAAGATGTATCAAACCCTTTCTGGCTTGCATTACCTTGGAGCATGTCTTCCTGAGTACTCAAAGGCATTACTAATGGTTGCAAGAATCTGCTTCCTCTTTTCTTCTTGCTCTTCTGTTCTGATGTTGGACGGAAATCTATCATAAGTGTATTTGGCACCAGATCCTGAAGACATGAGAAGTGATAACTATATCCAATTTAGTTTATATTCACCATTTCATTCAGCTAGAAAATTTGGAGATAAAATAATTTGTTTCACCTGATATTCCAACAGCAGAATCTGATACTGTTAAAATCTCAGGTTCTACCAAGGATGTAGGAAAAACTGACATAAGGTTTTGACCCCTTCCAATTGCATCTTGTAGCTTATCAAGAACATTATTGTTGTTTTCATCAAAACCTACCCCTCTCTCCAAATAATCCATGAAACCATGCGAGTCAAGGAACTGAGCTATCTGTAAAAAACAAATTTAAAATTAGTATAACTTCACCCCAAAAGCTAGCTCAAGCTGTATAAGGGCTATTTTGGTCATATCTCTAGTCGATGTGAGATATAAACACACCATGCCACGTGTATGATAGGATATCTGGAATGTGGAGTAATCAGGATGCGAATAATATCACCCCCTCGTGCCTAGGACCTTAACATGTAGAAAGTGGACTAATGTGGGTGATCCAATAACTGATCTAGAATCTAGAATAGTTCTAATACCATTTTAGTATTTGTGAGCTTAATCCTAACTTAACCCTTTTAAGTTAGCTCAAGGGGGAAAGATTTCTTAAGCCATATAAAGACTACTTTGCCGAAATTACTTGTCAATGTTAGATCTCAACAAATATAGTTAGGGTTCACTCATAAATCAAGCAAAGAGAATTTGACCATGTTGTGGAATCTTCAGTATTACTTCTAGGAGACCACCATAACAGCAAAAAACATAATCATGATAAGGTTCATTCAAGACATTGGTATTTTCAATCATTGCTAATCAAAGAATATAATCCATGTTACGACCAATAATTACCATGGGCTCTGACGGTTGGTTGGTAGATCGAGACCGCTTCTTCAAAAAGGCTTGGGTGTTGAAGACATGAGTAGCACTATTTTCCTGATGCCAAAAAACAAATGCAAAATTCATTTCAAGTTGTTATATGGAAGATGGAAAGCCAAACCTTCGATACAAGAAATAAAATATTCATACTAGGAAATTGCGATAACCACTTAAAAATGTTGCAAAGAACTTTAGGAATATCATCCTGCAAAAAGCACAATGACAATACATCAGACTATACACTATTCATTGTGCTGCCAACATGTCTGGTTTATGACATGACTGCAATGCACATGGAAAATTTATTGGTCCACCTCAATACATTATGCCTATTTTGAGGATGGACCATTGAGAGTCTAACAGAAATCAGGAGATTATGACTTAGTGTTGAAGTTGTGGAATTTTAGATAAAAGAAGACAAAATAATAAGAATTTGGAATATTATTGATAATAACTTTATCAATACTTATATTATCTTGATAAAAAAAGACTAAATTATAGTCTCTGATTATAGAGATACATAGACTCAGTCCTTAATAAATAGAGAATTCAGAAAGAAAAAAATACTAACAATAATAATAATAATAAGAGATATGGAAATTAATCGTAAGAGAAGATCTATGACTTGCTAAGATTGAAAACTGATCGTAGGAGATAAACTGAAATATTCTAGCATAATATCAAGATATTCTAAGATGTTATTTTATATACAGACACTCCCCCTCAAGCTATTTTATATTCAGACGCATCGCACTGCATGAGTTGCAGCTTCCTCTTCCTTGAAATCTACCAGACCTCCTCCAAATCCTTGAGCATGACCACCAAAAACATATCTACCAGAATTTTGCCTGATTTGCATGTAGGGATGGCAACACAATCCACACCCGCGGGTACCCACCTGAACTTGTCTAGATTTGGACGGAAAAAACTCGCTTTGAATGGGTGTGTGTGCAGATTTTCTCCACAATTAAAACTCAAAGGTGGGGGTGGGTTTGGGGTTGTCGATATCCACCACCCACCCGCACCCGCCCCCGCCCCACTACTAATATTATTGTCATTTTTAAATTTTATATACATGTCTATATTTAATATTTTTTCAATATTAAAAATTATAATCTTCTCTTTATAAAAAATATTATATTAATTTTTTTTTTATTATTGTATAATAATAATTATTTTATTATATTAATTATAATAAATATGACTTTTAAATTTATTATTCTATATATATGAATGAGTGCAGATGTAGGAGGAGAAACCTAAACCCCATCGCGGGCGGGAATGAGGACTTAAATTTCACACCTGATAAAAATAGGGACGGATACGGATTTTCCCCGAATAGTCGGGTGTGGGAAGCAAAACCCGCCCCCACACCGTTGCCATGCCTAATTGCATGGCCATTTGTATAGGAATCGTATTTTGGTTTGAATTCTGACATTTGCAGAGACATTTCCTCACAACAGTTCTTTTCAGTATTGTTCAAAGCGCACTTCACGAGATTTATCGGAAAAAAAAAATGCACTTCATGAGCTAATCAACCTCTTCAATTTGGTGGGGTTCAAATATACTTACTACCAGGGTAGTGATGGACTCATACTCCCTGGGTACCGTGTAAAATTACTCCAAGATGCTCGCTCAATGCAACGTTAAACTCCTTTAGCTTTGGTTTGGGAATGAAAGTATGTCTGGATCTTTTTCCAACATTGCCATCAACGAACACAAACCAACCTATTATGCTCATCAGAATGAACTTTTAAGAGTGCTTTGGAGTCAACTCAATAATAGTTGGTCTTACTGCTCACACACAAGGTATTCCGGATTGATTTTACCAGAATCACAATCACCTCCTTCGAAATTTTATGGCGTAATTGGATGGTTTACAAGAAACTAATATCAATGACCATTGAGGACCGGCTGGACCGTTGCTGCCAAGGTAAACAAATAATAATAATCGTCTTATCATCTAACTTTTCTGGCACAACTGAATCTGAATGTTGATGTGAATGTAGTGGAACATAGGCTATTAGTGTGACATTCACTGTCGGGGAAAATTCACTGGTGAAGGGTGAGCTCGCCAAAGGATCTAGATACCATGAAAGAGTTTCATAGTGGAGAGATAAAAAACTAGAATTTAAATTATGTTTATTTCACTATCCAATACACTATACAGATTAGTTGTGTCCATAGACTGCAGTTTGAGCTCTAATTAGCTTAACTAACAGTTCAGTAATTGCTTGTATCAAAATAACCAACAAATAACTTATTACAGCAAGTCAACACAGTATTAGTACTCTAGAATACAGTACATAGTGTAGCGAGATATATACCCCTATCAATAGAAAAAGAAAACTCCTAATCCTAATTGCGTAAGGAAACCATGATAATTAAAGAAACATAAAACTATTCCTAAGAGATCATCTAAAATATGCTTTGAAGATATTCTAGATGCAACTATGATATTACGAGACAATTCTTAGATATTATAATATCAACCATTGCTAGGTATTTCTATCTAATAACTTAAGATTTAATGAATGTCTAATCTCAACATCTACGATTTTCAAACTATAGATTAATAAGACAAATCTTATTCATCTTCAAACATACAAGCATTATTGACGTCATTGAATTTAAACAACAACGACGACGACGACAATAATAATAGTACATCACACTTCTCTACTCAAATAAAATTACCAAGAGTCGTTCAAAATTAAAATAATAAAAGATAGAAAGTAGTGAATAATTTAGCGCCTAAACATCACCTTAGCTGCAGGTCATGATTGTCTCCCCATTGCTTAGCCCCAGATTTAGGGAAATGCTCAGATACACTATTACTATACATTCCAGCCTTCATTTGATCAATTCCAATTACACTGGGCTGTAATAAGTTCATGATCTCACCACGCAAAACGCTGAGTTCTGGCTCAGGTATAGGTGGAATTTCCTCTGATGTAGTGATACGATTATACTCAAGGTCCACAACAACTACCTATAAGAGGTTAAAAGACATCATTTTTTTATCGTAGCAAAACTATCATTTGAAACAAATAGAATTTATCTAAGTGTTGATGACATAGAGAATGGCGTTCCCACTGTTTTGCATTTCTAAATTTGTAAACATGACAACAATAAATTGATTTTTACGCAACTTTGATTATCATATGTTATTGTCAGTCATTTAGTTTAGTTTATCAAGATTTTTCCATATATGAAGTAAAACAAAATGTCACTGTCACTACTTTTTGAAATCACCAACAAATAACTTTTGTCTAAACTCAAAAGTCAGGCCTCATTATGAAGATACAGGTCACGTAATATAGAAAGGCACTAGTCCTCGACTCTATCCTGTTACTCCCTCCGTCTCACAATGAGTGTCATTTTAGCAAAAAAAATTGCTGCAAAATGAATGTCATTTACAATTAACAATGCAACTTTAATTATTTTTTCCTATACTACTCTTCAATGATTACTATACATACAACTTCCAAAACAATATTATACTTTGCATTGATAATAGGGAAAAACCCACCAATAGTTAAGATGGGTAGTTTGGTAAAATGACTTCTCTCTTTCTTATAATTATTGCATTTCTTAATTTGTGTCCAAAAACTTAATCAGCACTCATTGTGAGACGAAGGGAGTAATAAAAAAATGACAAATGATACTTTTGAGAATAAAATACGAAGAATTATGCACTAAGGGTCAGGAATTAGCAACCTAAAAGCACAATGTCATCTTTTGAAAATAAGAATCTATAACAATTACTTTTTAACCATTCATAATTATCATTGTTTTCCATTACAAATAGGAAATCATTAGCCATTGCAGTTTAACTTTTATTAAATGAAGAATACATTTTTACAGCCAACTAGTTTTCAACAACTATATGAAATACATAGCTACAAGGTGAATTACATGGTTAGAAACTAGACATTTTTTAAGAATTGCAACAATGGTGGTGTGGAACAAGAAAAGTAATGACTTACACCGTCCATTGCCAGAGCAGAGATATCAACACCTGAATAGAGCCCCATCATATATGGTGTAGGAGCATCAATATAATCTACTCCACTGTAAAACAGCAACGGAATGTATACATGCTAGAGAGGAAAAAAAAACATTAGAAGTAAATAAACAAAAGGTGTCAGAATTTTAAGAAAATAGTATGACAAGGTACTAACAAATATGATATGCATACAGGGGTAGAACAAGAAAATTGCAAGAGTCGATACTTACCCTCATAAATACCAAAAACAAAAATTACTTGGGAGGGGGGGCAGATTTTACCCATTTGTGGAGGCTTGCTTAAACAATTAGATATAATGATCAAAGAAAAAAACGGTTGGGGCTGCTATTACCCCCCCACATGTAAGTCTACCCAATGAATTTTTAGAAAGAAGACCATCAGCAATCAGTCATCACAACATTAAAAGTGGTGCTGCAATAAAAACAGGAGGGAACTGGCGTACAGAAGTAAAGGATTGAATACCTGCCATCGGAATGGGTATATTAGGTGACAAATAGCCTCTGATGCGAGAGTTAGAAGTGAATACCTGCCAAAAGATACAGACTAAAAATTTACTTTACGACTGAGTTGAATATACAGTCTAAATGACAAATTACCAAAAAAACTCAGATAAAATTGAGAGAGCCTTATGATCAGCTGTGATATTTACTACATCTAGAAGCTTGTCATAAACACTTTTAGGTAAAGTAACTACCAGATAACTGGTTAAATAACAAAATGAATTGAATAGTATATAAATATAAGAGGACTAGAAAATATAAATATCCATGGGAGCAAAACTCTCACATATCATCAGTATGAACCATAGAGAAAATACAGGTGAAACTTATTAAATATACAGGGTAAAATTTACTATTGGCTTCAAAATATCAGTTGGGATTAACATGATATTTATGATGGTGATCTAGATGGAAGTCAAGAAACTAGGTCATTGCCACTGGGGATGTCAATGTGACACAAATGTAACTTGGAACTACTTCAATAGTCATAAATAAGAAAGGTACTTATTAGCCCGAATTAAAATCCTCCTCTCAAGCAGCACTGCCGTGAAAAGTCTTATTAGGTTGTCAACATCCAAACACTGCACCAGAGGCTGGAATGATATCTGCACGCAATTTAGGACAGCTGTTAATTAATGAAGCAGAATCAAACAGCTAATAAAACCCTAAAAAAGGTTCTAGGAGTCCATACATCAACATGGGGAAGTCCATAGTTTGGTGGGGCCTCTACAGAAAGCAGACAATTCTCAATAGCAAACAGAACTCGCTCCTTACCAGGAGTTGGCAAAGGTACATTGGACACCATATGTGCTATAATATCCCATAATGGCTTGCTGAAATTGTTAAAGAGCTGGGAACATTAAAAGCAACGGAAACACAATATAATGGATTTTCACGATTAATCTAAGGAAGCACGTTTAGTCACACTCATGGCACATATAACTAAAACAAAACTTAGCTATATCTTGATTTTAAAATGGAATAATTAATAAACTGAGTTATGTGTTAATATTTTTAAGAGGTGCAAATGATTATTATTTTATTAGCTACTGTATTATAGAACATACAAAAAACATTGGTTGCTGTTGTGTAGAACATACACAAAGGTTGTCACAATCTCAATAGCTGAATCCATAAGCAAGCTGGTTATGTTTTTTCCAACACGGTACACATAACTTACCTACTTCCATTTGGGGAGAAACACAGCGCAAACAGTTCCTCTAGGGCACTCCTTAGCACACTGAAACTTGGCGAGCGTGAAACTAGACAGATGCATTTGTCAGCATAGGAATTTGCTTGTATCCTGTAGGCCTCTGCAATATCTTCACAAACAGGATCCCGGAAAGAAATGCAGCTAACATAGATTTTTGAACCATCACCCTCTGCATTAAACTTTAAGTCAGTCTGATGTTCAGAATAACACCCACAACAGATGACATAAATGATACAAGCTACCAAAACAAACTTACTGAAATATCCATTCATGACTCAAATATGTTTTGGAAAACATGGTAAGAACATGAGGGCAGCATTACAAAAGGAAAATGTAACTTTTATGTGAAATGTTGAAATACTTTGCAGATTTGAAGGTAAGAAATTACTCTTTCTCAATATATTTGTGTTATCACAACCTCATAAGGTGGCTACTTTGCTTTAGAATAAGTGTATAGTCTGGTGGATAAGTTGTAGGTGTATTTACCCATTCAGTTTGTAACAGTTTCTCAGTTCCCTTTTTTAAAGCATAATGCCTCCATTTTAAGAACCTCTCCTTTCCCCGGGTTCTGCTTCGTTCATGCTTATTTCCACAGCCTCTCTGGGGTGCTCTGCCCATGGCTTCTTTTAAGGGAGTTTCCTAATATGTATAAATTGGAAAAAGAGCAACATCACTTTATCCCAAAGAATCAGTAACACCAAGAGACTGTCACTGGAAATTCACTTATCATTTCATTATTAGCTGTATTGTACTACTTTTCCTCCAGTAAAATTCCTGGCATTAACAAGACACTTTATGGCAGTTTACTGATGTATGCATACATTGTGAAATCTCCTGAACAAAATACTAGATTATTATAACCTTGAAGAACATGTCAAGTGGTTCTATATTGCAATCCGTAACCGGGATTGCAACTGCAATATAAAGGTTTTGAAAGTCTCCATAACGGCATCCCAACCATATTTGTGTCCGCATCAGCCACATTTGGCTGCATTTTCCGCAATTTCAAGAATCAAAATGTAACGGCGACCGCAGCCGCAACTGAAAACATATTGTCAACTAATACCACAGTTCTCGGTATAAGAATGGAGCAATATAAAACAGTCTCTAATCATACAATAACCATACGCCGTGACTTCGTTCCTAAGGCTCCCCGGGTAATTAAGTTACTTAAACCATCTATGCAAGCAGCTTCTATAATCAATGTTCATCTTCCTAACAGACTTACACCAGAAGCAAAGGCACAGCAAGTAACAAATAACTAAGGTAAATTGAATAGATAATGCTAGCAGTTAACAGAAAAGCATACCGGTCAAAACAATCGGATAGCTCCGCGGAAACGTGGAAGGATCATTTGGATCAAATCCTGACGAATAGAACTCGACACCGGCCGGTAGAACACACTGAAATCAACAATCGCTTACATTATTATATCATTATGAAAAGAGAAAACAATTCAGAAAGGCAATGACACAAACGAACTCGAATACTTCAAAATCATCAAAAAAACGAGTGTAGAAAATGCGAAAGCATATGAAGAGATCTTAGTAGTTAGCGAAGTACTTACTGTTGGAAGTTGAGGAGGTGGAGGAGGGTAGAGAGAGTGAGTTGAAGGTGGATACTGATCGAGAAGAGAAGGAAAATACATACAACCGGTGCCTTGGTAACCTTTTGTTCCGTCAATGGATCGAATCTCCGGTCCGATCCCACACACGACGAAGTATTCGAAGATTCGAGACATTTTTGGAAGATTGTGATTCGAAGAATTGCGATCTCTTCTCCCCTTTTCCCACTCTGGAACTGGGAAAGAAGAGGGTGCTTCAAGATCTGGTACTCTCGGTTTCAACGAATGATAAATTTGAATTTGAACGTTTTTTAACTTGAATTTGTAAAATGAGAGAGTTGTGGTAGTTAATATTTTTGCACCAAAATGCAATTCAGGTGCTCAGGGTCTGTTTGTTTTGAGAGAGATGTAAAAGAGAGAAAGAGGGACGAGGGAAAGAGCAGGTGAAAAATCGCTGTGGTCCCCACACTTTTTTCTTCCTCTCAAATCTGCTTAGAAACTCAAGAGAAACCTTGACTCTTAAGTTTTTTCCATTTTTACCCTTGTTTCTCTGCAGGCAATTGAGAGTACATCATCACAAGAAAACCTCCTTTCTAATACATAACGATTATTTTTTCAATGGAAAAAAATGCTTGCCTCTTGTTATTGTTGTCTCCATGGAAGAAAATGACAAGAATAATATAAATGATGTCGGTGGATGAGGAAAGGGAAAGTATTTTGTGATAGTGTGTGGACAACAGAGTTGGAATTTGAATGCCTAAAAGATGTGTTTGTTAAAATTTGTTAAATTAATCAAATCAAAATTATAATAGTAGTTTTTATTATTTTAAATCTATAATTGTTAAAATTAGTCTAATAATTTAATTACTAAAAAATTTAATTAAGTTAGTTAATATTAATGTAATGTTTTTAATTAAGGATATTTTTGTATATTTAAAAGTAAAATAAAAATATTTAATTTCTTTTATATTTTTCTTCTACTAATCAACACATCAAACTAACTCTATTGTTTATTTTTATTTTTACACTCTTTTTTTTCACTTTCTTCTCACACTTAATATCACTTAAACTTTTCTGGTTGGATGGGAAATGGAAGAAAAAAAGACCAAAGAAATAATGCTAATAAAAATATTTAAAGTAAGTTTGGAAATATATAATAAGAGGGACTAGAATTCTTGTATAAAAAGAGTCGTTTTCTAAAAGAGAATAGATCCATGAGATTACTTATATATGTTTATTTTTATATAATTTGTGAAATTATATTTAATTATTTGAATGCGTAAAAAGTGATTAAAATAATTCCAACATATAAAATTTAGTTTGTCGCTTTTGTTTTGGAACTGGAGAACATCTCCAACTTTTCGACAGAAATTAAAATTATTAAGTAATTTTTTATTAAAGATATATTTTTCTTGTTCTTA
>JBBPBR010000003.1:1299020-1323744 GCA_037974775.1 Cicer pinnatifidum | reverse complement strand
AATTAAAAGTGAATAAAAAATTTAGAAACTAAACTTCAAATATCATAATTTTGTATGGACAAAAAAGTATATAATAATAAAAAAAAAATTACCTTCATTTTGTTATATTATAAATAAAAATTGAATCATTCACTAATTGAATCTCGAGTAAATGTCATTTTAGTCTCTATGAAATTTTGAGAGACTCAATTTAATCATTGAGAAAAATAAAAACACTTTTTAATCCATAATAAAAATAAATCGGGTCAAATTAGTCCATTAGAAATTTTGAAAGACTCAAATAAGTCCCTAAAATAATTAAAAACACATTTTAGTCTTTAGGAAAAATAAACCGGAATAATTTAGTTATTCGCTCAATTTAAGGAAAAAAACTCTAGTGTTATTTCATCTAGAGAAACCACAAGTCTAAGATAGAAATTCTTTTGATTCCAGAGTAGTTTGTGATTTTAAATGTGTTACTTCTGTTGTCTTTGTCGTTTTTTCAGAAGTTGTATTTTCTTCTTTATTCTCATGTTTTTCTTTTCCGCGCTCGCGTTTCTGAATGCCCGTTATTGTTCTTCCAGCTCACATTTTTTGAAGGTGCGATTTCATGTACTGTTTACGAAGAACATCGTTGTGGTTTAATTTGTATATTATTAGCGTTGTTTTTTAAATTATATTATAATTTAATGAATTTTTTTGCTATAATTAAATTATTCATTTAATTATTGTCATAGACTTAATTGTCTATTTTTAATTATTGTCGAGAACCTAATTATCATTTTTTTATATAAATTTTACGTGAGATAATCAAGTTGATTAATCATCAAACAAATTAACAAAAAAAAAAAAACTCAATTTTTTAATTGTGATTCACATAAAAACTAATTTATCTCAACTTATTTTCTTTTAACAACTACAAAGTGTTTATATTTTTCTAAACACTAAAATGGATCTTTAAGAGCTTCTTAATAGATCAAAATAGATCTTTACTCTTGAATTATGTTCTATATTGGATCAGATGCATATTCCTATATTTCGGCATTGTGTAAAAACATTGAAAAATTAATTATTTTTTATAACCGTTATATAAAATTTAAGGACACAGATAATCTGCAATTATTTTATATCGAACCAATTGTAAGGAGCATTGGATTGTATAAGCTACTATTTATTGATCCAATTGGTTATCATCTTTATCATAGTAAGGACCAATAAATAGAAGGTTATTAAGCTTATTAAACAATGTACCCATTAATATGTACTTTATCATATGAACACTTTATCTACCTTTGTTGCTATATCCCTCCGTGTATATCGAAACATTTTTCTAATAAATTATACCAGGGACGATCTTACACTAAGAGTTGTGTAGACACCAACCTTCGCTTAGGGTAAAAAAGTTAATATTATATACTATACACAATAAAAGAAAATATTAAAGAAGTATCACTTCTATAATAAATATATATATACACACACATATATTGCCTCCACTAAAAACTCATGGATTCGTATTTGATTTGTATATATTTGAACTATCTATATTTGTATTATATGAAATATGCCTAGTAGTAGTTTAGTTAGGATTTAGGCTTAACATGTGTTTTAGAACTAGAGGGATAAAGTGGTCTAATGAAGTGAGAATGTGTTTAATATACATGATATCAATCAACTATTCAAATTGTGTTTAAATATATTTTGTCATTATTATAAGTAACACATAAAATTAAATTTTAGTCACTATTATAAATAAAAGTTAATTATCTTTTATTAATGAATACTATTATTTTTAATATACTATTCATTAATTAACTCAAAACATTTAATGTGTATAATTGAGTGTGTGGCACTTAAAAATGATAATTTAATAAAATTTAACTTATAATTTACATAAAATTTAAAAAACTAACTGTAATTGATTGTATTTTTTAATATCCACAAATTTTTGTTCTCTTTCTTATAATACGTATTTGTTAGTTATGTTTAAATATACATAATATTTTTTAATTATGAATAGTGTTTAAATATACACCTGAACTAACTTTGAAAGACCATGACTCTTAATTATGGGCAATTTGTTGTTAAGTGTGCCCCCTTTTAATTAGTCACCAAAGGAGATTGATTATTCCAATTGTAAATTTCAAACTAGTTTCTCACCTACTTGAAAAGTCAGACTACTACATAAGCAATCCAGTGGCTCCCTGTTATTATTATACACCTATTTAATTTTATCAAATTACATTGTTATACTAACATATTATGTTTTTTTTTTTAAATGATGTTGAAACTTAAAGCATTAAATATTAAAAGTTAGAGATTGTGTTATGTGAATTTAAAAATTTACTGACATTTTATTTAGGAAGAGTATCACATATTAATAATTATACAATAAAAGTATGATTATTTATTATTGTCTTATGGATATTAATTTTGTGAAGTGAATACTTAAATCGACTATCACATGTGCTATGATTTAGTTTAATTTGAGTTAAGTGATGTATTATTTTTACTATTTAGAGAGAAAAAAAATTCAGCGTGTATTTTCTTTTTCTTCGTGTTTTTCTTATGTTTGATCCCTCATGATTTTTGCGCAACAGGTTTGTAGACAATTAAACTTGATGTAAGACAATTCGTAGACTCGACTAAATTGAACAACGATTTTTGCACCACTCAGTTGCAGAAACTGTTTATAAATAGATGGTTCCACTCAATTTACAAACAACTAAAATTCAAAATTTTTATCAAATTTCCTCTCTTCTCACCTTTCACTTTTATTTCATATTTTTACATTCTTTTATCGAAATTAACATTTTCGAGTAGTCATAATATCATATTTTTCGAGTGATTTTAACTGACATATTTAAAAGGTATAATTCTATAATAATTTTCTATAATACATAATAAAACCGATTAAAAATATATATTTTATCTCATAGAATCATAATTAATCGTCTATCTTTTATAATTTTAGTTAATGCCACATAATATTTAAAAAAACCGAACTACTACTTATCTATAATATATTCAATTGCTGAAAATTATTTTTGAACAAAGTTTTTCAAAATAAAAAACAATAGTAAAAAACTTATTATCTTAGTTTCTCATGTCGGATCCAAATTAAATCTAACAGATTATACATATCAATGAAAAATTAAATCTGACATATAAAAGAAATGATATTTTAATCCAACGAGGTAGAAGGAACCACGTGGCAATGGGGTCTAATATATATAAATTTGGCCATCCCTGGCAGTCGCGCTACTACTAGTAGGTCCTCTTATCATCGGCGTAACCAAAACCAAACACATCTTTTCCATCCTTCATCTCCGCTTATCACCAAAAAAGATTCATAGAGAGAGAAAACTTAACTTTCTCTCTCTAACTACTTTTCTCTTTCTCAAAACTCTCATTGCCACCCGAGAGAGAAAATAAATAAATAAATAAATAAATGAACACATAAATTTAAACTCACTCATTTCATCGAAAAGAAAAAGATGTAGTTATTTAATCGGAAAATAAAACAAAATCATAAAGATAGAAAAAAGCAGATGGCGACGCCGTTGGATGGAGGTGGAGGAGTGGCGGTTTTATCGAATCCTTTGAACAAGGTTGATTCCTCATCGGCTCTCAATGGCGGTTTGAAGTGCTCCAAACTCGACTCGCCAATTTTGATTTTTTTGTTCTTTCATAAGGCGATTCGGAGTGAGCTTGATGCTTTGCACAGATTAGCCATTGCATTCGCCACTGATAATAATCGTTCTCATATTCAGCCACTCTTTGAACGCTACCATTTCCTCAGCTCCATTTATAGACACCACTCCAATGCTGAAGATGAGGTGCAAATCTTGGTTCAACTTTTTATCTTTATCTTTATTTTCTATTTTGTTTTCTATTGGTCAGAGAAATTATGTAGAAACTACAAACTGAACATTTTCTTTGTTGATTGCATTTTCATTGACGCCATGAAATTATGTTCTTGTTAATTTCTCCATTCTCTCGTTTACTTTTTTCCTTTTTTCCTTGCTAAATTTAGGTCTAACTTTATCCAAGCTATTTCGCTTTTTTGATTATTTTTCATGTACAGAATCAATTGATTTGCAGAATATGCATCTTTGTTATTTTTTGAAAAAAAAAAGGATATGCGTCTTTGTTATTTTTCTTTAATTTAATCTTCTGTTACTATTCATGGAAAGAGAGTAAAAAGGAAAATTGTATTATTTATAGCACTTTAGCTTCTGTGATATGATTCCCTTCTACAAGTGGTGTTTAAAGTTCAACTAGATAGTTTTTGGTTTTGTCCTAGCATAAGATGAATCGATAATAACATCCAGATATGGCTCTTTTCCCGGTTTATTCGCTCAATGGAAATAATGCCAATGTAGATATTGTATACCAAGTATTTTGTGGAAACTTCCTTGAACAAACCATTGCAGGATTGGTCACATGTTTGTCACTAAATAGGCTACTAAAAAACTGATTGATTAATATGTATTGGAAAAAGAATAAAGATCCGATTGAATGCAACTAGTAATGGTAATGCAGTGCTGATTCACTACTAAATTGAGCTTTTATAAAAAGTTGATGTAGTTAGCAAACAGTTAGTAGCACATGAACTTGTTTAACTTTTCCCATTCTATATGAAATTATCTTTAATAGTCTGTTCTTCGTTACATTTTTATGGTACATTATTTAGATGGGAAGACTTTTGTTTCTAAGCTAAATGATCAGATCTTCCATTTGTGTTTGATTTGTTTTTTCTAGAATTTTGTTAAAAATTATTGATAGAGTCTGATTGATTTTTTTTACAATGATAAGGATAAATTCTCTGCATGTGGATTTTTCATGCTTTCCACAAAGCATTATTTTATTAATTTGGCTTTATCAATCCTTATATCTCTTTCTATGTTTCAAATATTCTGAGGGAAAAGTGTTCTGGAATGTAGGTGATTTTTCCAGCTCTAGATAGACGTGTGAAGAATGTAGCACAAACATATTCTCTTGAGCACAAGAGTGAAAGCAATCTTTTTGATCATCTCTTTGAGCTGTTAAATTCTTCCATCCAGAATGATGAAAGTTTTCCAAGAGAATTCGCATCTTGCACAGGAGCTTTGCAGACATCAGTTAGTCAACATTTGGCAAAGGAAGAGGAACAGGTACCAGGTTATTTAATAGCTCTTATCGAGATACATACCGGACAATTCTTTATTTTTTCCCTAAAGCTACGATTGTTGTTGTTATTATTATTGATTTAAAAACAAGATGAAGAGAAGATAATTACAAGGAGTTTGGAGGATAAGAGATCCTCCCTATTAGGAAAGAGAACTGCTGTTATTAACTATTATACGTGGCTCTGTATCAAATAGGCTAATGTGGTAAAACTATAAACATAACCCCTTTTGATGTATACTAATTGATTTGTGTTTTGCTTAATTGATGGGTTAAATGTTCTTGTAGACACTATTGCTTTTAACGCAATCATATGGGTTTCATTCGGTGATTCAGCAAGAGTAATCAAGTGTAAAACTTGCAACAATCAATTATATTCATTCAGGTTTTATATGTTAAAGATTTTTGTTGTAGCTAAATTTCAATTGCTTTATTAATGTATAAGCAAGATGATATTTATTGTTTTTCTGTGAATGATACCTACTATATGAAATCTCCGAAGCACTTTTTTTTTGCTTCCCTCTTGCTTATTCCCACCCCTAACAAAAAAATTACATCTCTGAAGGTGTGAACATTAAAGATTCTGTTAAAAACCGAACTAGGTATCTAGTTGTTGAGGATTTGTTGAATGAATGGTTAAATCAATTTTATAAAATGCCTTAAAACATTTTTATTGAATTGTATTAAAATAATAACCCTAATTAAGAAAAAAATAATTGTTTGTTTTAGTTATCAAAGAAGAGACTTTTTTTAATACAAAGAAGAATGTAATAGTATACATAAACATGATATGTTATTCTAGAATCAGTGCCTTGCTTTATTTTCCTGGATGATGTTGTCTTGTTTGATGGGTAAATCAAGGTTAGTAAATTGTAAACTTGATTTGGAGAGAAAGGGTTTGGAATTGAAGTGTTTTATCCCCTGGTAAGAGAGATTTATGGTAAACATGTTCAAACTGGAGATGACACTGTTTAGGAGGTTAAAATGGGACCCCATCATCCGACATATTGCAGAGTTTAGGCCTCTTGGACCCTTCCTACGAAGTGATGGTGATATTAAAAATTATTGTTTGGTAAATCTTTGTGAATCTTCTACTAGAAAGAGAGAAAGAAGGAGAAACAAACCTTCAATAAAATCTGTTTTTTTTTTTTTTAAATCAAGTTTGAGTGAAATTCATTTTGAACTAGTTGACTTAAAAAACTGTCCAATAAATTTAGTTTGCAAATTACAGGCGAGTACCGAGTACCGACCCATTTTTAAAACTAGTCTTATCATTCGCAGCGATTTAATTTAAAACCCTTTTGTGGAGATAGAAAACTCCTCAAAATGCAGGCTTCCAATTTATTCTTGATTTGAATTTTCGGGATTGCAATTATATATTTATTGTGTTTTATGACCTTTTATGCATATCTGTATGTGTCCTACTAGATGCACTGTATCCTGTTTTTTCAAAAACAGCTGTACTGCTGTATCAGATACCCATATTGTATCTTTGCTTTATTGGATCTGATTGTGATTATCATAAAAAGAAGATTATAATATATTAAATATTATAATCTGTACTGCTGGTTTTATTAAATATATTAATATTGCTCTAGTTATCACATTTTTTAAGTTTCCTTGATAATCAAGTATTTCAAAGATCAAATTAAGTGGTTGCTAAATGGGAAATCCTATAATTTATAATTCTTTAAACTGTCAATACTTCAGTCTGGTAAATGAGTATTTTGTATAATTATTACTTCAAAAATTCAACAAGTTAAAGCATTACAGAATTTTTTTGACATAGTTTCTATTACAAGTAGAATTTGTGGTACCAAGTACATTGAATGTTATTGTGATTGATCAGTGTGTTAATATGTACATAAAAGCTTTCTTTAATGACGTTACTTGTTGAGATTAATTGTGCGGTTCATATATACAGAGAAGCTATTTTTTTGTAATGGGTTGATGATCTACCAGATAGATAACACAGTCAAGTTTCACTGTTAGTCTCCCTTAAGAAAGTTTGCACAATACACATATCTGTTTACTAAGCTGGTGTCCTAAAGTTTTCATCGTAACATTTTTTCATAGCCACATACTTTAAATGGATAAATAATGTCATATGTATGGGGGGGATGTGTCTGATTTTGTTTGTTTGTTGGGCTATGTTAGGTATTTCCTTTGCTTATTGAGAAGTTCACTCTTGAGGAACAAGCATCCTTAGTTTGGCAGTTTCTTTGCAGTATTCCTGTAAATATGATGGCAGAATTTCTTCCCTGGCTTTCAACATCTATATCACCTGATGAATCTCAGGATTTACGAAATTTCTTAATCAAGATTGTGCCACAGGAAAAGCTTCTTCAAAAGGTGTGGTTTCAAATGCTGCTTTAGAGCATCGCTGTTCCATTTTCTTTGTTAATAATGTCACTTTTTTTTAAAGCCGGTGGTGCAATTTATTATAAGATCTTCAATAATGTGCCTACATTAGGAAGAATAAGGAGGAGTCTATGAAATTAGAGCCCAATTGCTTTATTATTATAAGCAGAAGTTTTTATCAATATACATAATAGAAAAACCACATTGCAAAGAGAGTAGTTATTAAGCAGTTAGTGAGAATAATTGGAGGGAGGCATCAATTGTTCTTGTCCTCTACTCTGATTGTTCACAATAAAGATTACTTGTGTGTCTCATATTTTGGTCCAGTTATATTATTTATATAGTTTGAAATGTAACCGTGATATTCTGTATCTCATTCTTGCTGATTGAAGGTTGTTTTCACCTGGATGGAAGGAAGTAGTGTTGACACAATCCAAAGTACGGCAGATCATTCTCAACTTCAATGTAGTTGTAGCCCATTAACACATCAGGTTGGAAGAGTAAATTGTGTATGTGAGTCCACGACAATTGGAAAAAGGAAACATTTTGGATCTATGCTAGATGTTTCTGATGTCACCGGAACACATCCTATAGATGAAATATTGCTCTGGCATAATGCAATAAAAAAGGAGTTAAGCGAGATAGCAGTGGAGACCAGAAAGATACAACACTCTGGAGATTTTACTAACATATCAACTTTTAATGAAAGATTGCAGTTCATTGCCGACGTTTGCATATTTCATAGGTATTGTGTTAATTTGGTATTAACAATGTCCCGTCTTGTTGAAGTATCATATGTTTCTTCAATTAAACTATTTCATACTATAATTTATGGTAAAGACCAACCTTTATTGCTGAAATATTTTTCTCTGTGAATGCAGTATTGCCGAGGACAAGGTTATTTTTCCAGCAGTAGATGGAGAACTTTCTTTCTTTCAGGAGCATGCTGAAGAAGAAAGCCAATTTAATGACTTTCGGTGTTTGATTGAAAGTATTCTAAGTGAAGGAGCATCATCTAATTCAGAAGCTGAATTTTATTCCAAGTTATGCTCACATGCTGATCATATAATGGAAACCATACAGAAGCATTTTCATAATGAAGAAGTTCAGGTGAGCCATCATTACTCATATGGTGAACTTTTTTGAGGGACTACTGTTTGATGTAAATCTGTCTAGCAAATGCAACGCTAATTACAAAGGAAGATAATTCAAATGGTGAGATTTGAGTTTCATAAATGCAGAAGTTGATAAATATAAACAATTGCTGTATCCGTTTGTTGATTAACTAACTTCTATTGGAAGAGAAGTATGAAATGGAAATTTCTTGATAGGATATAAGCAAATAATCTGCCTTTTAATCTATTTGATGTGTGCACAATCATACTCATCTATAGGTTCTTCCACTTGCAAGAAAGCACTTTAGCTTTAGAAGACAATGTGAACTTCTGTATCAAAGCTTATGCATGATGCCTCTGAAATTGATTGAGAGAGTACTACCATGGTTGGTAGGATCTTTAACTGAAGAAGAAGCAAAGATGTTTCTGAGAAATATGCAATTAGCAGGTTCCTATGTCTATTTTTTATTTCCTTTCCTTCTTTAAGAAATGGTGTTTCCGATAACTTTTTGGAATCTATGTTTGACAACTTAATCTTTTTCAGCTCCAACAACAGATTCTGCTCTAGTCACACTCTTCAGTGGTTGGGCTTGCAAGGCTCGTAGTGAAGGCTTGTGTTTGTCTTCTGACACATCAGGTTGCTGTCCTGCTCAAAGACTTTCTGATATAGAAGAAAATATTGATCGGCCGTCCTGTGCTTGTTCTTCTGCATCATCTGGCAGACATTGCTCCGTAATTCTCGAGACAGATGGCAACAAAAGACCAGTCAAGCGAAATGCATTAAAGCTGCACAATGGAGATGTACCTGCAACTTCAGAGACAGAAAGTATCCAGAAACAGTGCTGTAGTCCTCGGTCTTGTTGTGTGCCAGGTTTAGGAGTAAACAGTAACAATTTGGGTCTGAGTTCTATTTCTACAGCCAAGTCCTTACGCTCTCTATCTTTCAGCTCTTCTGCTCCATCTCTTAATTCCAGTCTTTTCATATGGGAACCAGAGAGCAGCTCATGTGATGTTGGCTCTTCGGAAAGACCAATTGATACCATATTTAAATTTCATAAAGCTATACGTAAAGACTTGGAGTATCTAGATGTTGAATCTGGAAAGCTGAGTGATGGCGACGAGACAATGATTCGGCAATTTAGCGGAAGATTTCGTCTTTTGTGGGGTTTATATAGAGCTCATAGTAACGCAGAAGATGATATCGTATTTCCAGCACTAGAATCCAAAGAGGCCCTTCATAACGTGAGCCATTCATACATGTTGGACCATAAGCAGGAAGAACAATTGTTTGAAGATATTTCCAGTGTTCTTTCTGAGTTTTCTGTCCTTCATGAAGCCCTGCAGATGACCCATATGGTCGAGGATTTGAGTGATAGTAATTTTGGAATATCTAAAGCCAATATTAGTGACGATGTCAAGAAGTATAACGAATATGCAACGAAGCTTCAGGGGATGTGTAAATCCATAAGAGTGACCCTGGATCAACATCTTTTCAGGGAAGAGCGTGAACTGTGGCCGTTGTTTGGGAGACATTTCAGTGTGGAAGAACAAGACAAGATAGTAGGCCGGATAATTGGAACTACAGGTGCTGAAGTTCTCCAGTCAATGTTACCGTGGGTAACTTCTGCACTTACTCAGGATGAACAGAATAAAATGATGGATACATGGAAGCAGGCAACTAAGAATACTATGTTCAATGAATGGCTTAATGAGTGCTGGAAAGACAGTCCAGCATCTATAGCACAGACAGAAACATCGGATCATAGCACTTCTCATATAGGTTTCTAATATGTGTATAGTTTCTTTTATCTTTGTGGACTTTGGGGGATGCATAATTAATATTATGGTGTGTTTTGTTCTTTTCCAGGTTCTGAATATCAGGAAACCTTGGGCCTCCATGATAAAATGTTCAAGCCAGGTTGGAAAGACATATTCCGGATGAATCAGAATGAGCTTGAGTCAGAGATCCGGAAGGTTTATCGTGACTCAACTCTTGATCCAAGGAGAAAGGCGTATCTCGTGCAGAATCTTTTGACAAGGTTGTTTCCCGTGACCAGAATTTTTTGGTGTTATTTGGTAGGGACATAATTAACTGTATGTTAATTTCAATTGTTGATTAGTTATTTGTGTATTCTAGTCGCTGGATAGCTGCCCAGCAGAAATCACCTAAATCTCCAGCTGAAGGATCATCTGATGGTGGAGAAATAGAAGGACACTCACCATCATTTCGGGACCCAGTGAAACTTGTATTTGGGTGTGAGCACTATAAGAGAAATTGCAAGCTTCGAGCTGCATGTTGTGGCAAGTTATTTACTTGCAGATTTTGTCATGACAATGTGAGCGATCACTCAATGGATAGGTAGATTTCTGGTGGGATTTCTTATATTTATAGTAGTATTTACTTATAATATCTAGAAGGCGGGAGCTTATTAGGTTGCCCATTAATATACTTTTAATCATCTGCTTGATCATTGCAGAAAAACAACATCAGAAATGATGTGTATGCGCTGCCTGAATATACAGGCAATTGGACCTATATGCATGACACCTTCTTGTAACGCACTTTCAATGGCAAAGTACTATTGCAGCATATGCAAATTTTTTGATGATGAAAGGTACCTTTTATTTCTTACTTCAGACTTCAAAATTTGTTATTGAAATTCTTACTGTCTTCCTTTTTCGGGGGGTAACTGGGATCAATCTATGGACTGATAACCTCGAGGTTCAGCATCCATATTGGGGGAGAAAGTAATTCTGTATGTAAACTAATTCAAAGAAAAGATAGGCATTGCTTGATATAGAAACTCAATTGAAATTGGAAATTGATAAGAATCAAAAGAGTGGAAATATTTTATTGAATAAAAAATTGGGAATAGAATTCTTCCTAGGGTTTTTTCTTCACAAAGAGCCTCTACTTATCCCAAAGTATAAGGTGGTATCAAAGACAATTTTAGATCGGTTTTTGGGCACCCCACAAATACCAGTCCTTTAGGCTCCATTTGAGTGTTTGGAGGAAAGGAGAGGAGAGGAAAAGAGAGAGAAATCTTCCACTTTATTTTAGAGTGTTTTTGTAGAGAATGAGAAGGAGATGCATATGACTAAATAAACTTTTAATTTTGAGATCATTATAAAGAGATGAAAAAGATTTGAAGAATTTATTTAAGTCCTCCAAAATCCTCCTCTAGTACATTTTTGAGTTCCTCCAATTTATGGGGATTTTGTATTATGAAGAAAATTAAACCCCATTTAAGTTGGGGGAGTATCCTTCCCTTTTCTCAAAGACTTTCCCTTCCTCCAAAATCCTCAAACAAAGCCCTAGTCTTGGGGGTTAGATGGGTGAGTTGAGATCTCACGTTGACTTGGGAAATGGTCAAAGTTCTCATAAGGCTTGGATAATCCTCACTCCTTGAGCTACCTTTTGGAATTAAATAGGAAGTCAAAATTGTAAGATAACTAATAAGTGATAACTAACTAAATGAACTAACTGACTAATAACAATTGTCATTATTTTGTCACATCCTAACAATACCTTCCCTCGAATGGCCACCTTCCCCTCGAGGTGGGAATTGGGGATCCTTATTGTATGGGAACTCCTGCCTATCATCTTTTATCATCTTTCAACCACGCTTCTCCTTTCTAAATCTTTGTAGTCTCCCCATTCTCCACTTGTTCATTTTCTACCAAGTTCATTCATGACTCAAAAACTTTTTCCAAGCATTTTTGCATGGAATTAAATGGTTGGCCACATAGAAATTGTCTATCTTCCTCCTATCTTTTGACATACTGCTCAGACTGGAGCTTTCGAACTCATCTGTTTCTCGATGGAATGGCATTAGAAGTGGAGAATCTTAATGATGACTAAGACACACCTCTTCTCCCCATGCACTGAGGTGTTCCTCAATTGTATTAACTGAATTAAAAAGCTACATGATGCAGATTCAAACAATAATATTTATAGACTGGATTATGGCTAACTAATTGTGACAACTGGGCTTATCCGACCGGATGACAGCTAAGCATCACTGACAATGTATAACTACTAAGCCTAAAACAACCATATATGCTGACTATACTAAAATCTGAGAAGTATATTCTCTCACACACCCCCACACATGCTCAAGTTGGGCGAGAGAATGAGCTTAGATACATTGAGCCTGTTCCTTAGAAAACAAAACCTGGCAGGGGATAGGGGCTTAATGCTTAGTAGTCCAGGGATATGTTGGACTACTAGCTGCCTGTTTAACACCTTCTCTCTGACAAAGAACAGTCAAGTTCCTTGAGTTTAGTGCGTGCATGAAGAAATGGTTCCTGGGCCAGAGTAACAACGCTGATTATCACATAAATCCAGAGGAACTTGAGCAAAACTTGTTTGGCATTAGGTAGATACTTGTTCATTAAGGTTTCCCAAATTTCTTCCTCAGAACAATTCGATCATATATGACTTTAGACATCAGTCCTTCCCAATTAAATCCAAGGGTCTTTTTATGCTAGAACCTGAACCACTGCACTGCTGCCTCTTCCACACTGATGAACACCAACTGCATTTCCTCACTAAGCTTAACTTTTTGTATCTCAAGTTTTCTCCACGCCAGTAATTCTCCCAAAGGGATGGTGGTTTTCATTGGAAGCAAGAAGTTTCACCTTTCTTACCCCAAGTGAGTTTTGTACTCAGACCCCCCCTTATCATATGAGTTCTCTCTGTTCTTCTTTCCATTTAGAAATTGGAGTCTGGTTGCATCCTCTTCCATTGCCATCCACGGTTTCTACATCAGACCTCATTGATTCCATCAAGCCTTGTCTTGGTCTTGGAGAGTTGTGAGCATGTGATCTCTGCTCCCAAAATACCTTACCAAACATGCCCATCAAGTATTTCAAAGCCTCCAAGCGCAATCATTCCCCTAATTTTGTTTTGGCAAGTCAGACCAATTGATATGAACTAAAGAAGTTGAAATAGAAAATTGATAGAAAGAATCAAAATAGTGGAACTATTTTAATGAAAGCTAAACAATAACGGAGAATAGAATTCTTTCCAAGGGTATGTTACCTTCACAAAGGATCTTTTTTTTTTCATACAAAACTATACAATTACAAAATGTCTTTCTTTATTATGATTTCCTCTATTTATCTAGCTTATCTCTTTTGACTAACTATATCAACTGACTGATTAATAGTCCTTATTATCCTGTCACTTTCTAACTGAAGATCCCATTGTTTTTAAGCATGAAAGCAAATATTTTTTATGCTCCTATATTCAGATGTACATATTTATACTCCTGACAAAAATTAACATTTAAAAATTATTTTGTCTGTTTACTGTTTAGTGCTATATTAGTGTTGTCTTAGCAAGCAATAGATATGATTATTATACTTCATTCTCTCAACTTTAGAAGATTGTTAATTTTAACTTTACTCCATTTTTGTTTAGGAATGTATACCATTGCCCATTTTGCAATTTATGCCGTGTTGGACGAGGGCTTGGGATTGATTATTTTCACTGCATGAAATGCAATTGCTGCCTGGGGATTAAATCATCATCTCATAAGTGCCTGGAGAAAGGTTTAGAAATGAACTGCCCAATTTGCTGTGACGACTTATTCACATCAAGTGCTACAGTTAGAGCTCTGCCTTGTGGCCACTACATGCATTCTGCTTGCTTTCAGGTTAAATTTTACACCCATTCAAATGTTACTCCCCTCTCAAAAAAATTTAAATGGGTTGTGGATTCAATCTTACACTTTGTTATGACATGTTAGGCATACACTAGTAGTCACTACACGTGTCCGATCTGCAGCAAGTCATTGGGAGATATGGCGGTAAGAAGATTTTTTTAAAGCTCTCCACCTTTACTGTCCTTTATAAGTCTAAATAAAAGAAATAAATATAGAAAAAATATTTAACAATGCACAAAAAGTTGCAAAAGGAGAAACAAACAAGGCCACCAGTTTAATATAACTTAACTATCTTTTTAAGATGTCATTGAGTTCTCAGTAGAGGCAAAATATTAGGTGTAACATTTTGAGATTTTCATATTGTTCCTTCCTCTATCTTCCCAGGTTTACTTTGGTATGCTCGATGCCTTATTGGCTGCGGAGGAGCTCCCTGAAGAATATAGGAGCCGCCATCAGGTGAATACTTTAGTGTCTCTTGCATGTTACTTTTCACTTCATTCCTTTTAACAGCTAATGTTGATTTGATACGAAAGCATTCTAGCAATTAGGCTACCAGCAAAGAATTAGTATATTTATTGTTAGTCAGTTAAGTCAGTTTTGTAACGGCCATGCAGGACATACTTTGCAACGACTGTGATCGAAAGGGCACTTCACGCTTCCACTGGTTGTATCACAAATGTAGAATTTGTGGCTCTTACAATACTCGGGTGATCAAGCGTGAGACACATTCCAACAGCTCCTAGTGTGCTTCTTTTGATGGGAGATAGAAAGAGTTTGTAAATACTTGTGTAGGAATCCCAATTTTCCCCCGGACCAGGAGCCCGACTATTTGCCCGTGTTTTACCTTATACGGATTGCCTGTGATTCACTTCCTTTAGAGACCTCTTACTTCTTATTGCTGACTTCTAGTAAATTGGAAACAGAAGCAACTAATCAGTCTTCATAGTAATTATTATGTACAGATCAACTTCCTTCCAAACTGCTTATATATGCAATGATATTTTTGCAGCCCCTTATTGTATCCAATCTTTCTTGTCGTTGTTAGAGTTCATGTAAGTGCGCTGGCTGCACTCTAATCATGCTGAGGGTTCGTGTAATATATACGTTGTACCTCTCTTTCTGTGTCGTTTTCAGTTGAATTGTGTAATATTATGTTTTCAATTTAGATAGTGTTATAAAAACTGTTGCTTGAATTAAATCTTAAATATTCAATCTCAAGACGTGTGAAAGAAAAAAAAATTGAAATTTGACACAAGGTTAGTCTATGTCACAATTTACTTCTCTTCTTGTAACCCTTTCTCACACTACCAAAATTGAATCCGTACACTCTAAAAAAGCTGGTTAGTTTCTCCCCTTGCTGCTAAGTTGGTATGTAGAGGAATGAGTCTCTAACTTTTCCTGCAATTGGTTTCCATTATAGTCAGTTTTCAGCTGTAGTAGATCTAGTGATTCCTAAGATGAACCCAAGATGCTTTCCTAAAGATAACGTAGAAAGAAGTGGGGTTAATGGAAAGAATGTGACTTTTGGGAATCTTTGTTGGTATACTGAATTGAACCCCAGGACAGAGCCACATCTTCCAATTACTGGTGATTCGTTAACCACTTTTTATGATTCGTTAATCTTTTAAAAGTAAAATTTATTTTTGACGTCAGCCTTTTAAAAGTAATATGATTCCTTCCTTCTACCATGTACTTTTTTTGTTGCCAAAATACTTTTGACATCATTTTTAAACTTTTTGATGGATAGGTGCGTTTTCTAATCTCTACTACATTTTCACCTATGCAATCGCCATCTTTGATTCTTGATAAGCTTTGATGAAAATTCTAGTTGTGTGGCATATTCAAGAATGAAAAGGCAGGGAAAATGGCGGTCCCTTCTTGCTCCTTTTGTCGTGTTTGGTCATGATGTTTTTTATCTTTCCCCAACCGACAACGATGGTTGTTGTGTTTATGGTTGTTACGCAACTAATAATCAATTTATCCAAATTTGAAAAGAAGTTGATACTCTATTTGATTTGATTTGTGAAAATAGTTTGTATTTTTTTAAATGCGTGCTGAGACTCTTAAAATGGACAGTCATGAGAAACGATGAATCTAAGTTAATGAAGATATGGTTTTGACAATTTTTATTATTTTTAAAAATGTAATTAATTGTGCACTTTAAAAGTCTTTTTATTTCTTATTTCATAAATAAAATTAACACATTTAATAATTTTAAAAAAATAATAATAATTCAAGTCGTTAAAATCAGATTATGTTTCATTCTAAAGATGAGTTAATTTCTTATGTTTTATTTTGAAAGACGTGTCTTTATTTTTGCTGTAAGAGTGTCCTCAACACACAACTCTATCTCCTTAAAAAATTTAATCTGATCGTTTCTATTAGCCTATCAGGCATAGTGTGATGTTGCAGTCGTCTTCTCCACGGAAAAAGAAATTAAATACAATTTCCTTGTTGTTGCAAAGGTGAACAGTCGACTTTCTCTTTAAACGATTTTCATTAACCAGTTTTCAACTGCCCATTAAACCCATAGCCGCACAAACCGTAATTTAATTCGGTTGAGATTATTGGGCTTTGAGGTTGGGCTTTGAGGTTGGGCTTTGAACCCATTCGAATCTGCCGCTTGTTCACCCATAACTACATGCATATTTCAAAGACGAGAATTCTACTTCTCCAATCAACATAAAAATACAATCAATATAAAAATACAATTGTGTCATATTATAATCTACAACTGATAAAAAGAAAATACAAGTAAAACATAATTATAATCTACATATATTACTTCAATATGAGAAAATGATGTTATTAAAATTATAACATTGTCAATTTAAAAATTTAATTATTTTATTTTATTTTAGAATTCAAGTAATATTATTGGGTGATATTTTAGTTTAAATAAAAAATCCACTTAAAAAAACTGCATAGTAAAAACCCAAAAAGAAACAACAACAAAAACATAAAATAATATGCTATTAAAATTACAATATTATTCGTTTAAAATTTGATTCTTTTTTATCTATTTTAAAAAAAAAAATTATTTCTTAAAAACACTTTCTTAATTCACTTACTACGACAACTTCAGATTAACGGGGCATGTTCGTTGTTTATTTATTTTTACTTTTAAATGCTATTTGTTTGATCTTTCATTTTTTTTTAAGCCTCCATGACAAAAAAAATGTAACCCAACTTCTTCATCCTCTTTTGTATTTTATTTTTTAGGATTTTTTGTAGTTCTAAATATTCTTAAAAACACTATTTTTTTTAGTTCTTTAAGTTATTTTTGGTAACCCACCTTCTTCATATTCCTTTGTATCTTTTTAGGTTTTTTGTTTTTACTTCTAAATGTTATTAAAAATGCTATTTGTTTGGTTTTTAATTCTTTTTAAGCCTCAACCACAAAAAACGTAACCCAACTTCTTTATCTTCTTTTGTATTTTATTTTTTAAGGTTTTTTTTTGTATCAATTTTAAAAAAATTATTTTTTAAAAACACTGTTTCTTAGTTATTTAAATTATTCTTTGTAACTTATTTTATTTCATATTCCTTTGTATTTTTTTTGGTTTTTGTTTGTACTTCTAAATGTTATTACAAACTGAAATTAACATCTTCAACTTCTTTATATTTTCTTGACTCTTTAATTTTCAAATCTTTTGCATTTCATCTTTAGAGATGTATTACAATCTAAAATAAATGATTAATTTCCAATTAATGTTTATAAATTTTGCATTGGTTCACATACAACAAATACAACACCATTGAAGGGCATTAAAACCTCAAAGGAAACTTGGAAAATAGCAGTTAGGGTCACAAATTATTTCACTGTTGTTAGTAAAAATAATGTGCACGATGAAATTATTTTGATGGATCAACAGGTCTACATTTTAACTTTTTCTTTATGTTTGGTTAACAAATATCTTCATTCTATTGGTTAGTATCTCATTTTATAAATTATTTGTTATTAAAAGGGTGATCAAATACATGTTATACGACAAGATGATTCTATTAAATGGAGGGGCAAACTCAAAGAGAATCAAACATACATCATCCATAACTTTTCAGTTTTTCATGTTTCAATGAATAACTTATCTTTTTTTATTTATAAATATTATTGGGGCAGTGGATGGGGTCATTTCTTCAACTTCAACAATATCAACTAAAAAAACTTGTGTCACCGTCAAAATCAAAGATCTCACGTAACAACAATATTAGCATTTAATTAATATACTATACAAAATATGTTTCAAATGATATTATTCATTTGATGAGCGGAAACATCCTTACTTGCTCCCTGTGAGAGGCTTATGGTACACAATTTCTCAATTATGTTAGTGTTCACTCCAACTATGGTCTCATTATTATAATCTTCCATTATGCACGAGCCAAGCCTCGATAAGGTATTATTAATTCAACACAAGTACTAATTATTTAATGAAAGATTTCGTTTGTTACAATTTACTTAAATATAGTTGTTAATTAATTAGTTCTATATGGCAGGAAACAACGAGCACACGATCACTAATGCATAGATGAAACTATATAAAAATAAATAAAAAAATACAGGGGAAGTCATAGCCAACTCCTAAATCTACCACTAAACACAATACTATCTCTAATAAATTTCTCACAACTACAACCAAGTCATAAATTATTTTATTTTCATGTTAATAATTTTAAGTACAACTAATATACTAATTTGGTAATTATCAACTACGATAATTAACTTCATTTATTTTGTTTTATTTATTATAAAAAATATTTAATTAAATAAAAATATATAAACGAGTATTATACTAATTTCATAAATAAAATTAACATATTTAATAATTTTGAAAAAATAAAGATATTTCGTCGTTAAAATTTGGTTATGTTTCATTCTAAAGATATGAGTTAATTTTCTTATGTTTTATTTTGAAGGAAGTGTCTTTATTTTTGCTGCAAGGGTATCCTCAACACACAACTCTATCTCCTTCAAAAATTTAATTTGATTATTTCTATCAGCTTATCAGGCATAGCGTGATGTTGCAGTCGTCTGCTCCACGGAAAAAGAAATGAACAGTCACCCGTCTTTCTCTTTAAACGATTTTCATTAACCAGTTTTCAACCAACCATTTATGGTGTATCATCACTTGATCAAATGAATTAAATAAATATTAATATAATAAAAAATTAAAATAAAAAAATAATTTATAAAATATTTATAAAAAAAAATTAAATAATTATCGAAAAATTTATAGATGAAGTTTTTCGATAATTTTCGAAAATGTCTTATTGAAGTTTGTTGTATTCTTTCTGAAAAATTTAAAATAATTTTTTTCAGAAGTGATGTTGGAAAATTTCTTTTAAGTTATCAGGAGTTAAATTGTGTCAAAAAATTAAAAAAAAAAGTTTTTCGAAAAAAAAAATTTTTTTGATTTGAAATAAAAAAATAAAAAAATGACTCCGTAAAATTTTCATGTATGGCACTACCCAATTATTTTCCCAAAACATGATCCATTAAGTGTTGAGGATGCAATCATTGGGCCTAATTTACGCTCTTACCATTTCTAGAACTGTTAGAAATAAAGAATTCAGTGAGAGCCCTTCCGGAATTTTCTGTTCGAATTTCTGTGAAGAGACATTCAAAAATATTGTTAAAAACAGTTGGGAGAATTAAGTTCAAAAATATTGTTAAAAACAGTTACGAGAATTAAGAGCAGTTATGCTCAGGTTTAGTTTCTTTTTCTGCATTTTCCAGAATTATTGCTCACCAAATTACAGCAATAACAAACAGATTTCTTCCATTAAAATTCTGGGTAGAACTGATGTCTCATCATCATGATTATCAAATAAATAATCCAATTGCAAATCAAAATAACATCTTTCTGAATTGTCAATGGAACCTTGTTATAAATCCTAAAATTCATCATCAATAAAGATTCCTACAACAGAATTTGAATCATGCAATTCATGACCAAGCTGTGATTCATCAAAATGAATCAAGATTATAATCACATGAATTGAGATCACAAATACTCACAGAAGTTCTGTTTCATTGCTACATGCAATACTAGTAACCATGCTAAACATTAAAAATATATAGCTATCAAGTACAATCTGAATACCACTTTTACATAAACCCCTCAGAACTAACTACAACAAAATTAAATTTACATTAGCATCTTGACATAATATCGTTTTTTCATTATCATTCTCACAAAACTAATCTTTCCATAAAAAGAAAAGAAAAGTGATAAAAGAGTACGAACTACAAACAGTACAGAGGTCAAAATACTATCTTTTTCCTATAAGATTTATAAAGAAATTTCCTCTACCAAAATCATATGATTGAATCTGTGGAAACTTAGTTAGTGTCCACATCAACTGCCATTGGCTTCTCTTCTGAAGCATAGGCAGTTGCTGGAGCTGCCGCAGGCTCAGCAGTGGACTTTGATTCTGCACCGGAAAATGGACTCCTCGTTTGAGCAGTAACACTAGAGTCTACTTCCATAGCAGAAGCTCTGGGAGGTGATGCTGGCTGCACCTCCACATCTGGATAAGCTGCTTTAAACCTTGCTCGCAGCCCTTCATCAACTAACCTTACACCACTCAATTGATTTCCAAGAGACATCCACCTGATGGAACAATGGAGAATATAAGCACTCAATATTGAATACCAGAAATATATAGCTTAAGGTTTCTATGGATAAATTTCTTGGCCCCTCAACCTACAACTGAAACCAAATTAGGTTCTTAGTCCAAGAAATCAAAAGCATGTGACTAGAAATCAATTAATTGATATAGAACATGTGAACTTCACTTGCATAGCATCAAAACTAATTTCAAACGCAGACAATACTCAACCCCAATCATACTATTTTATGAACAGCAGGAAATAATAACTCTATAAAATATACTAGTCATGAAAACTGAAAACCTACCCTGCATGAGTATTATGCATGCGAGCAAACAACTCCAGCTTTCTTGTTCTTGGACTTATCCTCTCCAACAAAGGATACATCTGTAGGAATAAATTTTGACAACTTATAAATCATTAAGCAAGTGAAAGATTTAAATGCATATACTCCAATGGTATAATAACATTATTACCAGGCTTAATTAAAGTATTTACAAGATGGAGCATGTAAGCTTATCAATCACGAATGTGGAGAGGAAAAATAACAGAATACCATGTCAACAGTTTAGTAAGTTCTTTTTGTCTTGGTTGAGCTTATTATAATGTAAAACCATTTATCTAGATAAAGATGAGACTTGATTATAGAGAACATGACAACCTTGACAACAGAAAATTATAGATAAAACAACAATGACTATATTGACCACCTTTTTTAAAGTCTGTTACAGCATTGACAGGCATAATTAACTATTAAAACTTGGTTGAATATCATACAAACCTCATCTGGCTTGCGGCTTGTTTCTCGGACTTCAGCAACAATAACATCGGTGTCAATGTTCCTGTTTACTTCAGGATTACCCTTAATTCCAACAAGACAATGTTCCTTGCTGTGATTGAGCCAATGGCCAGTACGTCCAGTTCTAATTATTCGCTGAAGTTGATTTGTTTTCACCCAAATGATCTCCTCGACGCGTTTATATCCCCAAAGTTCTAAGCTGCAGTGAGCAAAATGGAATACATACAAGCCAAATACAGATTATCAGTAAAAAGAAACCTCAATGCTTTGTTGGTTATGTTCATCAGAAAACATTCTTTTTAATGAAAATGTAAATTAGCATGTGACCCAACACAAGTGCAAATACCATTCACGTCCAAGTTCCATTGCACGTCCCGTGACCCATAGAAAAATAAGTCCATCAGTTTGCAGAGCAGGGACATTAAGAGTGCGCATTTCATCATCAGCCATTGTTCCATAAGGCAGCTCCATGTGAATGTCCCATGGTGGATCAGCCATTATTACACCAAACTTACCTAATATGTCCATTCTAAAGTTACGTATATCACAGTTGATCCATTGTGGTTCCCCGAGTTCCACTTCAGAACAATATTCTGCACGCTGAGGCTTTAGTAGTTTTGGAGGAGGAGCACCCATCATTGTAGGAGGCACGTCAGGTGTAGGGTCATATTCATAGTGAACGTACTTGCATGTCTATCAAAGGAAAAAACAAAAAGAACACAACTCAAACTTATGACAAACAGAACTAACATGAAAAGAAAAGAAAAACAATATTTTAGAGGTAAAAAAACCATGCCTTCATGTGTCTGCAAGTATCAAGAAAAGAGCAGTCTCCCAAATTAATGTCAGTATGAAGAGCAATGATTCGTCTAAAATGAACCTGCCATGAAAAGGAATACAAATGCACGTCAACAAAAGGCTATATAAAAATGTCAACACCAATTTTCAAAGTTTGATAAGTTGAAAGTCTCGGTATACCAGTTTAAACTAATAGACAGTGAATGAGTTGGAAATGAAGCCATAGAAACGAAATAACTAGTAGTAAAATATTGGCCTTGTCATTAACCTTATCACATGCTACAAAGGAACCTGACTGGCGTCGACAATCTTCTTTTGTCAGTAAGTCACAGTATTGCCTCACCTGAGAACCCCCTTTAGTTTTGAACTGAAAAATAACACATTTAAACAATCTGAATTAGAATAAATCATACAAAATGCAATTAATAATAACATTTCACATGCAAAATTTCAGTTTATAGCCTATTAAAGTAACCAGCAAATTTGAACCTTAGCAGCTACAGCAGTTTCCCTCGCAGTTGGTCGATGAATTAAATCCAAAAGCTCCTCACCAGTTTTAGATTTTTGCATCTCCCTAAATGATTTCTTATTCAATAAAGCCACAAGATCCTTCATATCCTCTTCTAATGTTTTTGGTTTCTGTTGCATTGCATTAACACTACTACTCCCCGATGCATTTGGCCCCATTGGAAGCCTATGCATCGAAGGGATACCTATACCTCTATGTGTTGCCAACATTCCCATTAATCTAGGTGCTCCTCTTCCTCCACCCGAAAACATTGGTTGTAACCCCGACATATGTGGATCTCCATGTGGCATCCACATATCAGACATTGGCCTCAAAACTGGCCTTCCCATCGCAGTCATAGCGCCATTCACATTTGCATTACTACCAATACCAATTTGTTGCTGATTTTTATTCGAGTTTCCGTCTCCGAAACCAGATTCAAGTTCTTGTTTTTGTTGTGCAGTTTCAGGCAATTCTTTAAGAAGACGTATTCTATCAATATTCAAAACCATAATTCTTGATTTTCCACTGACAACAAACTCCTCCAATTCAACAGCACCATTATCATCCGCCATTGATCTCAAAGCTATTTCAACAGCAAGTATCGCAGCTCCTGAATCACCACCGAGTTCTTGAAGTGCAGCTTTATCTTGTTGCGTAACAGTTTGATCATTTTCCAATTTCCTCAAAACAGTGGAAGAATCAATAGGAGAAAATGGAACTCGACCAAGAAGACAAACAGCAACCATTGATCGAACAATGGATAAGGGACTAATAACTTTCTCTGATTGTGGATTTGTAGTAACAAGAGAGGAATTAGGGTTTTGAGAATAATTATTATTATTAGAAGAAGAAGGGGTTGTAGGAGGTAACTGTTGTTGAGATGATTTGAAATTAGGGAGAGGTGGAGGAGGAGGGAGAGGGGGTGTAGGAGAAAAAGGACGGTGGTTGAAAGAAGAAAGAACTTTGAGAGAAAGGTCAAGAGAAGAAACGAGATTGGGAAAAATGGATTGAACAGAAGAAAGCATGTCAATGTGAGATTTGTGTTGAGATTCAATTCGAGCTTCAAGTTGTTGTCTTATATCTTTAATGCTGTTAATAGTTTCGTCTGGTTGTGTTTCCATGATTCCGACGAATAATTCCGATCGACTGAGTTTTCCGGCGAGTTGAGTTCAGTGGACTCAAATTTCTTGTTGTTTCTGTGTCGGGTTTTCCTTCTTTTAGGGTTTTAATTAATTCTTCTTCTTCTTCTTCTTTTTCTTCTTCTTTTTAATTCTTGAATTTTAATTAATTTTTAAATTTATTGAAAAATAAAATTTGGTTATTTTTGTCGATTGTTAGTGATGATGGGCCGGCCGGCCTCCTCAAAAGTAAATGGATTGGGCTTCCCATCTCTTTGCTTTTGAATTTTGAAAATTTTAACCTATACCCCACATTTATATTCATTCCCTTTTACTTTATGCAAATTATTATTTATTTTTTTAAAATAACTTTTTTACTTCACTAAATTCAACTCAAATTCTGAAAAATTTTAAAAAAAAATTAAAATACAATTATGTTTTAAAAAATTCAAATTTTCTGTGTCAAAATACTTTTGTTTGTAACAAAAAAAATGTATATTTCTTAATTTTTTATATTAAATATTTTTCTCCAATTATCATACTTTTCTTGTTTGCCTCTCGTTCATTGGTGGTTTTTTTTTTTTTTTTTATT
>JBBPBR010000003.1:1279911-1296738 GCA_037974775.1 Cicer pinnatifidum | reverse complement strand
ATGATGACTATTACGTTGATTGTTATTTTTATTATGACGCTGATTGTTTATTCTTAGTGTTACTAGAAATATTGTTTAATAGAAATATTATTACGTTGATTGTTTATTCTTAGTGTTACTAGAAATATTGTGTACCTATTAATTAGTATAGAGAAAAAATTTATTGGACTTAGACATATAGTTTTTATTCGATTTTCCACTTTAAAAAATTATGATGTGTGGTATCTAATAGTTATTTAAAAGTTTGTCGATTTTTCGTAAAATTATATATTCTATTTAACCATTTATTTATTAAAATTAAAAATTAAACAAATTCTAGTTATTGCAGTAGTTATTTCTCATTTTCCCACCAATAAACTTCTTAATGGCATCAATAAAAAATATCTGGATGGTTTATTGAAGCATTGTCGAATTAGATTCCTTATAGACATTTTTTGTAATTAAAACAAAGTTTCTTAATTCAATATCTTAAAAAGTTAGATATCTTATCTAATAATTAAAAAATGAAGCTGATGAAACGAAAGATACCCGCCAATTAAATTTAGTGGTGCAAAAATGGTACGATCAAAATCAAACCACTTCTCTGTCTCCATTAAATATTTTTATTGCAGTTTAGAAAACTTTAACATGCCGATGAAGTAGCAATCTCGTATAGTAATTTATAAATCACAGGGGTTAGGTGGAGACTAATTCAATATCATGATGTCAACGACCAACTCTCTAAGACTCAAGTTGTTACAAGAAGATGAATTATTTATTTTTATAAATTTTATAATATTTTAAAAACTCTTAATTCTTATTTCGAAAAATGTCTCACTTATTTTACTTTGACACGAAAATTGTGTTATCCATCGTCCATATAACTTGGTCAAATTGATCAATGATATTGACTTTATACTTCTTTATCATGGAGATAACAAATATATGACTTGTAGATTAGGCTCATCGAAACCAATTAGATTGTTATAACTTTAGAAGAAAAAAAAAATCTATGGTGGATATAATTTTAACATACACATTTAATATATATGAGTAATATGAATTGTCACCTCTGTTTTTATTTAGGTAAGAGTATCTTGTAAAATATGTTTATCCTTTTTCATAAGACTATTTCAAAGTTATAAAATGTATTAATTATTTTTTTTTATAAAATATGATAAAAAAATACATGTTCAATTCAAAAGAGAGAATAGTAGAAGATAGACTTTAATTAAAAAATTAAAGATATATTTTAGTTAAAGATAGATATAGATGTGTTTTGTGTTAATTTTGTTTAGTGAGTATCATACAAGTATTTAGAAGAACTTGAGTTCCTTTTATGATATATGTTTATTTTAACAAGTTTGCAAGGTTACTTCTATACTGCTACATCTACTCCACAATAACTATTGCATTTTATAAAGATTTTATTAAATTATCCGTATTAATCATTGGTGTATTTTTTTAATCATAAATATAAAGTAGAGAATATTAATTGGAAAGGTACAATGAAAAAAAAAGTGCATTAGAAACAAAAGGTGACATTTTTTTGAACAATAATTTTATAGTTACGTCACTTTATACTTATAGTACTCGCTGCAAGGCAATAATCATCAATATCTGCACATGAAGTTTAGAATTTGACCAAATCTCATGGATGCAATACAGAACAGAACAATGACAAACAGGCCATTGGTGAATAGTTACAACATAAGTAGAGCTGTAGAAACCAAGAATAAACAGTCAATGAGCAACATTTCTTCTTTTACAAATACAGCCGACATGACATACATTATGACGTCCATGGCTGGATAAATGGTAAAACCTATATATCTTAGAAAGTATGGTAATATAGACAATTCTTACCCATCTAGAAACAAAATTTATTATCGAAGATCAATGACATCAAATTTTAAATCAGGGTTCAAGTAAACGTCTTTACATGTATCGTAAATGGGACCACCATCTGGAGGCTGATCATGTGGATGAAAACCACGTTGCTGGCATTTTCTAATGACTGACATGCCACCAGGGGTTGTCAACCGAAAAATACCATGGGTTCTGGTACATGTAAATAAACACAAGTTATTCCAAAATAGACAATCTTTCAGCACCCAAATTCAGTACATTCAGTACATTCTTTACTATGTATATCTGAGAGTATTCTGGCTAATTTATTTTTAGTAGGGTGAGAGTTGTAGTTAATGTGCTAATGTAGGAGGAGGAGAACAAAGAGGCGAGCCATTATAATAATGTTTTTATATTAATTTTTTTATTTTCTTCCATAAATGTCAGTTTATTTCTGAAAAAGGATTATATTAAAAGATTTAAGAGTTTATGATAGAATCAGAGTTCTTCGAACATTCCTCCTATATGGGTTACAATTATTCTGTAAAGGATTTTACTAGTTTGCCTAGATTTATCATATATTTTTTTGAGCTTTGTACATTATTAGCGGTCAATTTCCTTCTTTTCTTTTTGGTACCTAAAAGCACAGGATGAGGGCAGGCACTCCCCATTCCAATGCTAATTAAGGCAAGCCACCAGCGTTTTTACAGCGAGACTACACATCGATTGCCAATAAGGAGTCCTAGGATTCAAACTAATGTGATTATTATAAACAAAGTATCAACTGACTAGCATCTATGGCAATTACTGAATAGTCTAAAGAAGTCTCATTTGATTAGTGATATCAAATTTAATCTCACCAACATATATATGGTAATGAATATGCTTCTCTTATTTCCCGTATCAAGACACATTTGAGACATGAAGTTTACCTTGAACTGTCTGTTGGTGCCATGACTATTGCAACAGCTTCTGGCAGCATAATCTAGAGACAAGCATTCACATATGATACAGAGTCAAATGCAAGGAAATACCAAAACTAATTAGCTTGACAGAAACGAGAGAAAAACAAATTTAAGCTGAACCACCAAATTTTAACAGATTGATCATATAGCGAGGTATATAGAAGAAATGGAATTTCTTTCTTTTTGACGGAATAACTGGAATATATAGTTTAAACTTCTATATTGACTATTATACTCTCAACTATGTGTTTGACAAATAAATAAAGACTGTAAACTGAATACTAGAATAACTAGATGCAGGTCAACAATTCATAAAGCAGTGCTAGAAATTTGATCTATGAGTAACAACACATCAGCAGTACATAATCTCTTGTCTTCAGCCAATTCCTCGTGCTCATAGCCAATAGCATAAATACATCTCAAAGTCTATGGCAAACATCAATGAATAATAATCTCAGCTAGAATTTAAGAAACTTCTCTTGGACGCACCTGATATGAGTAATGGGTGTGTACATCAATTGATGACATGAAACAAGATTGTGTAGGATGTGTCTGCAATTCAGAATTACCTACGTCAGTGTTGCAGCATGAACATGTGAAGAATAGCAAAGTAAAAATAAGAAATCTGGATATGATACAAATGACACAAAGGAATGCTAACCAGTTAAACACACACTTCCATTTTCTTTTCAAAACCATTTATTATTTCAGGAAACCTTGTGAGTCCCACTGAATAACATTGATCCATGTAATGAGGGAATTACCCAATAATAGGATGTTGAAAAGAGTGTATTTCTAATATTAACTAGACTGACAACCAAAAAATTGACTCTACCTGACATTATTTCTTAGATTTGTTTTTGGAAGTTGGGAAATAGAAAATAAAAAAATCAGAACCCCAATCCATACCCTCCAAACACAAATGCCACAGAAGTTCAGACTGCTCCATTGAAGCAAACAATTTTAAAGCCACCACGGGGAGGTTGCGCCCAATGTACACAAGGTTGGTCACAAGTACTTTATCATTCCTAAACTAAAACTCTCCCATTGTTATTCTCACAGAATATAATCCACAAGTATAACCAAGAATTGCTCTCTGTCACAATCGCTTGAACTTCCAACTCATATCCTTTGAGTTTTTAATTAAGGAAGATTTCATTATAGGACATTATTTTTTATTCATGTACCCAACCCCACCAAGTGGGAAAAGGCTAAACCCTAAAAGGCTATGGTGGTGATTGTTGCTGTCGTCATTTACATATCAACAAATTATGTAGTTAAAATCAAAACTTACAATTTCAGAGGCCAACTATCTGTTCCGTTGAAACAGAACTATAAAACTACAAAGAAAAGAATGGTAATGACATTGGCAGATACTTTGAAAAACCAAGGTAATGTGAAGAAAAAATGTACTTAAGAAAGTAAAGAAAATGGGGACGGTGCCATATATACAGTATTATTTTAGTTACCACCACCAGTGTCGGTATCTCCTTAATGTGAAGTGGACTTTGTTTATTAGAAATCTCAGATATGAAGTATAAAGGCTTGAGACAGATATAGAATGATGTATAGGACCTATAAATGGATTTGATCTTATAAAATGAGAAAATCTCAATCATCAATGAGAAAATCAATGGTCGATAACATCCATTATTTAATATGCATGCGCATGTAATATCAATAGTTAATTTTCTCATCAACGAATGAGGTATCTTACGTTACTGTTAAAAGTGAATTACTCATGAGATAAACCACTATGAATATGGTCCAGTAGATAACTTATCCCAACAAATAGCATCAAAAGGTTTAAAAAACTCAACAAGTTATTACCAGTGCCCAAATACAGAAAACTGAGAACTCACATGGATCCATCCAAGGGGAAAAAGAGATCGCTTGTCCTGTGCTTCAAATATTTCCTCTTCATTTGTAGCTTGACACTTCTCACGAAGTAAAAAAAACGTAACACTTTTAGAGCAAATAATCATAATGGATATTACTTGAGAGATTTATAATAATGAGTTCTTACAGAACTTGATGTTGACTCCTGCTTGGGGATTATTAGAGCTGTAATATAAAATTTTCTGTTTTTCTGCAATTCAGTTGATTATGAAAAAAGAACAATCAATATCTCACAGTTGAAATATGCGCTGGGAGAGATAGATCCAAGAATAAAACACATTGGTGAAAATTTTAAAACCTAGTACCTAAAAACACCAGACACATAGCAAACTCATGCACTAAAACATACATGAACGAGAGAAAGTCCAAAAAATGTAGCTATGGACATTTGACGAAATGTTCAAATGTCTTTTTTGTTGCAGCAATTCCAGCAATGGATTAACTTTTGTTTCTAGATAAGTACATAATGCACAGTGTCACATTTTTTTTTAGTGGAAAGAGAATTCTACAGGCGTTCCAACTTGTCTTCTAGCTATTCTTGGTGACTACTTAAGACAAAAAAAAAATGTAAACAAGACTTACAAGCGAGCCTGCAAGGATACCACAAGTCTCTAAATTTTTGTCAGTGTTAGACTTGGCAAGCTTCATAAAACTCCCCATCATTGCAGTTGACTGCAAAAAGAAACAATTATCAGGACAAGAGAGAATATGGTCATACTTTTGTCAACAGTTAAGATTTTGGGAATGGTAAGCATGCAAACAAAGAAACTAAATACTCAAAATGAACTAAGCTTTTCCTCCCTAGAAATGAACCTAAAAGAAGCTTGCATCAAAGATTAATGATAAAATGTTTTTTGACTCACAATGTGTAATTGCAGAGGAGACTCGGCACGGGCAAAACTATCTGACAATGGTGTCTCTGTTTTACATCCTTCCTCATCAACATGAGGTGATACAGTAGGAATCAAATCTTGTACTTCAGCAAGTACAGGTGGAGGAGAAGGCTGTCTGATAACTTTTAAAGGAGCAGACTCTTCTGTTTCTTCAAAAGATATAAGCGAAGGAGCTTCATCAGCATGTTGGACCTGGCAATCCTCACTCTGGGTAAGGATTGATTCTAAATTTTCTCTATTGTGTTCTGAAATGCTATTATCTTTTTTATCCACGGAACCATCTTCCAAGGATAGACGAAGGCTGTTAGTTCCAATAGAGAGTCCAACAGGAGAGATAAAATTACTATATATATAAGTAAATAGATAAACCAGCTCAAAGGTGCATCATGTACTACAATAGACCTCAAAATTTTAACAGTAAATATTCTTTTAAAAAATCTTCAAATGAGGTGCAATTTTGGGAAAGGTTGGGATGAGATGAACATCACTTTTTTCCTAAAATGACTAGAAGGCCAACAAAAGAAATTAGTAGTAAATAAACTTCAAATAGGCCACAACCTTGGAATTTCAACAGGAGACAGATCTATGATAGTTGGATACCTAACCTACATCCAGAGAAAACAGTCAGAACTGAGGAGGATTTTTAAAGGCATTGAAAGATACAGCTAAACACTATCATACCCCTTTATCACTTGTAGGTGGTTGCCACTGCCCTTTAAGCCCATTTGGACCTAGAATAGAATGTCTGGATAGAGTTTCTACCTTTGGAGGTGGGAGAGTTAGAGATCTACAATAAGAAACATAGTTAAAAGGGTTATCGAGCAAAGATGTCCATGTAGCAGTAGCAACTTCCATAAGCAGAGAAGCCTCATATGATAAGCAAAAAATAACCAAACAGATTAGCAAAGCCTTCATATAACTTCATGCAAGTGGAGAGCAAATGGATTGATTCATGCAGAACTGACCACCATAAGAAGGCCAATCAATATGAAGGAAGAGTCCCACACTTACAGTCTTTTCATGTTCTCTTCCACAGGCCTTACATAAGGAAACTGCTGGCCCCTTGATCCTCGGTAGACAGACTCTCCTGCAGTTTGTCTGACTGCCTGAAGATGTATAAAATATCATATGAATGCAATTTATACAAAACTTCTTCAGGGGAGGCGGAGAGCTTAGAAATAGCAAAGCGTGTTCAACCAAAAGAATAGATGTAACTGTAAGGAAACATTATTGCTCACTAGCTACAACCTTCAATTTAATTTCTCTAATAAAGTGTACCTTTATTTGATCATAACTAGCCATAGTTTTCTTTTTCATAGGAGAAATATCCATCGAAGAAGTTGAATGAAATTTTTCCCACCCATTGTGTTGGTATGATTTCCTGCTGTTAAGCTCATTGATCTTCTGTTGTGCTAGTGGTTTCAACTTCTCCAGTTCATTCACAGAAGTTAACAATTTCTATAATGATTAGAAGAACATATACATCATATTATTACATCCAAGAATATGTAACATGTTATTATTTGAGGAAGTGATTTGAAAGTTAACCTTTCTCAATAATTCTTTCTTGCTCTGTGGAGATATTCTATAATCCCGGTGACGTGGTATTGTCTCAGAAACCAAACTAACACCAATCAAGAGGAAAGAACCTCAATTCAGTTTGATGACAAAGATATGAAATAGAATGAATTCCACCTATTTAAAACCAATTTAATATAGACAGTACACAGTATTTTGAGTCAAATAACGATACATGCTATCTTGTATTACCTAGAAAATCTTAGGAGCATGATATATAGATCAACAATATTTTTCTCTGCTCGAAAGATATCAGCCTGCAATATCAAAAACAATATTTGGAGATGAGAGGCCATGCAAAGCATGTAAAGAGAATTTTTTTTTTTTTTGAACGGAAACATTATTACATTAATGTTTCTAGATATAATAATAAGTACAATAAATTCAGAAACAAAGAAACAACATATGAAACGTTGGTACAACCAAGTAGAAGTAGATGAACGAAAAATGTTGAGTTTAACACTGAATTATCACTTACATGATGCTGCAGAATATATAACATGACTGTAAAGTAAAGCCAAACACAGTAACATGAAAACTATATATAGTGAAATCCGTGTGATTAATATTGTTCATCAGTCACGTAATTTAAGCTCTAACCTACTATCAAACACTTCTATACTCAAAACCATAAATATAGAGGTAAAATGTTTAATTAATATTTTCAATTTCTCCAACTAATGTGAAGTTTGATGAATATAACCTAACACTTACACATCTACAAATTCAAATGTAACAGTTGAATTCATGATATATGAGTATTCACAATAATCTATTAATTAGTCAAAATTACAATATATAAGTCAACAATTCATCCTCTTATCTTCCTGTATATACAAAACTAAATGAAATGTAAACAAAAAATTATCGGTTAAATCAATTGAGCTGAAATACCTGTTTGAGGATATTATCGGCGATCCTGTAATAGAATCGCAGCGAAATTCGATTATCAACATCAAGTTTCTGAGTTCTTGCAGCGATGTTGATCGTCTCGGGAGAACACGTCATCATTTTTACTTGTCAAAATTATGAATATGTTGATGCTGACGCTGTGCGTTTCTCTTTCGACGCAACACCGCCACGCCACGCCACTAACTTCTCGGATTCGTTGTCAATGGCGACTTTGGCACACAGTTATTCAGATCAGAGGATTCCGTGTCATTTTCGTTTCTTGTGAGGGTAAATATGGCAACGCAGTGTAAGTAATTTCTATTTTGTTTGTTAGGTTGGTGAGATTGAAGTTCAACCTCAAGCTCATTTTTCTACTAGTTAATTAATTAAACTCCATTAAAAAAAACGTAATTCCAACCTTGTCGTTATAATTAAATCAATATTAATATATGATCAATGCTATAAAATATATAATAAAATATGTTGCATTGAAAATTATATAAATAGTATTAATTAATTGGTACAATTTTAAAAAAATATATTAAAAATTGAAAGAGTGGGATAATTTTTCTTACACATTAATCACTTATTGTGGGAAGGAAATAGTAGCTAATTAATTTTTACTACAAAATAATTTATTCATTTTCAAATACAATATGAAAAAATGCATTTATTAATATAACAGGCATTTTTTACCCAAAAAAACAAATTAAATCATAAATAATTTATTTTGACCTAGTCTTATTTTAACCGAATTTATATTTGATTTTATTGTGGGATTGACAAATCACATTATTTTACTATAATTTTTAACAAATCCACCGTAAAACTAACTTTATACTAAATATTTCATATTTTTAGCAAATCAAATATTTTGTCAAAAAAATTCCCTTTTGAAACATTTTATCGTGTTTGTTTCAATTATTTACAAAAAGAAATTGTAGTGTAAATGCACCAACAAATGAAATAGGCAATGCTAATACTATGAAGAAAAATGAATTATGAAATAAGTTGTATTGTGAAGAGTTCGATCCTTTTAAAAAAAGTCCAAAAGAAATCTTCTTAAATAAGAAATTTAATGACTATAGTTAAATGCAGCATCTTACTATATTTTATATCAGTAGAAATATTTTTAAAAAGACACGAATAACAAAGGAACAAAGAGACTTAATTATCAAACACTAGAAACATTTGCAAATGGAGTTGTGGAAATATCGTAAGGACAAGAGACATAAGTATAAAAAAGTCTTTATCAATAGAAGTATCAAATTTTGATGATTAGTCACAAACATTTTTCTCTCCCAAAGTATAAGTCAAATTTCAAGAGTTACATTTATTGACAGAGATGTGATTAACTAAATGAACATGAAGATAAAAAACGAATTATTATTTTTAGTTAAATCCAAATGCAGTCTAAAAATTACATGCACAAATTTCATTCTGAAATTAAGTGGTCTAAGTAAATATCAACTCTTGGACAATAGCAAATAACTCTAACATGCAAAATAGTAAAGGTTGGATCCAACCTATAATTTTTAAAGGTTGGAACTTTAATAGTTTACTTGTTCTACATAAGATTTTTCGTTACATTTAAATTGCAATGCCATTTTTGTAAATGGGTGTTATCTAGAACCTTCGCATGGGAATTCCTGACCTATGACCAATAACTTATTTATTTGTATATGGTATGATATTAGTTATTTGTATATGGTATGATATTAGAAAGTAGAAATATACGATGATCTGATCTCCCTTTGTGTTGCCCTTCTCTTGTCCTTGTAAAGATATTGGACGGGGTGTTATTTGGTGAGGATATGTTACTACAAATACTTTACTTCAGTGCTTCTGCCATAGCTCCATGTTATTTTGTTCCTCTTTATTGAACTAACACAATTCTAAACTCTAATTGCAGGTATTTGATAACTTTTGTTTTTCTTGTAAAGCTGTGTAACTTGGAGATGTGATATTATCCCAAGGTAACCTCTAAGACTACGTTACTTTTTTTTTACAAGTTTCTTCACTTACTTGTTATACGTATAAATTCATTTAATTGCTATTTTTAACTCACCAATGTTCCTAAAAACTACAGGTTCTTGCAAACATTCAACAATTTCTCATGATCATGATCCTTGGACGAAAAAACAGTATCTGTATGCAAAAAAAAGATTGCCTTTTATTGGACGTATAAAGGATCGCTCTTCATATATAATTTTCCTTAGCTCCAAGATTTTCAACGCCATTGAGTAGTATTTCCAATAGACATAATACCAATAGACATAATAAAAGCTTAAATTTATAAGCATAAAACTTAAATCCTACGTTGGTGAAACCACAACAAAGTACTTTGAAATATAGAAAAACAAATCCAGCATGCCAGCATGAAAGGCTAGCGGTGAGGCAAAATTTTATCTATCGAACATACAGCATTTTTAATTCTTGGAACAATTAAAAAACCTAACAATGTAAGCAAATCTAAGCCTCTGTGACAGGATACTCAAACACAACATCTTTTCCAGACAACTTCCTGTACACTGCAGCAAAAGTCTCCAACTTATACTCAGTGTTGTTTCGCTCCTTTGGGTCCAACAAAACCTGAAAACAATGTAAATCGGGGAAAAAATGAATATCATCTGGCACCATGGTAAATGAAGTTGTAATCTTTCATAAGTAAATGACAACAAATTCCACAAATACTTATTTGATTAGAACATAGTCATATATGTAAGTTAGTTAACAGAGTGGTGAATCATTTTATACAGTAGAAATAGTAGCTTTACCTTCATGATCTTGGATCCATCGACGCGATACCTCACACGCTTTCCAACAATTTCAGCAGGCAATACAACATCCTCAAGAATTGCTTCATGAACAGCAGTGAGAGTACGGCTTCTGGGACGCTGAGCAGCAGAACCCTTCTTTGGTGGCCTCAATATCCTCCTGGTGGCAATCAGGATTACATCCTACAAGATTAACAAGATTCAAACAGCTTAGTAAAATACAGGACAGCTAAAATAGTGACAAAAATATTAGAAATTTCAACAGGCAGTCTAAATAAGAATCAAAATGAAATACGTTGTAGGATCAAAAAAGTGACACAAAGTACACAGTCAAAGTAAAGTACAGAGGAATACTCAAGTCTATGGTAGTAGAACACAATAAACAAACCGACCTCCACAACTCCCAATATTGATTTTGACAGAACTTCTACTCTAGCATCAGTGAAGCATAATCTAATTTTAACGTCTAGAACTTGACATATCATTAGCATTAGCATGAGGTTTAACCACAAAACTTGGTAATCATATATGTACTGAAACAGACACTATAGACTAGACTCTTTCATAATTACATTTGTACGGCCAAGGCAAGGAACTTCAACAAAGTTACAAAATTACTCAACCTAACAAATCAATACATAAAATACCAACACATAATGAACATCAAAGATAACAAAAATATAACCTAATATATGTATATATATAGGTGAAAAGGTAAATTAGTCTTACTTTCCCACTAAACTTCTTCTCCAGCTCCCTAACAAGCCTAACATGAATCTTTCGGAAACCTTTCCTTAACCTGTAAGGTACATGAATAACAACAGCCTTGCGGTTCCCAGAAACATCAACTTGTCTGCGAATCAATACCATAAAATGTCAATCATGAGATATACAGAAAACTAATAACTCTACAAAAAAAACATGTAACGTAATATGCATCCTTACACTGCTGAATTAATGTATAAATCTTTCAGATCACTCTTAAGCTCCTGGTTAGTATTTTCCAAATCAAACAATGCCTACAATCCCAAAAGTTGAAACATTAATATTTTTACAATGAAAAAAAAACAATTGGCATATGCAACCTTCGCAATATTCATAATGAACAACCTGTCCAACCGATTCTTCAAACTCAGTTGGCTCAACATCCTTGTCTTTGTGGATTTTCTTCCTTGATGTGAACATTTTCACAACTGCAGAAGAAGAAAAAAAGAACAAAATTTCTGACGTCTAAATATAATTAAGTTTTACAAGAATAAAAGTAAAACCCTAAAGAATTGTATAAAAAAAGTCCGAATCGTACTCAACTAACCTTAACAATGGCGGAGAGATCTGCAGCAGATAGAAAGAGCGAAAGAGCTGCACTGAGATAACCCTAGGGTTTGCGAGTGAAACCTCTTTTATAGGGTCACCTTCAACGACTTCGATTCATTACACGTGTACGGTTCATATTATAAATTTGTTTTTCTTTATTATTATTATTAGTGTTACATATATTTTGGGCCTATCCGTCGTCGAATTTGGGCTCACTTATAATGATGGATCTGTTTCGGGAAAACGCTGATTTAGTAATTATTTTAATATTTTATTTAAGAATTAATAAGTTTTTTATTGTTTAAAACTTTAAAATTTTATTTTTAGTTTAGATAAAGAATAAAATAAATTTTTAGTCTCTAAAATATTATTATATAAGTATTTTTAGTCTATATTAAAACATTAACATATATTGATGACTCGTCACCATGCGATAACGCAAGTTTTTTGTTGGTCGATGAATACAATTTTAATATTTTTTCTTCATTTTTTCTAAATAATGTTTTATTTATTCTTCATGCAATTAGAAAATTCATCAATAAAAGGAATAATTTTTAGAAAATTTTAAAGAATGGAAATGTTAATTAAGGATTGGTACATTTGAAAAACTTGTCACTTGAATGAAATTTTTAAATATATATATCTTCTTTTGTAGATATTATTTGATTTAAATTGACACTTTTGACAAATTATTTTAGTTATCACGATATGCAATAAATTTAAATTGACATTTTGACAGATTATTAAGTTATCAAATATGTGACATAAGTTTATTGATATAAATTTTTAAGTTGGAAAAAACATCCAACTTTGGTGTGTTTTTCACAATAATTTCAAGCTTATTATATAGTGATGGAAGTAAACTCGCATATGTTTTCTAAACAATGGGGGACTTAGTATGTATAGAGTTGAAACTACATAAAATATGATAGTTTTCTAATGTGAGATTTCAAAAAAAAAAAAAAATTTACAATGTGGGACTTGAATTTTAAAATAAGTTTCTTTCCACTTAAATCTACAAAAAAAAAAATATTTCTTTTCAATGTGGGACTTCAACACATTTTTAAATTCACACTATAACATACTTATTTTCCAACAATAATATTATTTTACTTTAATATTATTTTACTTTATACTATATATGAATGTCATTTACTCTTCTCTTTTTTCTACATTCTTTGGTTGTTGACACTTGTAAGTTGAAACGGAAAATAAATTTTACACGTGTGATACTATATGTGCATTTTAAATTTGAAAAAAGAACTCGTTTTGGTGTCTTGAATTTAGCATGAAGTTATCTCCACAATTTTAGCCATGATGTTAGCATTGCTTGAAGAAGTACTAAAGTCTATAGTGTTGTGTGCTAGGAGGTACTCTTGTGATAGTGCCTAGTCATGCAACATTAATTTCCTATGAAGGATGATCATTTTTAGCTATTCATATTGTCTTAAAATTGACCTTACATCACATTCCACATAATGCTAACTAAACACCTAATGTTTCCACCATTTAGGACAACATAAATGCCTAATTAAATTATACATCCAAACTTTTAAATTGTTTAAAAACTTTCACAAATAAGGGGGGAAAATTGAAGAAGAAATGTACAATGATGATTGTCTAGATCTAGTAACTAGTTTAATGGTAAAAATTGAAGAAGAATTTTGTTGTTGACATGTTTTGATCGTTGAAATATTTTAAAGAATAGAAATATTAATTAAGGATTGTATAAAATAACATATAATTAACATATAGTTAACATATGTTATTTTATATGCTAATTAAACAATATATGTTAACTATATATTATTTTATACAACATACAATTTCCATATGTTGTATAAAATAACATATAATTAACATATAGTTAACATATGTTATTTTATATGTTAATTAAACAACATATGTTAATTATATATTATTTTATACAATATATATTAATTATATGTTGTATTATACAACATATAGAAATTATATGTTATTTTATACAACATAGGTTAATTATATGTTGTATAAAATAACATATAATTAACATATGTTGTTTAATTAACATATAAAATAACATATGTTAACTATATATTATTTTATACAATATATGTTAATTATATGTTATTTTATACAACATAGGTTAATTATATGTTATTTTATACAATATATAAAAATTATATATTATTTTATACAACATAGGTTAATTATATATTGTATAAAATAACATATAATTAACATATAATGTATAAAATAATATATAATTAATATAAAATAACATATAATTAACATATGTTGTTTAATTAGCATATAAAATAACATATATTAACTATATGTTAATTAATAGACAATGCATACGTATAATAGAAAGAAAAAAACGCATAAGGCAATTAATTATTCTGAGTTATGACAGTGCATACGTATAACGAGTGGTGTGCCGCGAGGGAAAAACCAAAACGAAAATTCACCGCAAAATACTATTATTCTTTCAATTAGTCTAGTATGAAATTAAATAATACTATTATTCTTTTAACGCAAAATTAAATAAAGAGTTAATTATTTATAAAAAATATTATAAATTCATCTATATTGTGATGCAGCAATTAAACTCATTAAATAGTATTATAAGATAACTGATAATATTTTTAATAATAATTAAAAAACGACGAGTAAAAACAAAGAATAATTTAGAAAATGTAAAAAAAAAAAAAAAGTGGAGTAATTATGACCGAAGAAATTTGCAAAAGAGTATGTAGGATGACGAAGTAGAGGAAGATGAGAGGAAAATAACGGTAGCAGAAGTCGCAGGGAAGAAATAAAGGATTGGGTTCACTTACTTTTTTCCTATTCTATAGTTGAAATTGAAACCTAGCGTCTCCAACAGCAACAGAAAACAAAAATTGAAATTGAACAATATCTAATGTGATAAGTGTCTGGTATAAATAGGGAAAAACCAAAGCAGTAAGCGAAAGAAGAGGTTAGAACATGGACTCTTCAGAAGGCTCTGGTTTAATAACAGAATCAAAATTAGTAGCTTTAGGTATAGGGATTCCGGTTCTAACTAAACAATAAGGTAATGGGGTAGACCAATTCAACAAGATTCGAAGATGCTCTAGGTAGAAGTTCGAAGAGACTGATCCAAGTAAAGAGAAATTGTCCGGGCAAAGAAAGCAAGTCGGGAAACATTAGGCATTTATGTTGTAAGAGAAGAGACTGAGCTTGAAAATTTGTTGTGATGTGTAATGTGATAAGTGTCTGGTATAAATAGGGAAAAACCAAATAGCATGCCATTTAATCTTCTGATTCATTCTGCCATTTTTTTTTGTCCTTCCTCTAATTTAATTAGGCATTAGGTGTTTAGCTAAAATAGTGGAAACCATAGATGTTTAGTTAGCATTAGCTGTTTAGCTAAAAACGATCCTATGAACAGTACCTCCATAGCTTCGCCACACGAGATCCGTTATTACTCCAGCTGCAAATGATTTTCTTCAAGGTAAATTCTAATATAGGTAACTATAAGATGCTTTTATTTTGGATTGATTTGGTTATTGTGACTCAATCAACCGCAAATTCAACCGCAAATCTGAGTGACATGGATCCTATGTATTGGCCTACAGGTATATTTAATTAAGCTAGATTCCTTTTAGTCTTAGATTGGTTAAAGTATTGTTGAGATAACTTAGTTTATTTTGTGTCGAAGGACAAAAGGAATCGACAATTTAGAGAGAGTCAAAACTCCCACCATGTGCATTACTGGATTTTAGTCCGTTTTAGCTTAGTTGATGTTGTTGTTACAAAAATACAACTTGCCTGCATCTCACAACTCACATCTTTCTTTCTTTGTGAGTCTATTCTTTCTATCAAGTAATAAAAGTCATTTTAATAAAAATAAATTATCTTAACTTCAAGTAATAAAAGTCACTTCATTCTTTGTTTTTTGTGAGTGTGAAAAAATAATTGGCTCCAAAACATGCATAAGTGTGAATAATTCCGAACAATGAAAAAGTCTAAATGAGATTATTATAATTTAACAAATAATGACAACTTCATAATGGTTGTCACATGTCTAGAAATAACAGATAAATATGTCATAATATATTTTCACCCCTATCTCTAAATTGTAGTGCTTATTTGAATAATCCATAATTGAATTTAATTAAATTTTAATATTATTTTTGTTACATTTTTTGAAAACACTTTTATAACCGATTGGTGTATTCATTATTTCTAAAGTGTTGTGTGCTAGGAGGTACTCTTGTGATAGTGCCTAGTCATGCAACATTAATTTCCTATGAATGAGGATCATTTTTAGCTATTCATATTGTTAGAAATTATGGCCTCTATACACATGATTTAACTAACAATACACATGTTACATGTATTTATATTGGAAACATGATAGTTAGATTGTGTATTAACTAAATACATGTGCATACACATACATCTATTCATCATATTTACAAAATAGAGTGTCCACATAAAAGATTTCAATGGAAGATTTCGATATTGCAACTTAGAATATATAAGATTGAGAGAAAGCAAAAAATCATAGAAATATGATATAACATTATATTTTTTATTAAAAAAATATTAATCACTATTATATTTTAACAAAATTATATTTTATGGAGCACATACATAAATAGGTGGATATTATTTATCACTTTATGGAGACCAATATAACATATCTTTCATTTG
>JBBPBR010000003.1:1267412-1279582 GCA_037974775.1 Cicer pinnatifidum | reverse complement strand
AAGTCACCACAAATAATAAAATAGCCATTTTTTTTAAAAAAAAAAAGAGACAATGAATACTATAAAGAATAGAAAAAACAAATAACTAACCATTAATCTCACAATTTCAAAAATAAACTGTGATACATTTAAAAGGAGATTATACTCAAATTGAAGATAATTTAAATCATATTTTCTTAAAGTGACTATACATGTTTAGGATTGTATCAATAGTAGCAATCTAAATAATATAAATAAATACAACATATTAGCTTGAAGTTGCTATATATGCTTTGGAGCAACTTATACAACATATGTTATTTTATATGTTAATTAAACAACATATGTTAATTATATGTTATTTGGTAACAATCTAAATAATACAAATAAATACAACATATTAGCTTGAAGTTGCTATATATGCTTTGGAGCAACTTATACAACATATGTTATTTTATATGTTAATTAAACAACTTATGTTAATTATATGTTATTTTATACAATATATGTTAATTATATGTTATTTTATACAACATAGGTTAATTATATGTTATTTTATACAACATACGGAGCAACATCCAACATTTGGCTTACTATCCAAGAGTCAATCTAGTTCATATATTTCAAAGTTTTGTTTAGTTTAATTGATGTATTTTTTATGAGAATAGGTTCAGAGCACCCAACAAATCTAATCCACAGTTCAAATGCAAACTACACTACATCAATAAGAAAAACAGAAATGCTATTTAACTTAGTTATATTTATTTATTGCTGCATCAAACAAACCAGACAATAACTCCTAAACCATACGCATTCCTTTCCCAACTAAAACCTCCAAGGAAACAATACCATATATAAATTTCAAACTTATAAAACTAAACACTCTTTTATCACCTACATTCTAAAGAAGAAATACCAACACAAAAAGGAAAGAAAAAAAAAAGTAACATTCTTAATATATTTCCCTACTTACATCAAAACCAACCACATCAAATTACTAAACTCTGAGAGGATTCATTGATAAGTACTCCTCGAAAAATACCTCTTTCCCAAGTGAGCTTTGACATAGATAAATAAATAAAATCAAACATCTTAAAAATGATTTTAGAGCCATTTATTACCTCAAACAAAAAAAAAAACTTTTTTTATATTTCAGGTACATTTACTTTTTTAGTGAAAACAAAGAAAAGTTAACAACCGTGATTCATGCAAAAATAATGAAATTTTACAATTTAACATCCGAAGTTCAATTTTTTTCAACAAAACCATAAAACAAATAATCATTTATATTAAAAAAAAAAAACCATTTCCCTACCAGAAAATGAAAAACAACCACGCACCCAGCTTCTCATAAAATTAATGTTTTTGAAAAATATTATAAAAAATTCATATTATAATCTAATTTTGAATTTTTCATATATTAAAATAAGGAATATTGCAATACATTCAACTGTCTTTTGAAAATTTGATTATTAAAGTATCAAATAAAATAGCTGGAGAACTATGATAACTTCATAAAATAAGCTTTGATAGGCTATATATGCAAAACTGTATAAACACAAGAATAGTTCACCTTGTTCTTACTTAGTGGCTCTATAAATTAATAGTAAACTAGTCTTAACTACTTATATTCATCAATTACACATCTCCATTTATGTCATACTATCTTCTTCTCAACACCTTTGTACTTATCCGTTTAACAATAAATAATACTTAAAAAAAATAGTGTTTGAGTTAAATGAATCTGATTTTGAATGTAAGTAAAATTATATATTTGTAAATGATATTATAGTTAGAATGCATATAATGAATCTAAGAAGATTTATTGATGCTGAATTCAGTGTCACGTGAAGATATCAGAAGTATCACCTGACTTTTATTATGCTTCTATAGCTAAAGTAGTAACCTGCTTGATGTCAAGGTGATACTTGCTTTAATTCCATTCACAGATGAATCTTTTAGCTCACTGACACACCAAAACCTGAATCTCAATCTCAATCTCAATCTGCAGGCAGAGTAAATTAAGGTAAGAGTAAATTAGAACATGGACTCTTCAGAAGGGCAATAGATGTTATAGTTTGGCTAAGAAATTGAGTCGTTGTGGCTTTTTATAGAACAAATGGTTGATAAATAATTGTCTAGAGCTTCAATTTTCATGGTCTAATTGTTCTCACTTATGATTTTAATTTAAAGAATTTATGAAAATAAATTAAAAATAACTTATATAAATATCATAAATTATTTTGAAAAATCTTTTTAAATAATTTCATAAATTTTTATACAAAAACATGAACTCAAATAAGTCGCCTAATTCGATATTACTATCATTATATAAAATAAAAATAACAAATATATGAATTTAACTAGTTAAGACTTACAATCATATCCATTCACAAATAGTTTAGTATGTTTTGGTAAATATTTACAATTAGTTTGCTTACAATTTTTTTTTATGTGTATATAATTGTGTATAACACAAATCCTACTACATTATTGATAAGTGTATAAAAAATATATATAAAATACATAAATAATTTATAAATCGCGACTAAAATTACTGAAAAAAAAGATAGTAAAATGTAGACAAACGTGAGCACAATAAAAAATTGCATCGTTAATATAAAATTTAGTTAAAAGACTTAAGGTATTGTGGCTATGTAGAAACAATTAAAGTTTACGAAAATAAAATGTTTAAATCACTAAACAAGATAAATAACTCTAAATTTATATCCTTATACAAATAACGTCTCATTTTTTATTTAGGAATTATCCCTTGAATTTTTGGCTTTATTAAACAAAAAGAATTAAAATATCACTGGACCAAAACCTAAAAAAAGAAATCTAATTTAGTTCTTGTACTGTCCGTGGATAGTTAAAAGTAACATGGGCCATGAAAATTGTTACAGGCCTTTCGTTCGACGTTTTCAATATTTTTAATATCAGCCTGTTCAATTTAGATATGAAACATGAAACATATTTGATAGTTTTTGTTTTCTCACCTTTTATGTTCTTAAAGATTTTTAAAATATACTTTCAGATTGACCATTTCAAAAAGTATAAGAGGGTGAGAAATAATAAATTCAAGATATTTTTTTTAAAGAATGTCATTTTTTGTAATAAAATGTTAGATTTTAGTAGACATGGCAACGAAAGAGTGGATTCTTCTTTCTTCACTCTCGCAACCAATTAATTAGAGAAAAGTGCACTCTTCTCTGTTTTTAAGTTGATGTAAAATTTTGAATCTCGTTAAGGTTTGAAATTTTCCACATACACCCAAACTCATTTATATATATCAAATTTTAAATTTAAAAATTATATCTATTATGATTAATATAATAAAATAATTATTATTAAATAAATATAAAATTAAATAATATATAAAACAATATCTATAGAGATGAAATTATAATTTTTAATATTTTAGAAAATATTAAATATATTCAATAAATATATATATATATATATATATATATATATATATATATATATATAACTTAAAGAATTACAACAATATTATTGGTGAGATGTGTTCGAGTGCGGGGTGTATATTAACATTCTCAAATCCATCCCCGCCCCCAAATTATAATTTTGGGAAAAACTCACTCGCATTCAATTAAAACGAATTTTCGACGCCTAAATCAAAACAGACTCAAATGAATACACTTAGGTGCAGCTTATGTTGTGATCCATAGACTTTAGCCACAGTTTACAAAATTTAACCTAACTCTCTAGCAGGTTGTGTATTTTATTTTATTAAAAAAAATGTACCATGCCTATACTCAAAGGCAATGAGTATTTTATCGGGTGAGAGAGGTGAGAGAAAATTTTAGTTAGATTAAGTTGTGTATCTTGCATATGAAATTTGAGCCACAATTTTTGCACCACTTGGTTGGAAAAATCGTCTATTAATAGATGGTTCCACTCAATTTAAAAACGAAACTAAAATTCAAAATTTTTATCGAGTTTTCTCTCTTCTCACTTTTCACTTTCATCTCATATTTTTATGTTTCCTTACCGAAATTCACATTTTTGAGTATTCATAATATCATATTTTTCGAATAATTTTAACTGACATATTTTAAAGGTATAATTCTATAATAATTTTTTATAGTACCTAATAAAACTGATTAAGAATATATATTTTATCTCAGGGAATCATAATTAATCGTCTATCTTTCATAATTTTAATTAATGCCGCATAATATTTTAAAAAGACCAAAGTATTACTCATCTCAATAATATATTCAATTGCTGAAAATTATTTTTCAACAAAGTTTTTCAAAAATAAAAAACAATAGTAAAAAACTTATTATCTTAGTTTCTCACGTGGGATGCAAAATAAATATAACAGATTATACATATCAATCAAAAATTAAATCTGACATAATTATATGTTACTACATTAATGTCCTTTCAATAAATAAAAATATATGTTGCTGGAATTCTTAGTTGCGGTGGTGTTCAGGAGCAGATGGATATTTGGATTTGTGTTTTTTTCTTAATCGGTGGGTTTTGCCTCTGAGATCGAATTATTACCTTCAGTCAATTTCTTAGAGAAAGAAATGAATGTGCATATTGACTTGCTAAAATGAGTGCTACCTCTAATGTATTGCTCAAAATTTGACATAAATTGTATTTATGCAAATCAATAGATTATTTTTATACTAAATTTGTATTGTCTTTTGATGACAATTTCAATAATTGCACGATTCGAACTACTAATATAAGAAAATAGAAAGAATTGGTTTTATATAAATTTTTTTTTCTTTTTAATTGCAGTTTTAATCTTCTATTTTTATCAATTCAAGACAATTAGTTACTCTACTTTAAAATCTTACATTTTAAATGATTTAAAATGATTAACATCTATAAAATCTTTTAAAAATCTAATAGAAAGATAAAAAATATCGATTTTTAAATTGATTGAATATGAAATTGGTGAAAATAAAGAGAATAAAATTGTATTTAAACCACTATTTTTTTATTTAATGCTCAACCAAAGTTTAAATACTTAGAAAGTAAAAAGAAAGTTTAATAGAATTAGATTGAATCTAAATAGAAAATAATATACAAATATTTTGGAATTAAAAGTTGATTTAAAAAACGGCTACAATTATAGACTAAAATCAATTTTTTGACAATAAATCTCTATAAGATGAATCAAATGTTGTGTAGCTTGGCATAAAGTGTGAACTTCTATTAAGAGGGAGGCCTTGGTATTAGATTCTTAAGGAATATAAATGAGGCAATCATCCTCAAGCTTTGTTGGAATTTGAATACTTTTGATTGTCAATGGACTTCACTTCTCTTTTCAAGAGTTATGAGACTTAATGGTCCCATATCCTATCATATAGACTTCTGGATTTGGTTTGATATCAAGCATAAGTTTCATACAAAGAGAATTATCAGTTGTTGTTTGCGCAAATGAGCAAGATTAAATTTTGGAAGGATTAGTAGCTCAACTCTCCTACGGTTGAGAGTCTTAATGTCCTTTAGGAGAAGCATCATTTGCTTCAAGCCAATGTGAAATACTTCATTAAAAATAATCAATGGTATATACCTCACTCTATTCATTTGAATTATCATGATATTATTGATGTTTTGTAGGTTGTCTCTAATTTTAGGACAAATGATAAACTTGTTTGAAAGCACACCAAGAATGGGGGATGTTTGATTTTCATATGTTTATCTTTTTCAAAGTTTTCCCTTGATGATGTTTATTGGGCTAATTAAATTATTAAATGAGTTAATAAAATAAATTTTAATTTAAATATTAAATATTGTTTGATCAATAACAATTGTGCAGTCACCATGTGTCACTTCATCCAAAATTAATCATATCACTATTTTGTTACTAAAAAATATTCATAAATGACTTTTTTTAAACTTGTTAGAACTTACAAGGGTATATAAATCATACAAAAAAATTTACAGGAGATTTGAATTATTTAATATTATATCTATGGCGAAAACTATATCGAGTAAGTACACAAATTCTTGTTTTGTAGAGAATTAAAATTCTCATAATAGAACTCTCATAAAGGAGGTTTGTTGACATTCTCAATTTTCCACAACTTTTTCAGAAATCCAATTGCACATAGCAGAGTCAGAGAGGTACTCAAATAACAAAACACACAACTTACAAAGCGTCATAGCTATTATCACTGGTCACATACCATCAAAGGATTTAAAAAAACACGATAGGAAAATTTCTTAATCTAAAAACAAAAATTCCTAAGCTTTCACTATGCAAATGATGTAAAAAGAAAAATGAGAATCATTTATAAATAATATATATATTTTTTACAATGAGTCGAAAAATAATTTCATTCTAGAATACTAAGAATCATTTAAAATATCTTCAACAATTTGTAGTTTGGTAGCATTTGGTCAAACACTGCAGAACTAATAACATACAGACACAAAACTAAAGGAGTCAGTGCCAAGAGCTGGAGTAAAAGGAGGGAACCAAGAGCTGGGCTCCATTGAGTGGATTTATGGTGAAATGAGTCAGTGTCGTGTTTTCTGTGAGGGTAAAGTTTTAATTGAAGTAACAACAGATTTTACACATAGGCAAGAAAAGTCTACTTCATACAAATTTGCTAATACATCTCATTTTACTTGAAAAGGTTAAGAATTTCAATTTTAGAGCCAAGAAAAGCTATTTTGATGTGCTCTGTGAAAGTGCTTCTTTACTGCGAAGAAAATAACTTTCAATTGGACAAAGAATGTCTTTCAATCATGAGATAAGAACAACCATTTTTCTGGAATCAAATAACCATAGTAGATTTTTGTATCTAAAGAGCAATGGCCTTGACTGCACAGTGTCTCTTAAGAAATGACTATGGTTTGGCATATCTGATTAGTCGTCAAAACTTGGCTTGTGCAATCATTTTGTGGTACAGCATAATCGAACTAGCTCTCCATATAGCATTGAGTACAATAGCATTTAGTACCTTACGATAAATATGGATTTTCCATATAGTTGTCAACTTCCCCTAGAACAAGTGCCAAATTTTCTCATTAGTTCTATGTTCTCAGCAATGGTTGATCCAGGAGTTCCGACAAAACCAAGAGATGCACAACTGCATACAGTCTGCTCAACATAAAGAAGTACATCAGGTAATCTCTGATTGGAACAATACTTTTTACCAATTCTAGATTCTGAATTTGGAATAAACCTCTGTCCGTAACCAGCTGCAGTGAGTTTTTTGGCTGCTTGCATAACCAGATGATCATCCTCTCTTAAGAAATTCACCTTATAGTTATCTGCATCACTAACTAAATCACCTAAATAAGTATCAGTCCAATTATCTCTGGGAAGATCAGTCATTACAAAAATATGTACGGGTAGAGGACCTTGCTGCCTCAAAGATTCTAATTTTTGTTGTAACCCGTGAAATGTAGCCTTATGATGATTCTTAAATTGCCCATCCAGCAACCTAAGCTGTGCACAAAGAAATGGAGCTTTTATGGTTGCTTTAGCAAACTCATTCCCGGCAATCATAATTTCTGGGACAAATGGAAGAAATTTAATCTTCTCCATCAAAGATTGAAACCTCTGGTCTTGATGAGATTCATGAATATCAAGATATGACTCAGAACCTTTATACGGGGAAGAGAAAAGGCTTCCAAATGCTAGCATTGAAGCTGATTCAACATCAGAACCAGGTCCAAGCGTCCTAAATACATCCTTCCGTCTCCTAACATACGATATTTTCTTTTTCTGCTTCAACTGTTCATCGGGTTGGAATGAATCCAACACACCGTCTTCATGACCATCTCCATGATAAGTCCACACCGTAGTTCTACAATCTTCATCGACACCATACATACACTTTTCAATATTCCCATGAAGCCCTGCTAGCAGGGATCCACATTGCTTTAAGCTCTTAGAAACAGGGGACTGTGACTTCAAATCATATAAACAAGCCAAATCTAAGCTGACGCCACACCATATTGACACAAAATCCCTAAGATCAATAACTCGGACGAGACTTGAAGAAACTAAAGATGAGATATCTATAATTTCAGCAATGGATATATACCTGCCAGAAAATAATCTATGGAAATTTATAATTCATACAGATAACCAAATGCAATGTAGTTTCAATTTTCAAATATAAATGCATTTCACTCATATCGTTAAATCGTAGTTTAGAAGTTACAGACACTGCAATTTGCTATATAATGAGATAAAAGGAAACTAATTCAATTACATATATAAAGAAAATCTAATAATTGAATAAATTTATATATCAAACTAACCTTCCGCTGCGAGCGAGCTCAACGACATGATCCCAAACAGAAATTCGAATATCCTTAGGTTCGATAACCCTAAACTTAGGACAACTACCTAAAGCAACAGCATGGTGATCCAAAATAGGAGGAACAACCAAAGTTCGATTAAGTATTACTGCTATCGAAACAGCGTTTTTAAATTCCAAAAACTGGTTACTGAATCCACTGTGAGGCGCATACCACATGAATTTCTCGCTTAATGCAAGTGCTTGAGATGAACATTGAAGTGTATGTGATGTTTTTAAAGTTTGTGACAATTCGGCGAAATGAGAATCGCGTTTGGTATAATAGTAATAGAGAAAAATGAAGGAAATGAATGTAACGATGAGGGAAACGGGAATGAGTGGGAATTTGTATTGTGGTTTTTTTTTAGGTAACATTTTGTTAGGGTTTTCGGTTATTCGAATTGTTCAAGGGTTTGAAGATATTAGTTTTGTGTTGAAGAATTGAGATTTGAAGAAAGAGGGGGAGGTGGGAAATGAAATCATGTTCGGTGCGAGTAGCAATTTTACAGATCTGGAGTGAACTGGTCAGTTGGCGATTGTTGCAACGCTGGAGAAGAAGGTGATGATTAGGCGGAAGGGATTTAGACGAAGAAAGAAATTAGGAAGAGCGAGAGAACGATTAATTGAAGAAGGTATTGCTCCGAGTGGTACTATGTTTGGTTTCAGAAAGAAAAGTAGAGGAAAATAATGTTTGAAAACGGTGGCTAATTCAAATACATATATAAAGAAAATCTAATAATTGAATAAATTTATATATCAAACTAACCTTCCGCTGCGAACGAGCTCAACGACATGATCCCAAACAGAAATTCGAATATTCTTAGGTTCGATAACCCTAAACTTAGGACAACTACCTAAAGCAACTTACCTATTTCCTATTCTATAGTTGAAATTGAAACCAAATTTGTGAAAACAGCGTCTTAAAAATTTGTTTAATATGAGAATGTGATAAGTGTTTAATGTGATGTGAATGTGATAAGTGTCTCGTATAAATAGGGAAAAACCAAATAGCATGCCATTTAATCTTCTGATTCATTCTGCCATTTTTTTTGTCCTTTCTCTAATTTAATTAGGCATTAGGTGTTTAGCTAAAATAGTGGAAACCATAGATGTTTAGGGGAAACCATAGATGATCTAATTTAATATAAATTCTATTTATTTTAATTAATTAAATTTAAAAAATAAAATTATATTTACCTAAAGTAAAAAATAAAAACAAAAAGTCCTAAAACCATTCATCCAACGCCTTCCAGTACTACTCTTGTTCTTCTTTCACTCCTTCATTATCTCTATATTGACAAACTTTTATGGCTAAATGTCCCAAAAAGATTCCTATCACAATGTCAAAACCAAAACAACAACCTTTGCCACAACAGGTAAAGGTACAATGGTATTGGACTAATCATTTAGTATACAACTTGCAATTTTGCTTCACTTAATTGATAGAAATTAGAAAGCAACCTGAAATCATCATACTATACTACTACCAACCTTCTTTCCCATTTTCTTTTCCGGAACAAGAACAATACTTTATGAGAAATTAAATCAGACATACTTTATGAGAAGCTGGGTGCGTGGTTCAATGCAAAATTAAATCCCACTTTTATTTACTACTTCAATCTGCGTTACATTAAAGTTTATTTCACTATTATTTTTTCATTGTAACTCATCTATTCATTTCATACAAAATTCATGTAATTATTTTAATACTATAAAAAATATAATGTTTGAAAAAAAATTTAATAGAAGAAAATGAGAATAGATTCAGAGCACCCAACAACACTACATCAATAAGAAAAACAGAAATGCTATTTAACTTAGTCATATTTATTTATTGCTGCATCAAACAAACCTGACAATAACTCCTAAACCATACGCATTCCTTTCCCAACTAAAACCTCCAAGGAAACAATACCATATATAAATTTCAAACTTATAAAACTAAACTCTCTTTTATCACATACATTCTAAAGAAGAAATACCAACACAAAAAGGAAAGAAAAAAAAAGTAACATTCTTAATATATTTCCCTACTTACATCAAAACCAACCACATCAAATTACTAAACTATGAGGGGATTCATTGATCAGTATTCCTCGAAAAATGTCTCTTTCCCAAGTGAGCTTTGACATAGATAAATAAATAAAATCAAACATCTTAAAAATGATTTTAGAGCCATTTATTACCTCAAACAAAAAAAAAACTTTTTTTATATTTCAGGTACCTTTACTTTTTTTAGTGAAAACAAAGAAAAATTAACAACCGTGATTCATGCAAAAATAATGAAATTTTACAATTTAACATCCGAAGTTCAATTTATTTCAACAAAACCAAAAAAAAAAAATCATTTATATTAAAAAAAAAAAAACCATTTCCCTACCAGAAAATAAAAAACAACTACGCACCCAACTTCTCATAAACTTCTCTACTATCTACATTTTATTAAGCATTCATTTTAACCTATAGTTTTCTTTCATTAATTAGCAGAGTTACATAGAGAAATTGGTGAGAGAAGTATATGTTAGATGGGATGACTTGGAAGAAATTGACCAAGTTTTCAATGATAACGTTGCTCTGTTAACTCAAGGTATGTTATGTTCTTATGTCACTATGCAAAATTATTTTTTACTAAAGTAAATTGATTAATTTATTGAATGTCATTCTACAGGTGAAACCTTAGACCAATTTCCAAACAACAATCAACTACCATCTGTTATAAGATACGATCAAAATGATTATTTTGGTGATAAATGTATAGAGACAGGTAATTATGTAGCAAATCATAGTAATAATAATACACAAATTGGGTGCATTGAGTGGTCCCCATTTGCCACATCACCATTTGTGAATGGTATACCTTATAGCTTCTCAGATTCACAATCAGACGGTGGTGATTTAACGCCCTCAAGTTCGGGACCAATGATTGATGATGGAGTTTCAAGATGGCGCTAGGAAAATTTGTAATTTGACTTTCTGTTTTTTTTAGTCAACTAATTTGACTGTCAGCTGTATAGATAAGAAAAGGTAGCAGTTGGAGAATCAAATTAGGCTTAGTGTCAAGTGTTGGCCCATAACAAAACATTGTCTAGGTTGTCTTGGAGAATGTTGGGCTCATGTTTTTTATTTCTCTTTTTGGATAGGCTTAGTGAGTCGTTAGACCCATTTCAAGGGTGTGTGAAAGATGGGCCTAGCTCCTCCTCTCCTGCAAAAGTTACAAACCTACCTTTATTGGGTCACTGTTGCTATGTTTATCATAATTTCAGCAATTCTATTTGAACAAAAAAAAAAGCAATTACAAAACAGCAAATATCACAGATTTCCTTTTATTATTATTAGGACAACAATCTCACAACAAACCAAATTTGGTCAAAAGACCGCATAATTTAATTTCAATGGTTTGATTTAGTGGTAAAAAATATAAGTATTGAATGTGATTATTATTTTAGAGACGCAAATTATATCACTTTGTAAATTTTTAGTGAACTTTAACGTTTTCACTATTTTGATCTAGAGAACTATGACTTTACTGTCATTTGAATTTTTACTTAACTTTTTAAAAAAAATAACGAAATTACAAAGTATTTAATCCTTTTTTATATTTGATATTTATTTACGAAAATAGTATCTTTAGAATTTATAAATGAACCAATATATATATATATAAATAAGACATGCTTGCACCCAAAAAAATATGGAGGACTTGCTTCATCAATTTTATTGAATTCCTATGTGAAAACATTTTACTATATTGCATATGAGTCTATTGTTAATAATTGAAAATCATTAGTTGATTCACAATTATCAAGTTGTTTTCCTAGACAACCATGGTAGTGCTGACTCTTAGCTCAAACATCTAATTGATCTTCTATAAATAAAAAAAAAAAA
>JBBPBR010000003.1:1245176-1264107 GCA_037974775.1 Cicer pinnatifidum | reverse complement strand
AAAAAAAAAAAACCATTTCCCTACCAGAAAATGAAAAACAACTACGCACCCAACTTCTCATAAAATTAATGTTTTTGAAAAATATTATAAAAAATTCATATTATAATCTAGTTTTGAATTTTTCATATATTAAAATAAGGAATACTGCAATACATTCAACTGTCTTTTGAAAATTTGATTATTGAAGTATCAAATAAAATAGCTGGAGAACTATGATAACTTCATAAAATAAGCTTTGATAGGCTATATATGCAAAACTGTATAAACACAAGAATAGTTCATCGTTAAAGACTTAAATATTAATTGAAATATGCAGAACTTAAAGCAGAAGTCGCAGGGAAGAAAGAAAGGATTGAGTTCACTTACCTTTTTCCTATTCTATAGTTGAAATTGAAACCAAATTTGTGAAAACAGCGTCTTGAAAATTTGTTTAATGTGATGTGAATCTGATAAGTGTTTAATGTGATGTGAATGTGATAAGTGTCTCGTATAAATAGGGAAAAACCAAATAGCATGCCATTTAATCGTCTAATTCATTCTGCCATTTTTTTTTTGTCCTTCCTCTAATTTAATTAGACATTAGGTGTTTAGCTAAAATAGTGGAAACCATAGATGATCTAATTTAATATAAATTCTATTTATTTTAATTAATTAAATTTATAAAATAAAATTATATTTACCTAAAGTAAAAAATAAAAACAAAAAGTCCTAAAACTATTCATCCAACGCCTTCCAGTACAACTCTTATTCTTCTTTCACTCCTTCATTATCTCTATATTGACAAACTTTTATGGCTAAATGTCCCAAAAAGATTCCTATCACAATGTCAAAACCAAAACAACAACCTTTGCCACAACAGGTAAAGGTACAATGGTATTGGACTAATCATTTAGTATACAACTTGCAATTTTGCTTCACTTAATTGATAGAAATTAGAAAGCAACCTGAAATAATCATACTATACTACTACCAACCTTCTTTCCCATTTTCTTTTCCGGAACAAGAACAATACAGGGTGACCATTTTGCCCACCACTTAGATATATTACATTATACATACATGTGCAACAACATCAAGGATGGGCTGAAAAGAAAGCGAGCAGGCCCACAAGTGGTGCATTGATATATGTCGTGGGCTCAGACTGCTGATAGAAAGGCCTGGAATCAGGGAATGAATCAGTGGTGTTGGTAGGCCCACCTACCACAGCTCCAACAAATTTATTAGGGTTGGGGTTTGGGCTGAAGAAATATTGAGATCCAGCTTTGCAGCCAATGTGGGCTGGGTGGGCTGAAACTGAGGGAAGTGAGCTTCCTCTGTGGTGGATCCTCTGCGGGTAGTGTGCACCATATCCAACCATGTAAGACATTCCCAACGGGTTATCCCCAAGAATGTAGTCCACCTAGTAAATGAAAGCAACATGCATTCACATTCACATGAATACTTACTATACTAGAATAAAGGTTACCACTTTTGTACATATATCACGTGTTGATGTCATTTTATTTAACTTCAATCTCAGAAAGGACAAAATCTAGCCGTTAGTTGTCTTATGTAGAAAAGTAGACATTGGTCACATTAATTAATGAGTGCATATTAAAATTATGGTGAACTTGACAAAATAACATTATAACACTGGTTTTAGTACAAAATTAAAGTGTCACCATATCTTCATCAAATTCATTAAGATAACAAACATGCACTAAACGGTGAAATGAAGCTGACCTGGCGTTTGGCGAGGTTTTTGAGTAAAGCTGGGGTGGCAGTGGTTTGGCCACATGGCACTACCTTATTGGCATGGCTTAGGTAGTTGGAATAAGCTAACAGCAAAAGCAAAACACAAAGTTGAGTTACCAAACAAACAAACGGTGGCTAGCTATTTACCTGCCAGAAAATAATGTATGGAAATTTATAATTCATACAGATAACCAAATGCAATGTAGTTTCAATTTTCAAATATAAATGCATTTCACTCATATGGTTAAATCGTAGTTTAGAAGTTACAGACACTGCAATTTGCTATTATAACTAGATAAAAGGAAACTAATTCAATTACATATATAAAGAAAATCTAATAATTGAATAAATTTATATATCAAACTAACCTTCCGCTGCGAACGAGCTCAACGACATGATCCCAAACAGAAATTCGAATATCCTTAGGTTCGATAACCCTAAATTCGAATATCCTTAGGTTCGATAACCCTAAGCATTGAAGCTGATTCAACATCAGAACCAGGTCCAAGCGTCCTAAATACATCCTTCCGTCTCCTAACATACGATATTTTCTTTTTCTGCTTCAACTGTTCATCGGGTTGGAATGAATCCAACACACCGTCTTCATGACCATCTCCATGATAAGTCCACACCGTAGTTCTACAATCTTCATCGACACCATACATACACTTTTCAATATTCCCATGAAGCCCTGCTAGCAGGGATCCACATTGCTTTAAGCTCTTAGAAACAGGGGACTGTGACTTCAAATCATATAAACAAGCCAAATCTAAGCTGACGCCACACCATATTGACACAAAATCCCTAAGATCAATAACTCGGACGAGACTTGAAGAAACTAAAGATGAGATATCTATAATTTCAGCAATGGATATATACCTGCCAGAAAATAATCTATGGAAATTTATAATTCATACAGATAGCCAAATGCAATGTAGTTTCAATTTTCAAATATAAATGCATTTCACTCATATCGTTAAATCGTAGTTTAGAAGTTACAGACACTGCAATTTGCTATATAATGAGATAAAAGGAAACTAATTCAATTACATATATAAAGAAAATCTAATAATTGAATAAATTTATATATCAAACTAACCTTCCGCTGCGAGCGAGCTCAACGACATGATCCCAAACAGAAATTCGAATATCCTTAGGTTCGATAACCCTAAACTTAGGACAACTACCTAAAGCAACAGCATGGTGATCCAAAATAGGAGGAACAACCAAAGTTCGATTAAGTATTACTGCTATCGAAACAGCGTTTTTAAATTCCAAAAACTGGTTACTGAATCCACTGTGAGGCGCATACCACATGAATTTCTCGCTTAATGCAAGTGCTTGAGATGAACATTGAAGTGTATGTGATGTTTTTAAAGTTTGTGACAATTCGGCGAAATGAGAATCGCGTTTGGTATAATAGTAATAGAGAAAAATGAAGGAAATGAATGTAACGATGAGGGAAACGGGAATGAGTGGGAATTTGTATTGTGGTTTTTTTTTAGGTAACATTTTGTTAGGGTTTTCGGTTATTCGAATTGTTCAAGGGTTTGAAGATATTAGTTTTGTGTTGAAGAATTGAGATTTGAAGAAAGAGGGGGAGGTGGGAAATGAAATCATGTTCGGTGCGAGTAGCAATTTTACAGATCTGGAGTGAACTGGTCAGTTGGCGATTGTTGCAACGCTGGAGAAGAAGGTGATGATTAGGCGGAAGGGATTTAGACGAAGAAAGAAATTAGGAAGAGCGAGAGAACGATTAATTGAAGAAGGTATTGCTCCGAGTGGTACTATGTTTGGTTTCAGAAAGAAAAGTAGAGGAAAATAATGTTTGAAAACGGTGGCTAATTCAAATACATATATAAAGAAAATCTAATAATTGAATAAATTTATATATCAAACTAACCTTCCGCTGCGAACGAGCTCAACGACATGATCCCAAACAGAAATTCGAATATTCTTAGGTTCGATAACCCTAAACTTAGGACAACTACCTAAAGCAACTTACCTATTTTCTATTCTATAGTTGAAATTGAAACCAAATTTGTGAAAACAGCGTCTTAAAAATTTGTTTAATATGAGAATGTGATAAGTATTTAATGTGATGTGAATGTGATAAGTGTCTCGTATAAATAGGGAAAAACCAAATAGCATGCCATTTAATCTTCTGATTCATTCTGCCATTTTTTTTGTCCTTTCTCTAATTTAATTAGGCATTAGGTGTTTAGCTAAAATAGTGGAAACCATAGATGTTTAGGGGAAACCATAGATGATCTAATTTAATATAAATTCTATTTATTTTAATTAATTAAATTTATAAAATAAAATTATATTTACCTAAAGTAAAAAATAAAAACAAAAAGTCCTAAAACCATTCATCCAACGCCTTCCAGTACTACTCTTGTTCTTCTTTCACTCCTTCATTATCTCTATATTGACAAACTTTTATGGCTAAATGTCCCAAAAAGATTCCTATCACAATGTCAAAACCAAAACAACAACCTTTGCCACAACAGGTAAAGGTACAATGGTATTGGACTAATCATTTAGTATACAACTTGCAATTTTGCTTCACTTAATTGATAGAAATTAGAAAGCAACCTGAAATCATCATACTATACTACTACCAACCTTCTTTCCCATTTTCTTTTCCGGAACAAGAACAATACTTTATGAGAAATTAAATCAGACATACTTTATGAGAAGCTGGGTGCGTGGTTCAATGCAAAATTAAATCCCACTTTTATTTACTACTTCAATCTGCGTTACATTAAAGTTTATTTCACTATTATTTTTTCATTGTAACTCATATATTCATTTCATACAAAATTCATGTAATTATTTTAATACTATAAAAAATATAATGTTTGAAAAAAAATTTAATAGAAGAAAATGAGAATAGATTCAGAGCACCCAACAACACTACATCAATAAGAAAAACAGAAATGCTATTTAACTTAGTCATATTTATTTATTGCTGCATCAAACAAACCTGACAATAACTCCTAAACCATACGCATTCCTTTCCCAACTAAAACCTCCAAGGAAACAATACCATATATAAATTTCAAACTTATAAAACTAAACTCTCTTTTATCACATACATTCTAAAGAAGAAATACCAACACAAAAAGGAAAGAAAAAAAAAGTAACATTCTTAATATATTTCCCTACTTACATCAAAACCAACCACATCAAATTACTAAACTATGAGGGGATTCATTGATCAGTACTCCTCGAAAAATGTCTCTTTCCCAAGTGAGCTTTGACATAGATAAATAAATAAAATCAAACATCTTAAAAATGATTTTAGAGCCATTTATTACCTCAAACAAAAAAAAAAACTTTTTTTATATTTCAGGTACCTTTACTTTTTTTTAGTGAAAACAAAGAAAAATTAACAACCGTGATTCATGCAAAAATAATGAAATTTTACAATTTAACATCTGAAGTTCAATTTTTTTCAACAAAACCAAAAAAAAAAAAATCATTTATATTAAAAAAAAAAAACCATTTCCCTACCAGAAAATGAAAAACAACTACGCACCCAACTTCTCATAAAATTAATGTTTTTGAAAAATATTTTAAAAAATTCATATTATAATCTAGTTTTGAATTTTTCATATATTAAAATAAGGAATATTGCAATACATTCAACTGTCTTTTGAAAATTTGATTATTGAAGTATCAAATAAAATAGCTGGAGAACTATGATAACTTCATAAAATAAGCTTTGATAGGCTATATATGCAAAACTGTATAAACACAAGAATAGTTCATCGAAAAAGACTTAAATATTAATTGAAATATGCAGAACTTAAAGCAGAAGTCGCAGGGAAGAAAGAAAAGATTGGGTTCACTTACCTTTTTCCTATTCTATCGTTAAAATTGAAACAAAATTTGTGAAAACAGCGTCTTGAAAATTTGTTTAATGTGATGTGAATGTGATAAGTGTTTAATGTGATGTGAATGTGACAAGTGTCTCGTATAAATAGGGAAAAACCAAATAGCATGCCATTTAATCTTCTGATTCATTCTGCCATTTTTTTTGTCCTTCCTCTAATTTAATTAGGCATTAGGTGTTTAGCTAAAATAGTGGAAACCATAGATGTTTAGTGGAAACCATAGATGATCTAATTTAATATAAATTCTATTTATTTTAATTAATTAAATTTATAAAATAAAATTATATTTACCTAAAGTAAAAAATAAAAACAAAAAGTCCTAAAATCATTCATCCAACGCCTTCCAGTACTACTCTTATTCTTCTTTCACTCCTTCATTATCTCTATATTGACAAACTTTTATGGCTAAATGTCCCAAAAAGATTCCTATCACAATGTCAAAACCAAAACAACAACCTTTGCCACAACAGGTAAAGGTACAATGGTATTGGACTAATCTTTAACACATTTTTGTAGGAAGTCTTGAATTGAGTTATCCTAAAAAAAAAATTAGAGTGATCCTAAAGAAAGCATGCCGGGAAATATTTGTCCTAAATGGTGGAACCTATTTTCCAATTAGCATTAGGTTGTTTAGCTAAAAACGATCCTATGAACATTACCTCCATAGCTTCGCACACGTGATCCGTTATTACTCCAGCTGCAAATAACATAACAACAGTCTTTTGGATGGATAATTATTATTTTTCTGGGTAATAGTTTTTCTGAAAACAATTAATCAATTACAGGATATTCTAAAATTATTGTAAGTGTTGTATAATGAACATCACATAAAATTATTGGTTTTTAAATGAATATGGTTTGTTTTTTTTTTTTTTAAAACCAACCATGCAAAACACCTTATCTATCAATACTCTAAAACACCTTAAATCAATCCATACTCTAAAACCCAAAACAGATAAACGTTGTAGAAAAGAAAAGCTAGAGAGCAACAAAATTAACTCAAACAAGTTCAAGGTGACTCTCGTATGCTTGCAAGAGTTTGAATTAATGAATGAATTTGAGCTTAGGATTTAGGACTTATTATAGTTATGTGTGACATTTGCCTCCATTTTGGGCACATTACAATCATGTATGTATCATGGACATATTACAAACATGTTGCCAGCTTAAGTTATGAATGACATTTGCCTCTGTTTTGGGCATATTACGATAATGTATCTTGGTCAATTGATATGGCATATTTATGTATAGCACATTAAAACAATTTTTTATTCTTGATTAGAAAATTATATAGACCATGACATCTGGTATGCAATTGATTGTGAAGAAAATTGGAACATTCAACCTCAATAGATCATAAACTTTCTATTGACTTTTCCCCTTAACATAAAATCATCATTTAGTATACAACTTGCAATTTTACTTCAATTAATTGATAGAAATTAGAAAACAACCTGAAATCATCATACTATACTACTACCAACCTTCTTTCCCATTTTCTTTTCCGGAACAAGAACAATACAGGGTGACCATTTTGCCCACCACTTAGATATATTACATTATACATACACGTGCAACAACATCAAGGATGGGCTGAAAAGAAAGCGAGCAGGCCCACAAGTGGTGCATTGATATATGTCGTGGGCTCAGACTGCTGATAGAAAGGCCTGGAATCAGGGAATGAATCAGTGGTGTTGGTAGGCCCACCTACCACAGCTCCAACCAATTTATTAGGGTTGGGGTTTGGGCTGAAGAAATATTGAGATCCAGCTTTGCAGCCAATGTGGGCTGGGTGGGCTGAAACTGAGGGAAGTGAGCTTCCTCTGTGGTGGATCCTCTGCGGGTAGTGTGCACCATATCCAACCATGTAAGACATTCCCAACGGGTTATCCCCAAGAATGTAGTCCACCTAGTAAATGAAAGCAACATGCATTCACATTCACATGAATACTTACTATACTAGAATAAAGGTTACCACTTTTGTACATATATCACGTGTTGATGTCATTTTATTTAACTTCAATCTCAGAAAGGACAAAATCTAGCCGTTAGTTGTCTTATGTAGAAAAGTAGACATTGGTCACATTAATTAATGAGTGCATATTAAAATTATGGTGAACTTGACAAAATAACATTATAACACTGGTTTTAGTACAAAATTAAAATGTCACCATATCTTCATCAAATTCATTAAGATAACAAACAAACATGCACTAAACGGTGAAATGAAGCTGACCTGGCGTTTGGCGAGGTTTTTGAGTAAAGCTGGGGTGGCCGTGGTTTGGCCACATGGCACTACCTTATTGGCATGGCTTAGGTAGTTGGAATAAGCTAACAGCAGGAAGGACAAGGACGTTACATGTTGCATGTTACTTCCACCAGCCTTGAAGATAAGGCCACCTTTTTATCAATTAAAAAACAAAACAGAAAGTTGAGTTACCAAACAAACAAACGGTGGCTAGCTATTTACCGTTATAGCAATAATTGTGCAGAAAAGTGAAACTGGGGTGGCGAGGTTTTTGAGTAAAGCTGGGGTGGCCGTGGTTTGGCCACATGGCACTACCTTATTGGCATGGCTTAGGTAGTTGGAATAAGCTAACAGCAGGAAGGACAAGGACGTTACATGTTGCATGTTACTTCCACCAGCCTTGAAGATAAGGCCACCTTTTTATCAATTAAAAAACAAAACAGAAAGTTGAGTTACCAAACAAACAAACGGTGGCTAGCTATTTACCGTTATAGCAATAATTGTGCAGAAAAGTGAAACACTAATAAATGGATTGTAAGTAGTAGTTGTACACACCAATACTCAATCTAGGGCTTTTCTCAAAAATCTTGCAAAAGAAAAACATAATTGATGGCTTTGGTCATTGACTCATGGGTCTCGTGTAATCATAATTTAAATGCTATAATCACGCGAGAATTACTTTTCTAACAAATAATAAAGGGTGGAAAACCAATGAGGGAATATATACCTGGGGAATACTGAACTTGTGGGTGAGAAAATCCAGGCAATGTAGAACAAATAAATCCATCTGCATTTTGTTTGAACGACGAAAAATAGTTTGCTCTTCCCATTAACACCTCCTGCAGAAGATAAAATAATATTGTTCATTTGTGCATTGTTCCAATTTCCAATTATATTTCATTTTATAAAAAACTTTATGTTCACCCTTACACTTTATGTAAACTTTGAAAGAGATAAAAATAGTGATTTAATATATGTGACATATTACTGATATAACAGAAAATGAAATATAGAAGAAAAAAAATGAAATATTAAATAAATGTGAGTATACAAATATAATATTGTTTACTTTATTGATGGCTTTTTATAGTACAGATTAATAATAATATATATGAGCTGACGTGTCTCGCGGGCCTAACATGATAAATACAACTCCCAATGAACTTGTGTTAGATTGAATAAACAATCTGGTATTTGATCTATATTATCTATAATTTAGTCCCTAAACTATTGAATATAACAAATAGTATGAAAATCATTATTAATCTATCAATTTAATTTGTCAGTTGTTATAAAACTAGGAGAAAGCATGATACTTCCGGGGACTAATTTTATGGATTGAAAATAATTTACGTACTACGTATTGGATTTAAACTAAGAGATGTTAATTCTTTAAATTGATAGTGTATTCGAGCTAGATTAACATAGATAACATTTTTTAAAATACTTGCTTTTCTTTCTGAGTAATGTATTAAATGTACAGTGTGCATATTTCACGGTTACAGAGCAGTGACAGCATGGGATAGAGTGATTAAAACAAAGTTTACTAGAATGGCCAGTTACAAGAAAAGAATGCAAGAAATGTGATGGCGATGGAGGCTTTAACAGGAAGCCACAGACTCAAATTGTGCAGAAAATAATGGTATGGCGCACATGTATGATGCAGTAATGGGACCCATCAATTGCCAGAACTAAAAGCATGAAAATAATTAAAAGGTGAGGCTTTTTGTTCCAAATGTTTACCATTTGGAAGGCAACTAGTTTGGTCACCCAATTTGGTTCAGATTAAAGCGACAATACCCTAATTCTAGTCCTGCTAGTTTTAAAGACAAATTTGCCCCTTGAAATATCAATATCATAAATAAATCCAGTTGCATACACAATTTAGATCCAAGTTCCAATTATTACGGAATGTCCCGCTTGTATAAACAAAAACTGGTGCCCACATGAAACCCAAAAATGAAATTCACATCATGTGCAAATCCAATCATCAGCATTTCCCACCCACTTTTCTCATTGCTATCTTGACTTTCATCACACATCAATAAACAGATAAAGCTCTTCTTTTTAAAATAAAAAATTCAATCTATACTCACATTCCCTTTCCTGTTGTACCATTCATATGCACACAATCCTCGCTCATTAGGCCATAGATTCCTTATATGACCCACCAATTAGATAAAGTCAAATTTAAAATACTTTATTCTCTTCTACATTATTGAACCTGATTTATTTGACATACTATTAATAACTAGTGCTATATATATTTGTCAAAAAAACTAGAGCCATATATTAAAACTCTACGTTTACTATAAGGGGGTTGTTTTCTTATCTTTAAGATACGGATTCATAAGTTTCATACTTATAACAACAATTAAACATTTCATTGAAGAAAGAAACACTAAAATAAATAGAACACTGTCTAAATCTAACTCATACAATGCATACATCTATTTGTGCGACAAATTGAAAAAGTTAGTGTTATTGCTACGCAGATAATGGTATTCGTATGAAATTCTCTTATCTGTTTGGTGCTGTGCTTGTGGTGATGGATTAATCAATAATAATATGGTATGTACAGATAGGGAATGGACGGACCAATAGGAGCGATAGGGTCTGAGGTGGAGAAAGTGAATGCAATTTGCCCAGACCACGTGCGTAACTTTATCTCTATATTCGGCAACTAGATTGAATGAATGAACAGTGTACACACACTGCGCTCCCACATGCCCAACGGGGATGCAAGACAAGAGGAACAAACACAACACATAAAAGACAAAGCCACTTCGATAAGCACCCACACACATAACAAATCATGATAGTTTTAATTGAAATTGATTTCTGCAAATATTTATTTCGTTAATATTAAAAAATTAAAATAAAATATTATATATATTACACTAACTATTTCTAATAAGAAATGATTTTCTAAGATTAAAATAAAAAAACAAAGATTAAAAAAATTGCATAAGTTAAGCCTATAAAATAAAATAGCACAGCTTACCTTAGAAATGAGGACATTAATTCCAGCATGTTTGTTATCCCAACCAAATTCATTAATAGTGTCACCGGCTCTCAAAACAACCTCATTCCGAATAATGTATTCTCTGTACAGACGCCTACGGGAAGCTTTGTGCAACCACGCCGCTGCCCACAACAACTCATCCTAAAACCAAAAGTAACTTTTCAATTATACTCAAAAAATTAATCTAATCTAACAGCAAGTTTTCTGTTACGTTACTTTCACATACCTGGTAACCGTTTACATCACAGTAAAACGGGCACACTGCACGGCGCAAGCTGTTACTGTATGCACCACGATGCCTGTCAGCAAACTCGAACACCTACACCCTCACCACCAACGGTCATTAACGGATCATTTATTCAAAATGCGCAACTGTACCAACTAATCGCAAAAAGGAAAGTACTGTAGTAGAAGTAAAAAGTAAAAGTAAAAGTAAAACTCAATTCCCATTAAAGTGTTGGCTTGAATGATCACAAAAGGAGTGATTTCTCTCTCTCATGTATCTCGTGAAAGTGAAAAAGTGTGAAACCCTTGGCTGCCTTTTTCACAAACCCCTTTTCAAATTTACCACAGTTGAGTTTTATTTAATTTTTCTACTTTTCAACCAAACAAAAGTATTTTTCCTATTTTTTTTTTTATTAGTGCAATCTTCCACGTTATACACTTATACTACGGTATAAAACAATTTTATTGTTACCTTTATTTCATAAAAAAAAAATAATAATTAAGATTAAAAAAGAAACAAAAAAGAGAGAGGTAGAGTAACGCACCGTAACGGCACGATTGAGAAGCAAGGTAGAGTAAGCGGGATCACGTGATCTGAAGACGATTGATGCAGCAGCAAGTGCAGCCGCAGTTTCTCCTGCCACGTCAGAACCAGGGTGGGACCTATCGATTTTGAAAACTGTGCGTAACGTATCCATATCTTCTGGCCTTTCCCAACAGTTATGATCTGATAAAGGATCACCTACTTGAACAAACACCACGCCCGAACCTACCTTCGCCGTCGCCTTCAAGAGATAATCCGTCCCCCACCGCACCGCCTTCAATGCGTTCCCAAGCTCAGGTCCCATCACCCTCCCGAAATCAATCACGCTCCACGACAACATCGTCGTCGTGAACGCCATCGGAAACCCGAACTTTATGTTATCGCCGGCGTCGTAGTATCCGCCGGTCAAGTCCACCTGAAACATAAGTTACAAAAACAACGCAATGCAGGTCAACACAAGTCCTACATTGTTAATCCCAGTCAAAACAGAACACTACGTTTACTTACTCCGGCAGTGGCGCCATCGTGTATTGCGGAGTCACGGCGCCATCGGAGACGCTGATCGGAGGGGAGTTTGCCTGAGCGTTGTCCTTCGAAGAACAGAATGCTCTTACGGAGAGCGTCGTTATAGTCGTGACCGGCAGTGATAGTGCGGAGCAAGAGAAGGAGTATGGTGAGGACGCGAAATGTATTTACAGAGGATAAATCATTTCGCGCCATTTTTTTCTTCTTCTTTTCACAATCTTACCCTGTGGGTGGTGGTGAGTAGTAATGTGTGTTTGAGGGGTGTGACTGTGAGGAACGAAGGGGAAAACCGTCGAGGTAGTTATATAAACGAGAAAGTGTCCTTGGATTCCAGTTAGTTCTCCAATAAGTGATAGCCACGTGGAAATGGGGAAATGGTTTGATTTCGTGGCCCGATGCAGAGTTAATTTGACCGAATATAAACCTATAACCGGGTCTTGACCGGGTTCGGATCTAAGGAATTAGAATAATGAGAACATGTGTTGGGCACCGCCAATAGGTGGGAAACACGTGGATTAGGGAGGTATTGGTTGGGGAATGGAGGGGTGTGGGACCCGGGAGGGTTGGTTTTTGGTATGTGAAAGCTTATGGTGGGAATGGGAAAATAGAATGATTGTGAAGCGTAAAATAGTTTGTTTTGAGTGATATCTGTATGGGGAAAAGGAAAACCATGTGACTTCATCTTTTACTGGTTGGATTCTAAGTAACTGGACCAGATAGTATTCATGTGGATTTCTTTAATTTTATTTTTGAGGTAAGTTATTGTCGTCATTCATTTGCTTTCCTAAAAATAATTGTATAAATAAACATAAACACTTCTAACAAGTTGGGTTAATTGCTCATAAAAAATAAATTAGATTTATTATATTTTTTTTTAAATATTAACTATTCAATTAATTTTAAAATATAAAATAATATAGAAAGATACTTTCAATTAAAAATAAATTTTAATAAATAAAATATTTTAGTAATTTAAAATTTATCAATTTTATATATTTTTCATTTATTTTAACATATTAATTTTTAAATTTTAAATTCTTTATGAATAATTGAAAATGATAATAAATAAACTATTTATTAATAAGATATATTTTTCATTAATTTAGTTAATTTATTTCTTTCTAATTATAAATTATTTACTTTAAAATATTATTTATTAAATATATTTTAAATTTTATAAGTTATTTATAAATAAATTATTTATTTATATCATTTTAAAATTCTAAAAGTATTTATTTTAAATTATAATAAATAAATTATAATGGTAAAAAAATTATTATTTACAATAAAAGAGATAAAATTAAAAGATTATAAACTCAGTAACCACTTAAATTAATTTATCAAAAAACGTTACAAATGTTAATATCATAAATGACTATTATAGAACATAATTTATAACTTATAAATTATAAGTATTTTTACGACAACGAAATAAAAACAGGAGTCTTGTGAAGATAACTTCCACTTCCATTCATCCAATGGCACTAGCAAGTTGCTGTACCTCAAAACAGGATCCGCCTGGGCGTAAGTTTTAGTGCTATATGAAAAATAAGAAAATTATTTTATTAAAAAATCCCAAAAAATATACTTTGGTCGGTAAAATTAAACTATAAGGTAATTAATAGCTAAAAAGTTGACTAATAACTAAAAAGTTAGTTTATAATCGATAATTTTAAGACTTTAGTTGAAAAGGTAGTTAATTGAAATTAAAACATTTGATAAATTTGATTTTTAATAATATAAAATAATATATTATTTAATTTAAAATAAATAAGTAACATTTTTATCCAATGTCTCATGGATAATTTTTACTCCATTTTCATTTTTTTAAAATAATGTTCCTACTTTATTTTTGTGTCATTTTTTTTTTATTATTATGCAAACATAAATTTTAATAATTCTTTAAAATTTTGGCAAATTTCATATGTATAAATAGTAATTATAAAAATAACGTAATTTATTTACTGTTTACAATTTAACATAAAAAATAAATGCGTAATTGCAATTTTGCTCCCCCTATTTTAGCTGAATTATGAAAATAGTTTTCCGATTTTATTTATCTCCATTTTTGGTTCCCGAACAAAACTTTGATCTAAAATTTGATGAAATGTCATTTTTTAAAGTCACATCACACCAATTATGATGATAGATCTGAGGTACAATTATTGCACAACGAGATTTTGAATTATAGTGTGGCTTAATAAACACACAAAAAAATGACATTTATCAAGTTTTGGATAAAAATTTTATTTAGAGAGAAATAAAATAGATGACTACTTTCATGATTCAGCTAAAATAAGAGGACAAAAATTACAATTAAGCTAAAAATAAATTTAACATGGTAAATTAGAAGATGAAGAAATAATAATAAACACAACAATGCATATCTTAATTAATTTATTGTAAGACTAATAATATGATATATTTTTTATATAGTTATTTTTGACAAAAAATAAAAGAAACCGAATACTCATTGAGAATAAAGTATATGTTCAAGTGAGACTAACGAGTGAATGGGGTAATTATTTTCTTTTACATAAGAATAAAAAAAAATAGTAAGGTTATAAATAGGATAAAATGTAAAAAAACTTGAAATAACATATAAGAATAAACTATAAACTTTTGAGAAAAATTTGTCTACTAAATATATTTTTTTTCAATCAAATGAATTTATAAATTAATTTATTGACATTACCAAACAATATCTTAAAAAATAGATCTCAAATTTTAATACTTTTAAAACTAAAATATATAATTTTATTTTAAATTTAATATTATCTCAATAATATCAAATTAATTAAAAACAAATATTACATTACATTAGTTGTATTAATTTAATAATATTATATTAAAATTTTAAATATTCTTTAAAATTTTATATTAAAATTAATTTTCTACCTCGATCTCAATGTAAGTATGTGTTAGACCATTCTTGTTTCAAGGTATATAAAAAGACCTCCACAGATAGTATTATCATCAGTACACTCCTTCCCAATCTCTAAGTTTAGGTTGAATGCTTTGTACTACTGGTGGTCTCGTACATACAAACAAGAATAATTAAATGCACCTTATTAAAATATATCTTTTTAGCAAGTACTCTATGAAAGACAAATAGTTTTAAAATGGTAAAATATAGGTACTTGATATTTTGATATGGATAGAAGAACTATATTTATAAATATTTTTTTTTATTATAAATAAATTTGTTGAATGCTTTGTAAGTAAAAGTATATATTTGTAAATGATATTATAGTTAGAATGCATATAATGAATCTAAGAAGATTTATTGATGTTGAAGGCAGTGTCACATGCAGTGAAGATATCAGAATAAATTGTACCTTGTTCTTACTTCGCGACTCAATTGTTCTCAGTTCTAGAGCTAAGAAATTGTTTTCAATCTCAATCTCAATAGATGTTATAGTTTGGCTAAGAAATTGAGTCGATGTGGCTTTTTATAGAACAAATGGTTGATTTTTAGTATAGCAGCATGAAGAATGAAGTGAATGCATGTGATGCACATGGCTGGATTTTAGTTTTTTTACTTTATACTATCTATGAATGTCATTTGCTCTTCTCTTTTTCTACATTCTTTAGTTGTTGACACTCGTAAGTTGAAACGGAAAATAAATTTTACACGTATAATTACTATATGTGCATTTTAAATTTGAAAAAAGAACCCGTTTTGGTGTCTTGAATTTAGCATGAAGTTATCTCCACAATCTTAGCCATGATGTTAGCATTGCTTGAAGAAGTACTAAAGTCTATAGTGTTGTGTGTTAGGAGGTACTCTTGTGATAGTGCCTAGTCATGCAACATTAATTTCCTATGACGGAGGATCATTTTTAGCTATTCATATTGTCTTAAAATTGACCCTACATCACATTCCACATAATGCTAACTAAACACCTAATGTTTCCACCATTTAAGGACAACATAAATGCCTAATTAAATTATACATCCAAACTTTTAAATTGTTTAAAAACTTTCACAAATAAGGGGGAAAAATTGAAGAAGAAATGTACAATGATAATAGTCTAGATCTAGTAACTAGTTTAATGGTAAAAATTGAAGAAGAATTTTGTTGTGGACATGTTTTGATCGTTGAAATATTTTAAAGAATAAAAATATTAATTAAGGATTGTATAAAATAACATATAGTTAATATATGTTAATTTATATGTTAATTAAACAACATATGTTAATTATATGTTATTTTATACAATATATGTTAATTATATGTTATTTTATACAACATATATTTAATCTATGTTGTATAAAATAACATATAATTAACATATATTGTATAAAATAACATATAATTAACATATAGTTAACATATGTTATTTTATATGTTAATTAAACAACATATGTTAATTATATGTTATTTTATACAATATATATTAATTATATGTTGTATTATACAACATATTGAAATTATATATTATTTTATACAACATGTGGAAATTATATATGCAAGGTTCGAAGATGGTTTAGGTAGAGGTTCTAACTAAAATAAGGAATACTGCAATACATTCAACTGTCTTTTGAAAATTTGATTATTGAAATATCAAATAAAATAGCTGGAGAACTATGATAACTTCATAAAATAAGCTTTGATAGGCTATATATGCAAAACTGTATAAACACAATAATAGTTCACATTGTTCTTACTTAGTGGCTCTATAAATTAATAGTAAACTAGTCTTAACTACTTATATTCATCAATTACACATCTCCATTTATGTCATACTATCTTCTTCTCAACACCTTTGTACTTATCCGTTTAACAATAAATAATACTTAAAAAAAATAGTCTTTGAGTTAAATGAATCTGATTTTGAATGTAAGTAAAAATATATATTTGTAAATGATATTATAGTTAGAATGCATATAATGAATCTAAGAAGATTTATTGATGTTGAATGCAGTGTCACATGCCGTGAAGATATCAGAAGAAATTGTACCTTGTTCTTACTTCGCGACTCAATTGTTCTCAGTTCTAGAGCTAAGAAATTGTTTTCAATCTCAATCTCAATAGATGTTATAGTTTGGCTAAGAAATTGAGTCGATGTGGCTTTTTATAGAACAAATGGTTGATTTTTAGTATAGCAGCATGAAGAATGAAGTGAATGCATGCGATGCACATGGCTGTATTTTAGTTTTTTTTTACTTTATACTATCTATGAATGTCATTTGTTCTTCTCTTTTTTCTACATTCTTTAGTTGTTGACACTCGTAAGTTGAAACGAAAAATAAATTTTACACGTATAATTACTATATGTGCATTTTAAATTTTAAAAAAGAACCCGCTTTGGTGTCTTGAATATAGCATGAAGTTATCTCCACAATCTTAGCCATGATGTTAGCATTGCTTGAAGAAGTACTAAAGTCTATAGTGTTGTGTGCTAGAAGGTACTCTTGTGATAGTGCCTAGTCATGCAACATTAATTTCCTATGACGGATGATCATTTTTAGCTATTTATATTGTCTTAAAATTGACCCTACATCACATTCCACATAATGCTAACTAAACACCTAATGTTTCCCCCATTTATGACAACATAAATGTCTAATTAAATTATACATCCAAACTTTTAAATTGTTTAAAAACTTTCACAAATAAGGGGGGAAAATTGAAGAAGAAATGTACAATGATGATTGTCTAGATCTAATAACTAGTTTAATGGTAAAAATTGAAGAAGAATTTTGTTGTAGACATTTTTTGATCGTTGAAATATTTTAAAGAATAAAAATATTATTTAAGGATTGTATAAAATAACATATAATTAACATATAGTTAATATATGTTATTTTATATGTTAATTAAACAACATATGTTAATTATATGTTATTTTATACAATATATGTTAATTATATGTTATTTTATACAACATATAATTAATCTATGTTGTATAAAATAACATATAATTTCTATATGTTGTATAAAATAACATATAATTAACATATAGTTAATATATGTTATTTTATATGTTAATTAAACAACATATGTTAATTATATGTTATTTTATACAATATATATTAATGGTATGTTGTATTATACAACATATGGAAATTATATATTATTTTATACAACATATGGAAATTATATATGCAAGGTTCGAAGATGCTCTAGGTAGAGGTTTTAACTAAAATAAGGAATACTGCAATACATTCAACTGTCTTTTGAAAATTTGATTATTGAAGTATCAAATAAAATAACTGGAGAACTATGATAACTTCATAAAATAAGCTTTGGTAGGCTATATATGCAAAACTGTATAAACACAAGAATAGTTCATCGAAAAAGACTTAAATATTAATTGAAATATGCAGAACTTAAAGCAGAAATCGCAGAGAAGAAAGAAAGGATTGGGTTCACTTACCTTTTTCCTATTCTATAGTTGAACCAGCGTCTCCAACAGTAGCAACAGGAAAAGAAAAATTGAAATTGAAATTTTTTTGAAATAACTTTATGCAATGTCGAATGTGATAACTCTCTTGGATAAATAGGGAAAATGTTTACCTCTAAATGCATTTTCCCTTTTTTTTTAATTTTGTTTTAGTTTTGTCACTTCTGATTCATTCTGCTAATTTTTTTTTTGTCCTTCCTCTAATTTTATTAGGCATTAGGTGTTTAGCTAAAATAGTGGAAACCATAGGTAACTATAAAATTTTAATTTTGTTTCAGTTTTGTCATTTAAATTAACATGAACTTAATTTCATTCTCT
>JBBPBR010000003.1:1229585-1244854 GCA_037974775.1 Cicer pinnatifidum | reverse complement strand
TTGAAATAACTTTATGCAATGTCGAATGTGATAACTCTCTTGGATAAATAGGGAAAATGTTTACCTCTAAATGCATTTTCCCTTTTTTTTTAATTTTGTTTTAGTTTTGTCACTTCTGATTCATTCTGCTAATTTTTTTTTTGTCCTTCCTCTAATTTTATTAGGCATTAGGTGTTTAGCTAAAATAGTGGAAACCATAGGTAACTATAAAATTTTAATTTTGTTTCAGTTTTGTCATTTAAATTAACATGAACTTAATTTCATTCTCTGCCATTTCCTCTAATTTTAAACATGTCAGTTTTGTTTCAGTTTTGTCATTTCCTCTAATTTCATTCTGCCATTTAATCTTTCACAAATTGTTTAAAAATTTTCACAAATAAGGGGGAAAAATTGAAGAAGAAATGTACAATGATGATTGTCTAGATCTAGTAACTAGTTTAATGGTAAAAATTGAAGAAGAATTTTGTTGTGGACATGTTTTGATCGTTGAAATATTTTAAAGAATAAAAATATTAATTAAGGATTGTATAAAATAACATATAATTAACATATAGTTAATATATGTTATTTTATATGATAATTAAACAACATATGTTAATTATATGTTATTTTATACAATATATGTTAATTATATGTTATTTTATACAACATATAATTAATCTATGTTGTATAAAATAACATATAATTTCTATATGTTGTATAAAATAACATATAATTAACATATATTGTATAAAATAACATATAATTAACATATAGTTAACATATATTATTTTATATGTTAATTAAACAACATATGTTAATTATATGTTATTTTATACAATATATATTAATTATATGTTGTATTATACAACATATTGAAATTATATATTATTTTATACAACATGTGAAAATTATATATGCAAGGTTCGAAGATGGTCTAGGTAGAGGTTCGAACTAAAATAAGGAATACTGCAATACATTCAACTGTCTTTTGAAAATTTGATTATTGAAGTATCAAATAAAATAGTTGGAGAACTATGATAACTTCATAAAATAAGCTTTGATAGGCTATATATGCAAAACTGTATAAACACAATAATAGTTCACCTTGTTCTTACTTAGTGGCTCTATAAATTAATAGTAAACTAGTCTTAACTACTTATATTCATCAATTACACATCTCCATTTATGTCATACTATCTTCTTCTCAACACCTTTGTACTTATCCGTTTAACAATAAATAATACTTAAAAAAAATAGTGTTTGAGTTAAATGAATCTGATTTTGAATGTAAGTAAAAGTATATATTTGTAAATGATATTATAGTTAGTATGCATATAATGAATCTAAGAAGATTTATTGATGTTGAATGCAGTGTCACATGCCGTGAAGATATCAGAAGAAATTGTACCTTGTTCTTACTTCGCGACTCAATTGTTCTCAGTTCTAGAGCTAAGAAATTGTTTTCAATCTCAATCTCAATAGATGTTATAGTTTGGCTAAGAAATTGAGTCGATGTGGCTTTTTATAGAACAAATGGTTGATTTTTAGTATAGCAGCATGAAGAATGAAGTGAATGCATGCGATGCACATGGCTGGATTTTAGTTTTTTTTTTACTTTATACTATCTATGAATGTCATTTGTTCTTCTCTTTTTTCTACATTCTTTAGTTGTTGACACTCGTAAGTTGAAACGTAAAATAAATTTTACACGTATAATTACTATATGTGCATTTTAAATTTGAAAAAAGAACCCGTTTTGGTGTCTTGAATTTAGCATGAAGTTATCTCCACAATCTTAGCCATGATGTTAGCATTGCTTGAAGAAGTACTAAAGTCTATAGTGTTGTGTGCTAGAAGGTACTCTTGTGATAGTGCCTAGTCATGCAACATTAATTTCCTATGACGGATGATCATTTTTAGCTATTTATATTGTCTTAAAATTGACCCTACATCACATTCCACATAATGCTAACTAAACACCTAATGTTTCCCCCATTTATGACAACATAAATGTCTAATTAAATTATACATCCAAACTTTTAAATTGTTTAAAAACTTTCACAAATAAGGGGGAAAATTGAAGAAGAAATGTACAATGATGATTGTCTAGATCTAGTAACTAGTTTAATGGTAAAAATTGAAGAAGAATTTTGTTGTAGACATGTTTTGATCGTTGAAATATTTTAAAGAATAAAAATATTAATTAAAGATTGTATAAAATAACATATAATTAACATATAGTTAATATATGTTATTTTATATGTTAATTAAACAACATATGTTAATTATATGTTATTTTATACAACATATGTTAATTATATGTTATTTTATACAACATATAATTAATCTATGTTGTATAAAATAACATATAATTTCTATATGTTGTATAAAATAACATATAATTAACATATAGTTAATGATGTAGCTAAATATCACTAGAAGGGGGGTTGAATAGGGATTTTACTGTTTAAAATAATTTCTAAGTGTTTTGAAAACGATCCTCTCGCTGAGGATGGGTAGCTCGAGGATGAGATTTTTCTACTAGATAGATTTAAGTTAAGCAAAGGAGTAGAAGTAAAATAAGAGAGACACACACACAATTTTATACTGGTTCACCCAAAGATGGCTACGTCCAGTCCTCACACCCTTGTGAGATTTCACTAATTCTCAAACAGATCGATCCTCAACCTGAGGATGATTACAACTCGTGTATTCTTTAGCTTCACCAAGCTTACAATCAATTTTCGAATATTTCCAAGTGCAACTCACTGGGAAATTACAAAGTGATATGAGAGTGATTGATACTTAATACTTTCTCTAAAGATTTACAAAGATATAGTGTAGGATCAAGGAAAGTAAGAAGTGAGGGTGTTTAGCTCTTGATAGCTTTTAAGATACTTGATCTTTTTATGCAAGTGTGTTGTGTTTCTTCCATTGGAGAGCTTGCTTGCATTTTATAGAGCTCTAAACCCTTGATGACCGTTGGAGCTTGTTTCTAAACAATCCAAGTCTTTCATCATATTTACGGAATTGCCATTATAGTCATCCTCACTTTTCTTGTAACTTGATCTTGACAAGTCCTTGTCAATTCTCTTTTTGCAGCAATGCACAGCTATTCTTTGACCATGTGAGCTGTATTTTTCGAAGACTTTAAGGTCTTGTGATGTACATATCATAAGCCAAGTCTTTTATGTCCATTGGAAAAACCATTTGAGAAAAGCCAAGGTTTTTCTTCATAATTACGAAAATGCCATTCAGCTCATATGAAATGTGCATTCCATATTCAAGTACGAGGTAATTGGTTTCTTGACACTTGGGGACACGTGATGACCTTTTCTTTTTCCTTGTTTTAAGGTTTGAATATTGTGGAGTCAACTTCCTTCTCTTTCTTCAATGCCTTGATAAATCTTCACATGTGACTTTTTTTCTCTTTCTTCCATTTAATGCTTTCAACCACCATGTGATGTCTTTTTCTCTTTCTTCCTTCAAGACTATGGAAGGCTTCACGTGAATGCTTCTTGCCTTGCCTTAAGACATGTGATCCATTTATTTAAGGCATGTTTCTTGTTACCTTTTTGCATATTTGAATTTAAATCCTTTTGTATCACATATGTAGCCTTTTGCCTAATAAGCCTAAGATGTGATATGTTGATTTCATAAAGTGTTGGGATGCAATTCAACAAGTTGACTTTAGGCACATGTTACTCTCATCAATCACCGTGCCTTTCTTTTTCCTTCTCACAACTTTTCTTCAAAAGCCTTTCTTTAAAATAATAGTATTTTGCCTTTATTGAATGAATAAAACAATTCATTCTTTAATACCATTCAGCCCTTGATGAATGAATTCAAGTAATTCATTTTATAATACTATTGGGCCCTTGTTTGATGGACTCAAACCCGTGAGAATGCACAACTCCAGTTTCCTCAGCTCGTGAGGCCATCCTCGGCTTTTCCATACTTAGCATTTAACTTAGAATTTGCTTTTTATTCCTTAATGAATAATAACCTGTTTTTCTTATACACTCAAGAGCACATATTAGTCTTTAAAACACAATCATAATCTTTTCATTAATTTTGTTATCATTAAAACCAAGTTAGAGAGATTTTGTCTCAACAATCTCCCCCTTTTTGATGATGACAAAATTCTTTTTAGATTATGATTTTTGTATTATGCAAGAGTGAAATAATTAAACTCCCCCTCAATCATACAAGTGATAATTTTGAAAAATTTCCCTTTTTAACATTCAAGTGAAAGCAATTTTTGAAATTATTCAATATTGAGGAAAATGGAACATTCACAAACACCTAGAATTAATTCTAGCAACTTAAGCAACATACCATAAGTTCATGAATTCAGCCATAACAATTATAACAATTCAGCCATAACAATTTTAACAATTCAACCACAACAATTCAGCCATAACATAACAATCATAACAACATATAAACCATCATAACAACATATAATCCATAATCATCATAAGCAAACCAAATGAGTTTAAATGTGTTATCATAAGACAAAATAAAACCATAATCTTACTCCCCCTGAATTTAGGCAACATCAAAAAGCATAAACTAGATTAAAACAGAGTCATTCAGCGGAAGATGAGGAAGATGTAGACATGGGGGCAAACGGGAATTGGGCTGGTAGCTTAGGCGGTTGATCATGGGCAGCAGCTGATGAACCCAAATGCTTTGTTACCCATTCCAGAACCAGTCCAAACTGATTAAGGGTTTTTTGAACGTGAGAAAAGTTATCCAACATTTTCTTTTGATCTTTCCTAATCGTTTTGAGCAGCTTTAAAACCTTTTTGTTTTCGGCCGATTGCATGCTGTTGGTAGGGTCACAGGCCTTTTTGGATTTTGATTTGTTAACCTTATCCTTGGAGAAATTTGCAACATTTGGTGACACAGAAGTTTTTGATTTTTTGGGGAAATCTGGATCAGAATTAGATAAACCAATATTTGGTGAAATAGGGGAAGAATTCAAACTTACTTGAGATGGAACAGTGGATGCCTTTTTATGCATGTTCCGAATAGGACTTTTTGAAGAGTGAGGATCGTATGAGACATTGAGATCAATGAATAAATCCTCACCATCACCATTCTTAGCTTGAGGAGTAGCCGTATGGGTGGATGAATCCTTACTAACTTGTGGAGAGTTCGGAAGTGTTGAGCCAGCAGAGTTAAAAGATGGGGTGCGTGAGTGAGATGGAGGCGAGGCAGACTTTTGTTTCTTGGAGGCAGTTTGTTCTTTCTTTGAGATGGGGTTCGGTTCAGGCTTAGTAATCCGCATTTGTTTAATATTTTTCAGAGAAAAGAAATTGTTGCACTGAATACTCTCTTCATCATCCAGGGGTACTTTAAAAAACTTAAAGATTTTGGTCAAAATCATTCCATAAGGAGCTGATCGACCCACAATAACAGCATTTAACATATAGCTAAAAATAATATTTCCCAGATGAAGAGGTGTTTCAGATAACAAATGATGAAGGATGAGAATATCAAGTTCGGTTACCTTTTCATAACTCCCAGCCCTAGGTGTGATCGAGTGGACGCAGATATTATGATAAATCCGACACATAGAAGGAAGGTTGGAAGCTATAAGAGGTTTCTTAGGATCTATTAAAATGTTTTGAAGGACAGAATTGCGAGTAACCATATACTGCATATACCACGTTTCAGCAAAGCAGTGGGCTCCAGCATCTTGAATATTGAGGATTTTGCATAGAGAGGAAGGGTTTATGTCCAACTGTACTCCCTTGAGTACAAAACTGAATCCCGTGCTACCTTTACATCCATTGCAAGCCGCATAGAAGGCCTTTACAAGCCTTGGGTATTGAGGTTCATTGACTCTAAAGAAAGAGGTCCAGCCAAATTTATCAAAAATTTTTATGACATCAAACCCACCATTTTTCAAGTTGATTAGATCAATGTGTTTGCCATGAACTACAGATTTGTGAATCCATTTGGAGGTGTAGTTTAACTCCGAATCTGTGGAGTCAAAAAGAGAGACAGGAGGTGATGGCCGAGATTTCTTTGAAGCCTTTTTAGGTGTTTTTGTTTTCGGCCCTTTGGATGAGGAAGGCTTGGAGGAAGATTTAGGGTTTGGTTTAGTAGAGGGGTTTCCTTTTGAACTTTCCAAGTCAATGACATGCACAGTAGGGTCTTGAGGAATTTCTTTGTTTGAGTGTACAGCTCCGGATTGAATTCTGGAGGACCTTCTGGTGGTTGTAGTTGGTTTTGGAGACTTCTTTGGTGTTTTGGAGGAAGGTTGAGGCGGATTAGATGATGCCCTAGGAGGGGACACAGATTTTCGCTTAACTTCCTCCCCAGCAGATTTAGAACTGGAATAGTTTTCAGAATCTGTTTCAGGATCAAAAGGGCGCATTTTTCGTTTGGCACATGTTTTGATTCGAGCCATTGTTGTTGATAGAACTTACTAAGAGGAAGATGAAGTTCGTGAAGGAAGAGAGAAAGAATTCTGAGTAATGGTAGAAAGAGAAACGTAAGGAGGAGAGAGAAGAGAATTAAATTTGGAGAGAGAAAAATAAAAGGAAAAATTGATGAAACGGAGAGAGAGAAAAATTTGAATAATAAAAAATAATATTTAGGAGAGAGAGAATTAATTAAAAAGAGAGAGGTTATTGGAAACGTGAAAGGAAAGAAAAAGGTGATTGATTGATGGAGAGAGAATGGGAAAGGGAGGCAGAGACGTGAGAGAGAGAATGAAGGAGAGCCGTTGGATGAAGTGATGATGGACTGCTTTGAATGCAGTCTGCGCAATTAAGGGAGATGGGAAATATTCATCACGTGCCAGCCATTTGACCAATGGATAAAAGGAAGCATGCGCATAGCCTTTGGTTGATTTAACAAGAGAGGGTTTTCTCATAAAAGGCCTAAGCTCCCCTATTTAATTTTTTACTTTATTTTAAGGGATCTGATTTGCAAAAATTTTAACACATACAATTAAAATAATAAAAAACCAAACAATAACACAAACAGCACACATAAATTATTTAAATAATTTTTGAAAATTTATGATGGAGAGTTCTTCTAAGATAAACTTAAACCGATCCTCTTGGAGAGGTTTGGTAAAAATATCTGCTAATTGATTTTCAGTGTCAATAAAAATCAATTCTAAATCTCCTTTTTGCACATGATCTCTTATAAAATGATGTTTAATTTCAATGTGCTTAGATCTTGAATGTTGAATGGGATTTTTTGAAAGATTTATTGCACTTGTATTATCACAAAGGATAGGAATTTTTGTGTACCTTAATGAGTAATCCTCAAGTTGATTTTTGATCCATAGTAGTTGTGAGCAACATTGAGCGGCTGATACATACTCTGCTTCAGTAGTTGAAAGAGCAATGGTACTTTGCTTTTTGCATGACCAACTGATTAGTGATTTACCAAGAAATTGGCAAGCACCACTTGTGCTTTTTCTTTCAACTTTGTCTCCCGCGTAGTCCGCATCACAGTAGGCTTTAAGATCAAGATCGGAGCACTTTTTGTACCATATTCCCAGATTTATAGTGCCAACAAGATATCTAAAAATCCTTTTTACAGCCGTGAGATGAGATTCTTTAGGAGAGGATTGAAATCTTGCACAAAGACCGACTGCAAAGACTATGTCCGGTCTACTACCTGTTAGATACAGCAAGGATCCAATCATCCCTCTGTATTCCTTTTCAGAAATTGGAGTTCCTTCATCATCTTTGTGAAGTGTGGAGGAAGGGTGCATAGGAGTTCCCATACTCTTGGCTGAACTCATGTTGTATTTTTTGAGCAAATCCTTGGTGTATTTTTCTTGTGATATAAAAATACCATCATCAAGTTGTTTGATTTGTAAACCAAGGAAGAATTTTAATTCACCCATCATACTCATCTCAAACTCACTTTGCATGAGATTTGAGAAATCTTTACACATCTTTTCGTTAGTGGAACCAAATATAATGTCATCCACATATATTTGAACAATTAATAAATCTTTCTCAAGAGTCTTTTTGAAGAGAGTTGTATCAATTTGACCCCTAATGAATCCATTTTCTTTTAGAAAAGAACTTAATCTTTCATACCAAGCTCTAGGAGCTTGCTTTAGGCCGTAAAGAGCTTTTGATAGTTTAAACACATGATTCGGCCTCTTTATGTCTTCAAAACCGGGAGGTTGACGCACATACACTTCTTCATTTAAGAACCCATTCAAAAAGGCACTTTTGACGTCCATTTGAAATAGTTTTATACCTTTATGAGTAGCATAAGCTAAGAGGATTCTTATGGCCTCAAGTCTTGCCACGGGTGCGAAGGTCTCATCATAATCAATTCCTTCTTGTTGATTATACCCTTGAGCCACTAATCTTGCTTTATTTCTAATGACTTCCCCATCCTCATTTAATTTGTTTCTAAATATCCATTTAGTTCCAATAATAGATTTTTCTAAAGGATGTGGTACAAGATTCCATACCTTGTTTCTTTCAAATTGTGAGAGTTCTTCCATCATAGCTTCAACCCAAGATTTGTCACTAATAGCTTGATCAATTGTTTTGGGTTCAACTTGTGATATCATGGCCATGTTGATTGCGCTTTCCCTTAGAGAATTTCTGGTTCTAACGCCATCTTCAGTATTTCCAATGATTAGATCTGGAGGATGATGTGTGACTGTTTTCCATCCTCTTGGAAGTTGTTGAGAAGTTGGGTCAGACTCATCCTCTTCGCGAGGATCGGGTACTTGAGATGCTGATTGTTCATCTTCTTCATTTTTATCCAACTTCTCTAAACACAAGTCATCAAACTCATCAAAAATAACATGCATGGATTCCTCCACAGTTTGAGTCCTAAGATTATATATTCTATAACCTTTTGACGATGTGGAGTATCCTAGAAAAATTCCTTTATCAGATTTTGGATCAAACTTTCCCAAATTTTCTTTGTTATTTAGAATGTAGCAATAACACCCAAATATGTGAAAATAGGAAATATTTGGCTTTCTCCCCTTCCATAATTCATAAGGAGTTTTGTTTAAAATTTTTCTAATAGATGTGCGGTTAGAAACATAACAAGCAGTGTTGATGGCTTCGGCCCAAAAATATTTTTCAATGTTGGCTTCATTTAAAATAGTTCTAGCCATTTCTTGTAAAGTTCTATTTTTCCTTTCAACAACCCCATTTTGTTGGGGAGTTCTTGGACAAGAAAAGTTGTGTGAAATACCATTTTCTTCACAAAGATTTTTAAAGGATTCATTTTCAAATTCTCCTCCATGGTCACTTCTTACCGAAACAATTTTTGATCCTTTTTCATTTTGAATCTTTTTGCAAAAATGGTGGAAAGCCTCAAAGGCTTCATCTTTATGTTTTAAAAATAGAACCCAAGTAAAACGAGAAAAGTCATCAACAATCACAAAACCATATCTTTTTCCACTAAGACTTGGAGTTTTGATAGGACCAAAAAGATCAATGTGTATAAGTTCAAGAGGATGATTTGTTGAAACAAGATTTTTAGAATGAAAACTACTTTTAACTTGTTTTCCTTTTACACAAGCTTCACACACTTTGTCTTTCTCAAAATTAATTTTTGGAAGACCTTTTACCAATTCCAAATTTGATAATTTAGAAATAGTGCTTAAGCTTGTGTGACCCGCTCGTTTGTGCCAAATCCATTTATCTTTTTCAATAGATACAAAACAAGATTCAGTGGGTAAATCATCAAGATAAAGTTCATATAAATTCTTTTTTCTTAAACCGGAAAAGAAAACTCTACCCGAGGATGAATGTTTAACCTCACATAGAGTAGGCTTAAAAATAACTTCAAAACCACTATCACATAATTGACTAATGCTTAGCAAGTTATGTTTTAAGCCATCCACATATTGAACATTTTCAATTTTTGCAGTATTATTCTTACCAATAATACCTGTACCTTTTATTTGAGCTTTATCATTATTACCAAATGTGACCGATCCTCCATCCTTTATTTCTAATGACATGAAGCAATGCTTATCTCCCGTCATATGCCTTGAGCAACCACTGTCCAAGTACCAAGGCTTTCTTTTGCTGATTAGAGGATGAACCTGTTTTAGAGTTTAAAAGGGACTTAGGTACCCATATAGCTTTGGGTCCTTGTTGGTTAGTTTTTCCTCTTTTGAGGACATTTCTTTTATGATAGCAAATAGAATCATGATGCCCATGTTTACCACAGAATGAACAAGCTGACTTTACATTGTTAGCTTTCTTCTTAGCAAGACAAATTTTGGAGGTATGCCCAAGTTTTTTGCAAAACGTGCATTTCGGCCTATCCTCATATTTTTTAGGCAAGAAAAAATTTTCATATAATTTTTGTTTTTGAGAGCTTTTAAAACCAATACCAGCCTTGTCAAATATTCCAGATTGAGACCCCATTATCTTTTGAAATGTTTCTGTAGATTTGACAAAGTTGGAAATATCATTTTTTAGTTCCCTAACCTCGGTTTTCAAAATTTCCTTTTCTGCATCCTCGTCAGGAGGATGAGTTTCAACTATTTTCATGTTCAAAAATTTTTGTTTCTCAGAATTTTGAAATTGAGATTGCTGTAAATCTTGAATGATTTTAACATATTCATCATTCTTTTTCTTAAGCTCCTCATTTTGTCTCTTTATCTCAACAAGTTGGTTTTTTTGAAATATACATGTTTGAGATAAAGTATGTGAGTCATTTAAGAGGCTATCAAATTCAATTTCTAATTCTTCACAATTAGGACATGGATTAGTAATACTTACCTTCTCAGTTTCTGATTTTGTCATGAGACATAGGTTGACCTCTTCTTCCTTTTCTTGCTCCGAGGATGATTCGTCACTATCATCCCAAGTAATCATCATGGATTTGTTTTTGTATGGAAATTTTCTAGAGTTCCTTTTGTTGAGAGGACACTCAGTTTTGTAGTGTCCCATCTTGTTGCATCCATAACAAGTTATTTGACTTTTGTCAACCTTTTCTTTTTGAGGGGATCTTCTATTCTGTCCTCTTCTGTTTATCATCCTCTGTAGTCTTCTAGAAAGCATAGCGAGTTCATCCTCATCCTCAGACAGAGGGCACTCTATGTTTTCCTTTGTTATGCCATCTTCATTCTTCTTGGAAGATGAACTTTCTATTTGGCTGGTTTTTAGAGCGACCATTCTTCCCTTTTTGTTTGGTTTGTCCGCCAACAACAATGGTTCATGAGCTCTTAGAGTTCCAACCAAATCTTCTAATTTCATGTTGGTCAAATCTCTTGCTTCTGTAATGGCAGTTACCAATGGCCTCCATTCTTTTGGCAAACTTCTTAGGATTTTTCTTATCCTTTCTTGAACGGAGTATACTTTTCCAAGAGATCTCAGGTTGTTTAATATGATTGTTAACCTTGAGAACATTTCATCAATAGTTTCCTCCTCCTTCATTTCGAATAGTTCGAAATCTCTTACTCCCATATCTATCCTTGCTTCTTTTACATGGCTTGATCCTTCATAATGGATCCTTAGAGTATCCCAAAGCTCCTTAGCATTTTTGCACTCTTCAACTCTATCATATTCTTCCCTGCACAAAGCACACGTTAGAAATAAATGAGCTTTAGAGTTTAGGAGTACCTTTGCATTTTCATCCGCCGTCCATTGTGCTTGAGGTTTCTCATCGGAGGTTGCATCCATGTTGTTGGTTCTAATGACATGATCTCCATTTTCCACCACAGACCACATGTTGTTGTCTTGTGATATGAGAAATAGCTTCATCTTGCCTTTCCAATGATAGTAATCTGTACCATCAAAGTAGGGAGGTCGGCTGGATGATCCTCCTTCGGGAATATACTTAGCTTTTGACATTTTTCTTTTTGGATCTTTTTCTCTTACACTGTTAGGTGTATTTTTTAGAGAACCTTGCTCTGATGCCAATTGATGTAGCTAAATATCACTAGAAGGGGGGTTGAATAGGGATTTTACTGTTTAAAATAATTTCTAAGTGTTTTGAAAACGATCCTCTCGCTGAGGATGGGTAGCTCGAGGATGAGATTTTTCTACTAGATAGATTTAAGTTAAGCAAAGGAGTAGAAGTAAAATAAGAGAGACACACACACAATTTTATACTGGTTCACCCAAAGATGGCTACGTCCAGTCCTCACACCCTTGTGAGATTTCACTAATTCTCAAACAGATCGATCCTCAACCTGAGGATGATTACAACTCGTGTATTCTTTAGCTTCACCAAGCTTACAATCAATTTTCGAATATTTCCAAGTGCAACTCACTGGGAAATTACAAAGTGATATGAGAGTGATTGATACTTAATACTTTCTCTAAAGATTTACAAAGATATAGTGTAGGATCAAGGAAAGTAAGAAGTGAGGGTGTTTAGCTCTTGATAGCTTTTAAGATACTTGATCTTTTTATGCAAGTGTGTTGTGTTTCTTCCATTGGAGAGCTTGCTTGCATTTTATAGAGCTCTAAACCCTTGATGACCGTTGGAGCTTGTTTCTAAACAATCCAAGTCTTTCATCATATTTACGGAATTGCCATTATAGTCATCCTCACTTTTCTTGTAACTTGATCTTGACAAGTCCTTGTCAATTCTCTTTTTGCAGCAATGCACAGCTATTCTTTGACCATGTGAGCTGTATTTTTCGAAGACTTTAAGGTCTTGTGATGTACATATCATAAGCCAAGTCTTTTATGTCCATTGGAAAAACCATTTGAGAAAAGCCAAGGTTTTTCTTCATAATTACGAAAATGCCATTCAGCTCATATGAAATGTGCATTCCATATTCAAGTACGAGGTAATTGGTTTCTTGACACTTGGGGACACGTGATGACCTTTTCTTTTTCCTTGTTTTAAGGTTTGAATATTGTGGAGTCAACTTCCTTCTCTTTCTTCAATGCCTTGATAAATCTTCACATGTGACTTTTTTTCTCTTTCTTCCATTTAATGCTTTCAACCACCATGTGATGTCTTTTTCTCTTTCTTCCTTCAAGACTATGGAAGGCTTCACGTGAATGCTTCTTGCCTTGCCTTAAGACATGTGATCCATTTATTTAAGGCATGTTTCTTGTTACCTTTTTGCATATTTGAATTTAAATCCTTTTGTATCACATATGTAGCCTTTTGCCTAATAAGCCTAAGATGTGATATGTTGATTTCATAAAGTGTTGGGATGCAATTCAACAAGTTGACTTTAGGCACATGTTACTCTCATCAATCACCGTGCCTTTCTTTTTCCTTCTCACAACTTTTCTTCAAAAGCCTTTCTTTAAAATAATAGTATTTTGCCTTTATTGAATGAATAAAACAATTCATTCTTTAATACCATTCAGCCCTTGATGAATGAATTCAAGTAATTCATTTTATAATACTATTGGGCCCTTGTTTGATGGACTCAAACCCGTGAGAATGCACAACTCCAGTTTCCTCAGCTCGTGAGGCCATCCTCGGCTTTTCCATACTTAGCATTTAACTTAGAATTTGCTTTTTATTCCTTAATGAATAATAACCTGTTTTTCTTATACACTCAAGAGCACATATTAGTCTTTAAAACACAATCATAATCTTTTCATTAATTTTGTTATCATTAAAACCAAGTTAGAGAGATTTTGTCTCAACAGTTAACATATGTTATTTTATATGTTAATTAAACAACATATGTTAATTATATGTTATTTTATACAATATATATTAATGGTATGTTGTATTATACAACATATGGAAATTATATATTATTTTATACAACATATGGAAATTATATATGCAAGGTTCGAAGATGCTCTAGGTAGAGGTTTTAACTAAAATAAGGAATACTGCAATACATTCAACTGTCTTTTGAAAATTTGATTATTGAAGTATCAAATAAAATAACTGGAGAACTATGATAACTTCATAAAATAAGCTTTGGTAGGCTATATATGCAAAACTGTATAAACACAAGAATAGTTCATCGAAAAAGACTTAAATATTAATTGAAATATGCAGAACTTAAAGCAGAAATCGCATAGAAGAAAGAAAGGATTGGGTTCACTTACCTTTTTCCTATTCTATAGTTGAACCAGCGTCTCCAACAGTAGCAACAGGAAAAGAAAAATTGAAATTGAAAATTTGTTGAAATAACTTTATGCAATGTCGAATGTGATAACTCTCTTGGATAAATAGGGAAAATGTTTACCTCTAAATGCATTTTCCCTTTTTTTTTAATTTTGTTTTAGTTTTGTCACTTCTGATTCATTCTGCTAATTTTTTTTTTGTCCTTCCTCTAATTTTATTAGGCATTAGGTGTTTAGCTAAAATAGTGGAAACCATAGGTAACTATAAAATTTTAATTTTGTTTCAGTTTTGTCATTTAAATTAACATGAACTTAATTTCATTCTCTTCCATTTCCTCTAATTTTAAACATGTCAGTTTTGTTTCAGTTTTGTCATTTCCTCTAATTTCATTCTGCCATTTAATCTTTTTGTCTGCTAGGATGTATAATTTAATTAGGTCCTAAATGGTGTAAACATTAGACCATTTAGGTGTTTAATTAGCATCAAGTGTTTAGCTAAAACCGATCCAGCTGCAAATCATTTTCTTGAAGGTAAATTCTATTTATTATTTTTTAATTTTGCAATATCAAAAAAAAATTAAATGATCTAATTTAATATAAATTCTATTTATTTTAATTAATTAAATTTATAAAATAAAATTATATTTACCTAAAGTAAAAAATAAAAACAAAAAGTCCTAAAACCATTCATCCAACGCCTTCCAGTACTACTCTTATTCTTCTTTCACTCCTTCATTATCTCTATATTGACAAACTTTTATGGCTAAATGTCCCAAAAAGATAACAACAACCTTTGCCACAACAGGTAAAAGAAAATATAAAATATTGTGTATTTGGTTTTGGTTAAAATAATAACTGTGTAGTCATTTTCGATGAATTTACATTGGACCATTCTACACTACACTCTTGTTTTAGTTCCTAATTATAAATGCCACTGACAGAAAAATTTATCTTTATATATAAATTTATTTTTAATTTATTAGATTTATTTATTATTTTTTAAAATATAAAATTAAATATATCAACATATAAAAAAAATTTAAATTTTTTTCTATACAAAATAAACATATTAGTTACATTATTAAATTTTTTTAACAAATATGAAATTTGCAATAGAAATTTATATTTAGAGATGGAGGTAGTATTATTAGGTGGAAAAGTGAATGAGCTCTTTAATTCATTCGTTTCTCAAGCAATTAAAAGATTTTTATTTTTTATTTTTCAAAAATATAATTACTAAACTCAAATGTAAACATT
>JBBPBR010000003.1:1218202-1229220 GCA_037974775.1 Cicer pinnatifidum | reverse complement strand
ATAATTCAATTTTCAAAATTCTTTAGAACCATATAATTATTTGATATATTCATTATTTGTAAATTGTTTAACTATAACAAATTATTGAAGCCACCTGTAAGTTATGAAAAACCATTGAATAATATTTATGATCATATTGCATATCGTGATAACTAAAGTAATCTGTCAAAAGTGTCAATTTAAATTAAATAATATCTACAAAAGAAAATGTATATATTTAAAAATTTCATTCAAGTGACAAGTTTTTCAAATGTACCAATCCTTAATTAACATTTCCATTCTTTAAAATATTTCAACGATCAAAACATGTTCACAACAAAATTCTTATAACTAGTTGTGATGTTTTGTGTTACAAAATCATTACAACAAAAACTACTAGAAATTAACATTTTTCATGCAAACATTTTCTGCAATTCTGCAAGTAATACATTAGATTGTGATATAACTATTGGAAATTGGAAATTACTTGTATATATATGATTGTTACCTACTGTGCAATGTGTTAATCCGTAAATTAGCTTTTATTTGATTATATATAAATAATTTTTATATTTTAATGAAAATATATTTAAATTATTAAAAATGTTTAATTTTTATTATAATTATCTTTAATTTTAACATTTTTTTGTAAAGGAAAAAAAATGTGAACATGATGATTTGGAAAATAAGATCGTTAAAACCATTTAGCGTGTATTTTCTTTTTTTTCGTGTTTTTCTTATGTCATTTCCTTAATCAACAACTTATCAGATTCATGTTTGAACCCTCATGATTTTTGCGCAACAATTTTGTAGATGTTTGAACCCTCATAATTAACATTCATGTTTAAACCAAATTTTCCATATAGCATTGAGTACAATAGCATTTAGTACCTTACGATAAATATGGATTTTTCCATAGAGTTGTCAACTTCCCCTAGAACAAGTGCCAAATTTTCTCATTAGTTCTATGTTCTCAGCAATGGTTGATCCAGGAGTTCCGACAAAACCAAGAGATGCACAACTGCATACAGTCTGCTCAACATAAAGAAGTACATCAGGTAATCTCTGATTGGAACAATACTTTTTACCAATTCTAGATTCTGAATTTAGAATAAACCTCTGTCCGTAACCAGCTGCAGTGAGTTTTTTGGCTGCTTGCATAACCAGATGATCATCCTCTCTTAAGAAATTCACCTTATAGTTATCTGCATCACTAACTAAATCACCTAAATAAGTATCAGTCCAATTATCTCTGGGAAGATCAGTCATTACAAAAATATGTACGGGTAGAGGACCTTGCTGCCTCAAAGATCAGTCATCATGTAATTGTACATTCTCTAGCATTTTTATGAATTAGCAATGTTAGTATAAATAGTACTACTACATTGGGGTTGGAATTGAATTCTTGTTCTCTTTTATCACTCCACTCCTTAACCCGGTCCATCACCCCAACCACTAAACCAATCTTACATTTTTCTAGTTCTCTTATAATTGGGTATTTTTTTGATAATCTTTACAGAGAGTGTTGTCTCTTTCTTATGTATAGGCATTGAAATAACAGAATGCTGCTACATGTGGATTTATATTTGAAACACCTTCATGTAGTCCCATTTCATTTGGTAAATTTTCTGTCAAGTTATATTTTTCATCAAAACATTAGTACTTTGAAGTTTGAATGTAAGCTCTATTTTATTATAACTCATAAATCTTCAGGCCAAGCGAAAGGAAACATGGTTGATCGAAAAGTTTAGGAAATTCAATGTACCGAAGCTCCCTACAGAAATTTTTTACTGTGGAAAGAACTCTGAACAGCAAAAGTAATGTCGCTTCTAGATGCATCATCAAAAGCCCAGGTAATTTAGCCTTTGCATTTGCTATTCGTTGACAAAAGGTATTTGATAACTATAAATATAATACATGATGCTTCCTCAAAATAATCTTTCGAAGCATTCTTTCCAATGCAATCTATTATTGGCTCTATGAGGAAGTAGTTTTTTTGCCTTGGACTAAGGAAGCTTGAATACTTTTCTAGATAGCGATGTCACACATGATACACAGACAAGGGATTTGAGGAAATGTTGAAATGGATAATCTGACATTTTCATCTTTCTTGAAGTGGATTAAGATTTAAGGCTAACAGCATAACTCCTGCATGAGATGTCAAGTTGACAAGTTACAATGTTACAGAGAAAAATGTTCCAGTCTTTAGGTATTGTGATGACGATTTACAAGCTAATATATTGTTTTAATAGCAAAATTTTATCTGATATGCTGCTGCATCTTTGATCCACCATTGCGAGTGACATTTTCTCATTTTCCATAAATATATTATCCAATTCACTACTTGGCAATGCTTATTTGAACTTTTAGGATATCTTGTTCTCCAAGAAGAAGTAATTAATGTTTTTCATTTTTCATGAGACTTTCTATATATGTAGTGTCATATTAAGCATGTACCATTGCACCTTGATATGGTACCATTGCTTATTTTGCTACCTTTTATCTGGTTTGATTTTCGAAAAGAATAGTGTGAGTTCCTGTTCCACTACTACTATGACAATTTCATTAGTTACATAATCTGGTAGAATGTCATGCATTATACAGATTCTAAGATTCAGAATGCATGCAGAGCGCATTTTTGGCCATCCGATTAAGATGTTAGATTCAGATTTCTAAAAGATTTTATTATTTTTACTAAATCTAAAAATAATAACTTGAAATCTGAATTGTCCGATCTTAACTGGATGACAATAGATGCATCGACTGCATACATTCCAGACTCCTAGATTCTTTTCCAAGGTCACGTTCATTACTTTTGGATGCCAATGATTGAAGAAAGATTTCTCAAATTAACCCTTTACGCGGTTGTGTCGAAACAAGTTTAATTGATATGACTTTGTAACAGATTTGGTGTGTCCTTTCTAGCATAACCTGTTTATAAACTGCTATTGCGTTTAGGATGTGTGAACTGAAAGGGTGTTACTGTCGAATATTTTGATTATTATCCGTTATGGGACACTCACTCTCGTGATGAAGGCCATCCACTGCTTCTGGCAATGTCTGTCTGTATGAAATTGCATGGCAATGGGATCAAAGAACATGTTCTCAATTCACATTTGTAAAGTGACTTGTCATAACTCATTTAAGTGCCTTTCACATCTCTCGTTCTTCTATTGGTCCAATGAAAATAGCCTTAAACCATGAACTTTTCTCATATTGATACGATTTATAATTCTATAAAAATTTATAAAAAGAGATATATTTTTCACACTAAAAATTAATTTTGTATAAATAATAAGATTTAACTATTTAATATAAAATTTTAATAGTTTTTATGTCGTCCATACGTGTATTTCAGAAATCTTATGCATTTTTTGTAGAAATGTGAGGGTGAGAAAAGTTGTGACTGATCCACTTGTTGGACCCAAAACAAAAAGCTACCCCTCAAGGACTCATAATCAATCAAAAATGATAAACAGTGAGGTTTTGTAATTATCCCCAATTAATTGACGGAGTTTTATTGGCCTTAGTTCTTGTTGTTTTGATAGTGACGTTCATGTGTAGACATGGACGAATCATTCCAAAGATTTAGAGATCCACACGAAAACCTTTCTCCTTACTTGTCCCCCCTTTACAGTGCCCCATTGATATTATATAAACCAATTTTTCACTTCATCTTATCTTAACTACTAATTATTATTTGATTCCTTTCTATCCATAATAGAACTACATCATTGTCAATATCTATTGTTCATTGTTACATAGAATGCTTTGCCAAATATAGCAATAGTAAACCATTAGGCTTGAAAAGCTAGTTTGGAATCTTGTTCTACCAGCAGGGGTTGATATGACAGTGCAAGAACATTTATATTTGTTGTAGTAAAATCATTCATTATAACTATAACAAATGTGTTTGCAATTACAAGGCAAAGTAACGTTTAAAATCATCAACATATAATAGGAACTACAATCACATCGATCCTCTAATGAGGGTATAGTCAAATTAACCATTGCTTTGTCTTCTTTTTTTTTTTCTGTCTTTCCTGATGAGAATACTATAGCACAACCTCTACTAATCTAATTTGGATGTAGTCCAATTTAATGTTGTCTAGGATGCTTAATTAAATATTATCACATGAAGAAAACTACATATTTGTTCGTTTTTTATTACTGTCACGTATAATGACCAAAGATCAATATTTATCCGCAACGTTGAAACTAACTAGAGAATTTAGACTAGTTATTGTGACTGAAGATGAAAGTGAAATTAACAAAAACTAAAATACAAAAATGTGAAAGGATGTGAGAGGATATTAATCATAGATATTACATAAGAAGAAAATTCAAGAGTCAATTTTATGAATAAATTCTGATCATTCAATACTAACTAACTAACTAAATAAAAGTTAATAATTATATAGTCGACATATAATGTATGACTGTGGGAAACATCCACAATTTTGATATGATAGACATAAAAAAAAATCTAGGCCAAACTGATGTCATTTTACCCAAATTAACAAAATATGATAAAATAAAAAAGAGATAATAGTGATTTTATCAAATTATTTATTTAATCTTAATTTGACGTATTACAATTATCACAAATGGTAAGTAGAGAAATAATAAATTAAGAATGACGCACATAGTATTAATTATAAAATATAATTGAAAAAAAATTACATTAGAAATTAAAATGAACTTCTTATGGAACAAGTTTTTTTTTTTTACAAATTTGATAATTATTATATAACAAAAAATTATATTTTTTCAATAAAAAAGATATATTTTCTGAATATTAATAATGTGTTAAAAAAATGTACACATAAATAAGAAAAGTGCTTCCAAGTCCCACCCCTCTCTTTTTTACTTTTGTATATTTTGTACTATCAAATTACTTTTTTTAAGATTATAAAAGAGAGGCAATTACGCCGTTGAGTCCGTTATTTATTTGGTAAAGATGTTATTTTCAAATGGATTCAGCAAGAGGGTGATTGCTTTTTCTGTTTTTCAAATCAAAATAATGAGTTTTTTTTTTGTAGTGATTAACAGTTAGTTGTTTGACCTCTTGAAAAGTCAAAATTATAGTTGAAGGCTTAACTAACATGGTATTATTATAGCATCGTTTTAATAAAGGAACATGCATGCCACAGTCCTGTAATATTTTTCGAACAAATGTGACATACTTATACTGTCCTTGAAACTTGTATATGAACTTTAGAGCAAATAGGTGCTTGAATGGTGGGCATCATCATCATCATGATATATATGAAATCCATCTTTTTCTTTTATGTTCCCTCGATAGGTTTGAAACTAAGAAGGCTATATGTACTTAATTTATATTAAGCTTTACTACTTGATTTCTTCTAGACAAATCGTCAGAGATAATTGAATTTTAATTTTAATTGGAATAATTATTAATTAAAATTTATCTGTCCATATTTGATTTATTTTAGACAAATCATTTGAGAAAATTGAATTTTAATTTTAATTGAAATAATTATTAATTAGAGTTTATTTATTTGTTGATCGATTTTTAAATTATTAAGAGTCTTTTTTTTTAATTGAATTATTAAGACAAAAAAGTATATTATTGGAAGACTTTTTGTTTTTACTTCACTATACAAGTTATTTTCAAAATCTTTGAGTGTAGGCAATTTAATTAAAAATTCTAAGAAAATTAGAATTTTAGGCAATTTAAATACATCAATTATATTTTATTTTTCTATTGTCTTTTGGTAGAGTAACTAAATCATTCATTCTGGAAAACTTAGACACTAATTTGCAATTTTTTAAAATTTATACGAACAGTTTGTATTTTTAAAATTTTATGAGACCAATTTTCAATTGTTTGAAAATAAATAGGAGTCAATTTAATATTTTAGAAAAATATAGGAACTAATTTGCAAAATCTAAAAAAAATATCTCATCCATTCACAGTTTTAGCTGGTTAGATTAACAATTCATTGCTGACCTTATCCTGAATGAGTTAGCTAGTATTGTTCACATCACAATTGGCTTAGGTTTAGCCTAGAGGAGAAGTTCCTTGTTAACTTTGATAGTGGAGAAGGTTAACTCCCACAACAAGGAGCACAATGATTGATTTTGATTGTCCTTGAATTATGTATGTGAAGGGAAGGCAATGCATTTTCTTTTAGAAAAATTAGTATCAAAAGTTTCACGCATGGGACATAGTGGACAAGTGTGAGTTACATTATGCCTTTCTATGCACACTCTATTCTCCATTTTCTTAACCAACTACCCAATTTCTCAACCGACCTGGCCAAAAAGTGCTCACATGCAAGTCTAAGTCTGTAATGTGGACCCAAATGGAACTTCATTTCACACCTCTTCAAATCATTTTCAGAAATATACTTTTAAATAATATTAGATTTTATCAAATATACTTCAAGATAGAAGCATATTTCTATTTTTGTCTAGAGATATATTTTTATATCTATGAGTAAAAAACAAATTTTGAAATATGAAAGAAAAGAGGCTCTCAAATCCAAATATATGATGTCAAGAGAAATACTAATAAAATTTAGGTTAATAAAATTAATTTTAAAATTTATATACCACTTTGCTAGACTCAAGTTTCTCAAATCGCAAAAAACACAGAATCACTCTGTTTATAATTTTTGATTATTTCATAAAAACTAGACGATGTATATTTCAATTTAATCAAATAAATTTTAAAACAAAATAGTTTAAACATAAATAATTTAATTTTATATTATTCAATAATTGAAATAGTTTTACATCTAAGAATCTAAACTTTTTATTATTAGGCTATTGCCCATTCATGTTGTTTGTAGTGAGCCATGACAATTAGAATAAAATAGCCCAACTACAATTGACGAGTGCATTGAGATTTAATTTCTATCTCCACGCTACAACTACAATTAAGCCATGCCACCACTGGAAAGTTATTTTGGTGGAGTGAATGGCATTAAAATATAGTGAGACTTTTAAGTACAAAATCATGACCAAGGGGTATCTTAATTTTATAAGAATGTGTATATGAATATGTTTAGTGCATTTTTAATGAGCGCCGTTGATTTTGGTCACGGACTAGAAAATGACATAGTACGATTATGCACTAGCCGCAAAATCGAAGTGGACACTGTGCATGTCTGAACCAAAGGATAGAAAATCAATTTTGCTTGTCTCTTTTAATGCCAGAAAAATAATATTGCTGTCTCTTTCATTGTTTAGAATATCGGCTAAAAATATTGGTGAATCAGACACAAAATGTTATTTAAAAAAGCTACAAATTTTGTGTTTTAAAACATTATGGTTATTTTAATTTAAAAAAAGGAACGTCTCTTTTACTTTCCTCACTTCCACTAATTGTTGTCTAAATTATCATTATCACTAATATTCAAATAGAATTTTATATTTTAATATGTTTAACTATAAAGTGTTGGTGTGAATGTGTGATGTGGCATAATAAATTAATTTTATATTTTTCTCTTATTTTTAATTATTTATTTTTATTAATTATTATTATTATTATTATTATTAAAAGAGTTGCGTACACACGCCAAGGAGTGCCCTTCTCCTTTGGCTATTATTATTACTTACACATGCCTACCACTTTGTTTCTTTTCGTTTTTGGAACCAAACGGAATCATCCTCTTTTTTTTTTTTTTTTTTTTTTTTTTTTAATTATGCTTTCACCCTAGATAAGTAAATTCAGTAAACAACTAACTTTATTAATTAATTGCGAAATTGCGACTTACATATGAACATAAAAGTATTTTAAAATGAGCTTAAAGCATCTTATGTCTACGAACAATATATTGCTTAATATCCACTTTATTTGTCTTCACTAGCTTAATCATTATAGGGTCTTCATGCTTAAAATTAAAATTTTCGTAATAAAAAAAATAAAAAATCATGCCAACGTATTACATCCGTTTGTATTACCAAAAGATCAGAAGATGAAATTGAAATGTATTGAAACTCCTGGCCACTTAATATATCATTGTTTATTAAGGAAGTTTACATAGATTTTGCATGCTTTCCTAACCAAGAAATCTTTTGAATCTTGTCCATTACAATACAACTTTCTTACTTTCTTGTCATCCACATACATCCGTTCGTACCATAGCTCTTTTAATAAGACTCTTTTGCAAATCAAACATTACCATCCTAACCTCAACATGAATTAATAGAGTTCTTTCAAACATTAAAGAGTGGTGTGCAACTGATTTCAACAAACCTATTTTACCACCAAAAACCACAACGAAATAGTAATAATAATAATTTCAACATTTTATACGCAAATAAGCGTGTTTGAATTTGAATTGATTCCTTGTTCCAATACGCAATTTTATTGATGCTATGATTTAAATTTCTAGTCATTGCACATTTTCTCTCAAAATGATTTGTATTTTTTATTGCAAGTACAAAAACGGTTAAATTTTAATTTTTTTTCTCTTTTAAATCTAACAATTTTCAATTGTTATAGTTATCGTCATTCAAACACCTTTTTTATCTATGCATAAATCATAAAAAGAGTTATTTAAAAAAATAAAAAACTTTTGTACCCAAAAAACCGTAATTGAAGTTATTTAAAATGAACAAAAGTCAATGAAATGAAATCATTCATAACTGCATACAATTTTTTTTTCATTCAATAAAATCAAAATTTGAATGGTACGAATTATCATTACAAAAATCGCTGATTACATTTAATAAATTATATAAAAGGATTTGATCTTTTTTTATGAAAACAAAAAAATTGATAGCGTTGTATAAAAAAAAAAATGATCTGATGGCATTATGGTTATTACAGTTAAAGATAGTGAGCATGAAGTAATTTCACAGAATTATTTGTCTACAAAACCCTCTCTGTTCTCTGAATCTCTCACAATCGGAAACGCAATAAACACTCTCATCAAAACAAACAGAATTATTAGAACGCCGTTAACAATGAGAACCCATCATCTCCTCCTGATAACCATTCTCTTTTTCGCATCCACATTCTCCTATCTCCACCCTGCATCCGCCACCGGAGAACAACCTCGGACCACCGCCAACAACGACGACGACGACACCGAATTCATCCGCTCAAGTTGCAATACAACACTATACCCTGACATATGCTACACTTCCCTCTCTCGATACGCCAATGCAGTTCAACAAAATCCCGGCCAACTCGCTCGCGTCGCCATATCCGTTAGCCTCTCCAAAGTCCACCGCATCGCTTCCTACCTCTCCAACCTCACGCACGAAGCCGATTACGGCGCATCCTCACGCGCCGTTCTCGCTCTCCACGACTGTTTCTCAAACCTCGACGACGCCGTCGGCGAAATCCGCGGCTCGCTTAAACAGATGCGTCAGTTAGGAGCCGCCGGCTCTGGAACTGACTCGTTCCTCTTTCAGATGAGTAACGTGCAGACGTGGATGAGCGCGGCGCTTACTGATGAAGAAACGTGTACGGACGGATTTCAGGATGTACCGGACTGTCCGATGAAATCGGATGTATACGATCGTGTCACCAGAGTGAAGAAGTTCACGAGTAATGCTTTGGCACTCGTTAATAGTTACGCTAACAAAGGAATGCCGTAAATTTATGACCGTTGGATTTGATTACTTTTTTTTTTTTTTTTTCAATCTCAGAATGAATGGTTCGATTAAAGAATAGTAGGTTTTATTAATGTGTGAGGCAAAATTGTTATTAGTTAGTGTGTGAACATGTAAAACGTGAATCGCCATTCCTCAATGTAAATTTTGGTTTTGCACTTTTGATTTGTTTGTTAGCAAGAAACAAACAAAGGCATGGGTTCACGGGACTTTATGTGATAGAATGGAGGGTGTAGATATAAAAAAAAAAAAAATAGTCACGATTAAAAATTGTGTACATGTTGAAATATAATGTATGTATTGTGTGAGGTTAAAGGCGTTTGAGTAAGTTTTTAATTTGTTGCGGTTATTGGTGCTTTAAAGAAATTAAGATAAGGTGAATACTTTTAGGTTTGAGTGGAATCAATTTTCTTTTTGTTTTTTTATTCCTTTTTGGGAGGCCTAAGAGCCGCTATATATTATGTGTTACTACTTATTTTATGAAGATGATTAACAACGCTGATTCTACCACTCTTTATTCAACATTTTTAATGGCAAATATAACAATATTGCCAACAAAAATGTACTTAGAGTGTTTCTTAAGCACCAAATATTAAAATATTGAATTCAAAATATTGAAAGTTGTGTGTTATTTAATTTTATTAAAAATTTATTCTATACTATATAATTTCTATTTTTTAAATTTTTTTACGAGGGTCTTTGGTGAAATTAATATAGGATCCACTATTTTGAAAATAGATTTTTCATGAATAAGATAAATCTACATGAATTTTAAATTGTTTTAACTTGTGTCCAATTTGGCAGTTTGTTTTATTGTTTTTTCATACAAAAGTTTGTTATGTTGTTGGGAACCCACCAAAAGTGTTTTTTTTCCTTGCTTTGAAATTGAAACGTTTGTGATTGATTGTCGACAACAATCTTAACCAAAGTTGCTCATATTCATCAAAGTTGTTTGGTATTTTTTGGCGTGTAAATTCGTCTCTTTTGGGACGTTAATATATATTTCAATATGTAAGTAAAACTTTTTTTTTTCTCTTTTTATAAAACCATTTCCCAATTATAAGATGATTAGTTACTTTTTTTTTATAAAAATATCTCTAATTAAATGAATAAATTAATATATCATTTACTTATCTCTTTTAATAATTGAACCATAATTTTAAATATATAACTGAAAATTTTATTTTATCAATTCTTATACATTAATAAAAGGATCTTATATTTAATTTTGAATGTAGTATGTTTTAGCACCATTTCAGTTGTTGCAAAAGATTAACAACTAATGTACAGTAATAAGTTGCAAATATAAAGTTAGTTCTGAATAACTCCTCCTTTTCATATAAGGACATGTGTAAATAAATCTATAACTCAATTCTTCTTATAAATTTATATAAAAATAATAATAATTTATGGTAATAAGTTTTTTTTTTTTTTTTTTTTTTTTT
>JBBPBR010000003.1:1199482-1209858 GCA_037974775.1 Cicer pinnatifidum | reverse complement strand
TCATAAAATAATTGGTGTTTATACATGTACTACATTTTATATATATATAAAAATAATTGTGTCACGATATTCCAAACATTGTCCATATTTATTGCTAAATGATTAACTTTGTTTTTCAATTAGCTATGCAAGACCACCTATTCAAATAAACTAATATAATTTTTTTTAACATAAAAAATTAGGTGGGCAAAACTTATTTATATGAAGGTCTACATCCATAAAATAAAATAAAATAAAATAAAATATATGATTTAGATTTAGATAGTAAAATTGAAGATGAAGTCTAATCGAAAGTAGAGAAAACTTTAAGACTATGTTGAAACATGCAAGATACAAATAAAACCTATTTTTTTTTTACCACCACACTAAATTATTGGAGTTTGATAAGTTGTAAGTTGTGTCAAGATATATATATGTAGTATTTTATGGCTTCAGGGTTTATCATCTAGAAGACTAGTTCTTTACTTTTTGGTTTTTCAAGTTTTCTTATGGAGTAGTACTTCTATGCGTGGCACTGATTTTTTATAAATTTTTCCAAGAGTGTTATTTGTAATATATGTAGAAAATTAGTTTATTTTAATTGTTGTTGCGATCAATATGAAATTCTTTTGTTGATTGAAAGTAGTCAGGTGGTTTGAGAGAGAGAGAGAGAGAGAGCAGTGAAACACTTTACAGGTTAAGAATCCTTTTACCTTTTTTGGGGTCAAAATAAAGACAACACCCACACCATGTGGGCTGATGGGCCTCAAAGAAACAAATAGAACGACCCATGATAGGCCCATAAACGGATACGCAAGCTTAAACAAATTACAAATCTAGCATTTTACTATTTTTATATGTACTCAAGCCCCCTTCTAAAAACTCATGTGAATTTCCAAAAAACTCATGCACTCAAGGGTGTTATTCTCTCTCGCAAAAGTTTCTCTTTTTCTTTTGAGAATTTCCAAAAACTCATGTCCTAGTAAAATAGTAACTTGTTGGTTAAGAAAAAGAGCTTTTTACCAAAAAAAAAAAAAAGAAAAAGAAAAAAAGAACAACCATATGAGATGCTTCCAAGATGAAATATGCTATCCATGAACACGATTTTGAGTTCTATAACATATGTCTCTAAATTTGGTTATGTTCACAAATCACAATGAATATGGATCCATTATGTTTTCTTAACCAAATTTTTATGTTAGGCTCATACTTCGACAGCCATATTTACAGTTAATTGTCATTATTTAAGTCACAAATGTGCCCTATGTACTACATATGCTATTTTCAATTATATGCGGCTAAATTTTCTAATTAAAAGTTTATTTAAGGAAAGACTCAAAAACTTGTTTCGAATAGAACAACTTTATCCACTTACATTTCTAAAACAACCACACACGATTTCAAAAATATACATCCAAACAAAAAATAAATATTTTTATTCAGAAGTAATAAAATCCATATATTTTTTTTAGTGTATATTTTCAAAGTAGCTTTGGAATGTGAGAAAAGTTCCTCCAACTTGGGGTTCCAATCCAATTACATCAAGACACCTTAGATCCATTATAAGATCTCAAATAGGCCCACAAATATTATTGAGAGTCACAACGAGCACTCAAACAACGTCGTTTAGCATTGACCCGGGCCGGATTGTTTAAACCGGCCTTCGCCGGGTTTCACCTGGTTTATCCGGTTCAAAATCCGACTCCCCGGTCGAACCGAAACACCGAGCAAAAAGAATCATTCAATTGATCCATTATCTTCAAGTTCAATACCCAAAAGGGTTTTTCACCAATTTCGTCTCTATTCTAAAAATTCCCAATTTTCAATTTTTAAATTCTTCATTTTTCAACATGTTTTCTCTACATCATCAAGCTTGAGTCTTTCGTTCTATAGTATTATTAATTTTTCATTGATTGGATAAAAAATGTCTCTATTCCTTAAAGCATTGCCTTTGATGACTTTTCGTACAAAACCATCATTTTTCTTTCTCTCTAGGGTTTCCAACAGCATTCCAATTCTACTTTCTAGAACCATAATCAGAACAAGAACTTTTTCTTCTGTTTCTGCTTCAATTCTACCACTTCCTTCTGCTTCTGAAACACTCACATCCAATGCTAAACCCCTTAGTAATGAATCACTTCAATGGGTTACTAGGACTGATTTTTGTGGTGAATTGTGTTTAAATGATGTTGGTAAAAGGGTTCAGCTTTGTGGCTGGGTTGCACTTCATAGGGTTCATGGTGGACTCACTTTTCTTAATCTTAGAGACCATACTGGGATTGTTCAGGTACCTACATTGCAAATTGTTTCTTATTTAATCTTAAAGACGATTGTTTTTTTTTTTTTTTTTTTTTTTTTTTTTTTTTTTTTTTTTTTTTTTTTTTAATTTGTATTTACCAATTATGAATTTTTGTTATATGAGCTTGTATATTATTGTTGCTTATATGCTTTTGTGTTTCATGTTGTGCATGCTTACTACTATTGTTTGTTACATTAGGGGCCGTTTAGTCTGTGAATATATTTCCTGAACAATTTACTTCAAGAGCCTATCATCAAGGTAAAATGAACACATTTTAGAAAATGTAACAAGAAATGTTTTCACAAAGTAAAGAGTCTGTTATCATTCATTTCCATTTTCATCATGCATTACTGAACACTGTGGTTGAAATTCAGCTTGTTTTAAATACTACTTTACTATTGGTGTTGTTTATAATTGAAAGCGGTGTGTATTCTAATTAAGTTTGAAATTCAGGTTACAACCCTTCCGGATGAATTTCCAGTTGCACATACTGCGATCAATGACCTTAGACTGGAGTATGTGGTTGCCATTGAAGGCATTGTCAGGTCTCGTCCAAATGAGTCAATCAACAAGAAGATGAAAACTGGCTTAATTGAGGTATATAGTATATACATCATTATCATTAATAATTTTGTTTTGCTATTGGATTCACAACAATTTGGTTGTCTGATCTCCAATGTTTTAATTTTGTTGTCTGTGAAGAAATATGCCTTGTACTTGATTGATTGGTGTCTTGACCCGGATGATATGAATTTTGTAGTTTTAAATGTTTGATTTGTTTACCATTTTCTTCTTGTCTACCAAAATTTCATATGTATCCCTGTGTTGCAGGTTGCTGCACATAAGGTTCAAGTGTTAAATTCTGTGAATTCAAAGCTACCATTCTTAGTTACTACTGCAGATGATGCAAAAGATTCTCTTAAAGAGGAAATCCGTTTGAGGTAGTATCCATCAAGAGTTGCATGGTATTTGTAATTGTTTATTTATATTTATTATGTTGGTTGGTTTCTCGTAGAGGTCAGAATGACAGAATCTCACTATTTTTTTGTTTTATTGGATTTTTCCTATTTTAAAGTTATTTCCGACTATCACAATTTTTCATAATACCTATTCTTATTTGTATTTTGTAAGTGTATGGGAGGTTTATTGCTTACAATTACTTATTTGCAGGTATCGATGTCTTGATCTAAGGAGGCAGCAAATGAATTTTAACATATTGCTGCGGCATAAAGTGGTTAAACTCATACGAAGATATCTAGAAGACGTACATGGTTTTGTGGAGGTACTATCCATTAGGTTCATCATTTGAGTTATTGAGTCTCTTGCACACCGTACTTAGGTGGTTGGCATGTGGTATCTTGTGTTGATCTTTACCTTTTTTTGTTCATAAGGTAGATTGAAACTCCAATACTGTCAAGATCCACACCAGAAGGTGCCCGGGATTATTTAGTTCCATCAAGAATCCAGGTATTTAGATTTGTTCATCTATTGCATGAGATCGTTATTTCAGCTTTTGTTACTCAAGATTGCAGCTAAACAACTTTGATATTTAAATTTCTTTATGTATATCAAACCATTGATTTGTGTTAAATATGAATGAATTGGCTTCCTCCTTATTACTAATAGCCTTGCATCATATTTCTTTAACATTTTTAGTTAGTCTTTCTTTCTCTTTGTTTAGTATGGATTTTAATTACAATTGACAATAGAATAAATAAGACAGCCCAACAGACTTTAAAAATATTAGTCTTTTCAAAAGTTCAGCAGGGCAATTTAGATTTATCTTTTGCATTATCAGATCAATTAATTGTTCTTTCAACTGCTCAATACGATATTGCAAATTTGAATTAGGAATTGATAGGATTTATGATCCCAGCTTCAAAAAGATATATACCTCAGTAGCATTAATCTAGAGCTTTTGCAGATTTGCTTTGTACATGCCCCTCAATAGACACATTGATCCTTTGCCTTATACCCCACAAAGCATCATACTTTTATATTTATCGATTGTGTTTTGACTGTGTAAAGATGGCTGCAAAAACTGGATTAGTAATTTCCCAAAAGCGAGTTGTCGGAATTATGCCACCGAATAACTTTAATTTGATGAGCAGAGAGTTGCTAAGATGAAAAGCAATATGGATATTTTTATCTATTTTTTGTGAGATATGTAGCTTATGTTTTGATGATTCACTGTCACATGAATTATGAAGCCAGGAACATTCTATGCCTTGCCACAAAGTCCTCAGCTATTTAAACAAATGCTAATGGTTGCTGGTTTTGATAAATATTATCAAGTAGCAAGGTAAAATGCTATTTTTATTTGAGTCTATGTATCTTGGCTTATGTTACGGAGGATTTCTATAACTTTGACATTTTCCCTATAAAAAAATCATTTGGTTTGTTGATTTACATAAACTAAGAATAAAAAATGCTTGTTTTTTATTAGCTAAACCAAAATTACAATTAAAATAATTATGATGCATGTGACCGTTGTTTTTTTTTTTTGCGATAAAATTCAATTTACTTTTTACCAGATGTTTTCGAGATGAAGATTTAAGAGCTGATAGACAACCAGAATTCACCCAACTTGATATGGAAATGGCTTTTACGCCTTTAGAGGATATGTTAGCGCTTAATGAAGAGTTGATCAGAAAGGTTAGTTCATACTATCTATAATTAGACTTCTCTAACAGGTTTAAAAAATGCATTTATATATTTTTTTTTACATAATTTTGAAGTAATATGTTTTTAGTTTATAAAGCTAAAAGTAGATTAGATAAAAAAGAGAAAAACATGAACCTGAGGAAACATAGACCTTACCCAGGAAAAAGGGAAAAAAAATGAAAAAGAGAGAGATAAGATATTAACAAATGAGAACTTCCTTTGGTGACTTGAAATCTCAAACAGTACCATTAAAGATTTAGAAGCAGGTATTGATATTGGTTGATAAATTATGAAGGATAACTAAAGAAACAGATTCTAGGACTTTTATTTTGGAGTATGTGTGGTTCATAGTTGAGAATGGAGGAGAACTAAAGAAACACATTTTAGAGGAACACACACTCCATGATACCAATTTTATTACGGGACACATTTAATCCTATTCAGAAATTTGAAAGAAGATATAGGTGGTTGGGAGGCAGTATCAATCAGTGTTGTCAACTAGCGGTTATAGCAGCATTTAAACAAGTTGCTATTGTTTTTCCATATGCTATTTTGTGCAAAATGTTGTCAAATAGAGGCTATTGCAGCACTATAGTGTGGGAATTTGAACAAACTGCTATTTTCCACGATCCGTGATTGACAACACCGATATCAATTCATAAACCTAGGCTTCCTTTTTTAATGAAACATTTCAAACTTTTGCAGTCTCGCTTATATTTGGAAGAGACAAATGTTGAAATGGGAAGGTGTTAATGCTGGAAAATCTGTTTGATAAAGAAAACTATAACAATTGAATAACGTATGTTATGGCTATTTTGAAGTTGGAGATTGTTTGAGGGGAACAAATATTTTATGGCTGTTTTGTTTGAGGCTGTTCATCTACTAGATTAGAATATATGCTCATTACATGGTGTAAAAATTTGAAATGTTTATTGCAGGTTTTTCTTGAAATTAAGGGCGTGGAATTACCAAACCCTTTCCCTAGGCTTACATATGCTGAAGCAATGAATAGATATTTTATGGAGATTGTTTGAGGGGAACAAATATTTTATGGCTGTTTTGTTTGAGGCTGTTCATCTACTAGATTAGAATATATGCTCATTACATGGTGTAAAAATTTGAAATGTTTATTGCAGGTTTTTAAGTTGGAGATTGTTTGAGGGGAACAAATATTTTATGGCTGTTTTGTTTGAGGCTGTTCATCTACTAGATTAGAATATATGCTCATTACATGGTGTAAAAATTTGAAATGTTTATTGCAGGTTTTTCTTGAAATTAAGGGCGTGGAATTACCAAACCCTTTCCCTAGGCTTACATATGCTGAAGCAATGAATAGATATGGTTCGGACCGGCCAGATACCAGATTCGATCTTGAATTAAAAGATGTAATGATATTTTTTTTCACCTTCTCCATAGTTCTTTTGTAGTGTCTAGTGAATGATAGTTTCTACAATCCTCTTTTCTGTTCACATTTTTTTTTTCTTCATTCGATAGAGCTTGATGTAGTGCTGTGTTGAAACTTGAAAATCACCAAAAATTTGTTTCATCGTGCTAAGATATAATTTTTCAATGGCCACAGGTATCTGACATTTTCTCAGGATCTTCCTTCAAGGTTTTCTCCGATTCCTTGGAGAGTGGGGGAGTTATTAAAGTGTTGTGTGTACCTTCTGGTGCAAAAAAGTACTCAAATTCAGCTCTTAAGAAAGGTGATATTTACAACGAAGCACTCAAATCTGGTGCAAAGGGTTTACCTTTTCTCAAGATCATGGAGAATGGTAAATGATGAATTTGCTATCAATGTTTTTTATTATGATATTGAGAGACATGCTTTATGTTTGTTGTATTCCATTGTTTATTGTGTAAACCTTTGATTTTAGGGGATATTGAGGGAATTTCTGCTTTGGTATCAAGTATGGACCCTGCAGCTAAAGAGGATTTGTTAAGGCGATGCTCTGCAGGACCGAGTGATCTGATTTTATTTGCAGTTGGTCATCATGCATCTGTGAATAAAACTCTAGATCGTCTTAGAGTTTATGTTGCACACGAATTAGGTTTGATCGACCATGTAAGTTGTTATCTTCTTTCTAGAGGAAAAAAATGTTATCTGTCTCCATTATTCATTTCACTTATATTATCTGGTTATTTTTGTTTGAGATTTAGGGCCGACATTCAATTTTGTGGATTACTGACTTTCCAATGTTTGAATGGAATGATTTAGAGCAAAGGCTTGAGGTCGGTTTTGCTTTTAATAACATTCAAAAAGTTGTTTGTCAGTATATAATAACATGTCTAGTTTCAAAATTGTAGTTTCATTATTCGTAATTATGGCTACTGCAGGCTCTTCATCATCCTTTCACTGCACCAAATCCTGAAGACATGAATGATCTTGCATCTGCTCGTGCATTGGCTTATGACATGGTTTACAATGGGGTAGAGGTAATTGAGATATATTTTTTTATTACTTTTCTCTCTCTTTAAGCTGTGAGCCTGGCGGGGGTATAAACTGATGTCGATATAAATAACTCAAAAAGTTATATGTTTCTGTTAGATTGGCGGCGGGAGTTTGAGAATTTACAAACGTGACATACAACAAAAGGTTTTGGAGACTGTAGGCATCTCAATGGAGCAGGCTAGTCTTAGTTATCTTTTTCATTTTGTTTCCATCTTATTATACTTATTAAATGAGTCGTTGTTGGCCGGAGAAATTTAAACCAAAAGTTTTGTTTGATATAAGTTTACTTGCCTTGCCTTGCCTTGCACTGTTGCCATAAGTTTACTTGTATATCTATATCTATATATTTCATTTTCTGACAAGTATGTTTATGTGAAGTGCATTTTTGACTTATTTTTCTTATGTGATCTGCGACACTCGATTTTACCGGTTCTTCTATTTTGAAAATAAGGCAGAATGATTATATTGGTAATGCTTTTGATGGGACGGGTGGCTTTGACTGATTTGAATTATGCATATTATAATTTCTTCCTCAGGCTGAAGCAAAGTTTGGCTATCTTCTTGAAGCACTTGACATGGGGGCTCCACCACATGGTATGTATATTTTTAAATTTGCCCCTATTATTTTTTGAAATTTTGCAAAAGCTGCAGATCGGTCCCTATGTTATTTGAAATTTTCAAATAGGTCCTAATATTTATATAGTAACAAATTTCCACAACTTTAAAGTACTCTTTTTGAACCACTTTTAATTATATATTGATAGTTTTACCCTTTAACTTTTAAAAATTATTAAAAATCCCAACAAAGTTTAAGAATGAAGAATTGAAATGACTTATCCAAACAATAATTTTATTAATGTAGGAACTCCATTGAAGCATTTGAATTGCTATGTAGCTTTTCTCTTTTTAATACATGTTTGATTAGCCTTTCAAAAACAGTTTTCTGTTTAAAAAAAAAAGAAAGAACAAATTTTGTTCTCTGTAAACTTTTAAAAACAGAAAGCTGTTTTTTAAAAGAAAAATCAAATAGACACAAAATTTTTCTATTATTGCTTCCAAACACACTCTCAATATCATTTGCTAGTGTTGTCAAATATTGGCCATGGCAGATTGTAGTGGCAGATTTTTTTACTACCGCTATGGCCAATTTGTGAATGACGGCAGTGCCAATGGCGTTTTACGGCAGCTTTGTATTGACATCCGCCTTGGTCAGCCATCGATAACACTGGTGGTACGGAAGTATCGTGACATCAAACATGTAATACAAACCAGACCATCTAATGTTTTCTCATTTGACTGAAGTATTCAGGCAATCTTATTGAAGATGAACAAACTGTAAATACAATAATGTGGCGCTAATTCTTCTAATGTTCTCTCATTTGGCACACCAATTTACAAGTATAAAATGATAGAATGTTACTTTTTGATTCCAACTAAACTAAAAGCATTTCAATTTCACTAAAAGCAACATCTGATATTTGTCAAGTTGCAATCTAACTGGTGCATATTTTTTGGAACACTACAATGAAACATCAGTCGCACAAATTATTTTTCAATATGTTTAATAGCTGTTGATTGTGTTATTATATATTAACAAATGCAGGAGGCATAGCTTATGGTTTGGACAGATTGGTTATGCTTCTGGTCGGCGCCAATTCTATCAGGGATGTCATTGCTTTCCCCAAAACAACTACTGCACAGTGTGCCCTAACGAGGTCGCCATCTGAGGTGGATCCGCAACAGCTGAAAGATCTTTCAATTACTACATAGATAGGTATTCAACTCTTCATTTTTGTTTTTGTACTCTGCTGAGGTATAATTTATGTACGTTTATTTAATTATTATGTGTTTTTAGGAGGGGTAAGTTACCATGTAAACCTACATTTTCATGTTATCACAATTTTTGTGCCTAACAAAATCATATTGATTGTATTTAAGTTGACCAAACTTTACTTATCTCCCCTTTTAACTTTAGAGTACCATAGCCCTATTTTCCTGAGAACGTTGAAATAAAAAAAAAAAAATTAAGTTGGACTCGATTACAATTTTCTGCTTCTATTATTCGCTGGAGGAGTGAGTAAGAAACCTGCATGTGTTGCTGAAAAAAAATGTGCAAGCCATTTGACTCATAGCATATGTTGCTGAAAAAAAATGTGCATGCCATTTGTCTCATCCCTTTATCTAGATTGCATTCTCTATAGATGATTAGAGAGATAAAGTTTCTCTCTCTTAATCTAATAGTTCTCACAACCGTTGCACCATATATCATCTATACATCATTTGTAGAAAGTCAAGTCCATGCAATCTAGATAATGGGATGAGATATGGCTTTGAAAGGGATGTGTGTCTTTGTGGCTTGTATTAAGAGTTGTGTTTCTTGAATATTCTATTATCCTTCATCAAAGAGTGTATGCACAAAATTATTGTTATAATTATTATTCTTATTTGTTAGACTTTCTATTTTTTAGGTTAAAATTATATTTTTCCTTCAAATTTATAGTTGGGACTATGAATTACCATTTTTTTAGGCCAAAAATCATAATTTTATTTGTTAAAATTTTAGTTTGGGACCAAAACTCCAACAAATACTAAAAAGAAGGACCGGAAGTTTTGATTTGAAAATAAAGGACTAAAAGGCGAATTAAACCTATTTATTTAAAGAAACTTAGGTGGTGTTATAGGCACTGTTCTTACTATTTGCAACTAAAATAATAGTATAATTGTTACAACACTTTTGAATCAGTGTGAAAAAATTGGCCTTTTAAAAAAATTACTCATTCCATCTCATAAGTAATGTCATTTTAAAAAATAAAAATTGTCTCAAAATAAATATTATTTATAATTTTTTATATAATTTTAATAAAAAAAATTCTATACCACTCTTCAATTGTTATTAATTACATAATTTTTAAAATATTATTATACTTAGTATCATAATAATGAAAAATTTTATTAATAGTTAAAATGAATATATTACATTTT
>JBBPBR010000003.1:1075537-1111195 GCA_037974775.1 Cicer pinnatifidum | reverse complement strand
CGATACATATAAATTAAAAAGAAAAAACTATATGATAAAAATTAAGCCGATTTTTATCCAAACAATTATTTAACTTAAAAGCTAAAAAGTATATTTTAAAAAGGTAAAACATATTTATTAATATATATTTAACGAACTAAGGTGTTTTTTATTTATTTATAAAGTTGAATAAGCAATTTGTAAAACTCAGCAAGTTAATCTAGTTGCTTATTTATGGAACGTGATTCATAATTTTAGTATCGAGATATATATCGAGTTCTAAACCTCGGATAACTATATAAGAGAGTAAAATTTTACGAATATATAATGATGACGGATTAATTTCCACGACAATCTCTAATTAGTTATATTCAGTCAAATTAAAAAAATTGTAAATAATGTTTGTGAAAAACAATTTTACGTATACATCTAATTATATTTTATAATATATTTGATAGTATTTAGAGGTATTTATAGGGCAAAAATCAAATCACATTTAACTACATTAATAATTAATAATTTAGTTCAGTTATTGAAAACTTATTTTTAAATCAAATTTAATACATTTTTAAACTGATTTAAAAATATAAATTAGTTTAATAATTGGAACAAATTTTTAATTAAATTTTGATTTTAAAATAGTTATTCGAAAAAATAAGTTAAATTTTTTTATAAAAGAATATCAATTATAATATGTTTTATTTCCAAAATAAAAAATGTTTAACACTGTTAAAAAGTCGTTATGCAATCATAATATATTTTATTTCAATAGAGTGGCATCATGTGGGTGCAAAGTAACCACACCACTCACTTATTGAAAGAAACAATTTTCTTTTGTTTTGTTTCGTTAAATAAAGGAAGTAACGAATAAGTTGCACAAGTAAACGCGCTTATACAGCCCCCAAATATTGATTTGTGCAACAACAAAAAAATTTGTTGCAAAAGCATTGACTTGACTTGTGGCATTAATTAAATAATTTATTTATGACTAATTTAATTTAATTTGAACCATTCTATACGCAAATGTTCCACCCTTATAAATTGGACCCCAATTCATTGATTCTCATTCTCATGTTCACAAAACAAACACAAACACAAACATCCTTATCCAAACAAAGTAATTTTTTGTATAATAATGTATCCACGAGAGGATTTTGAAAAGTCAGCATACAAGCAGCCACCTGCAGCCACCACCACAACAGGTTTTCCGGTGAGCTACGACGGAACTACATCAACCTACTCCGGTCACTCATCGGAGTACCACATACCTCCTCCTCCACCTAAGCCTCTAGTTGAATGGTCTACCGGTCTCTGTGATTGTTGCTCCAACCCCGGAAAATGTAAGTTTTCGTATCATATACAATATTAATCACACTAGTTACTTAAATATCTAATAAGACACTCAATTCTATATCTAATTATACATATTAATTTTGACATAAACTCTAATTAATTTCTATTTCAGGTTGCATAACATTTTGGTGTCCATGTATTACTTTTGGCCAAGTTGCAGAAATCGTTGACAAGGGATCCACATGTATGACACCCAATTAATTTATCAATGTTTTTATATTTAAAGGGTTGATTGAGGACTAGATTTATATTAATTGTATAGTATTAATTATTAATTGAAGAATGAATTTTGCAGCATGTGGTGCTAGTGGGGCATTGTATACATTGATTTGTTGTGTAATTGGATGTGCTTCTTTGTATTCTTGCTTCTACCGTTCAAAGATGAGACAGCAATATGGTTTGAAAGGAAATGATTGTACGGATTGTTTGATTCATTTCTTTTGCGAGACATGTGCTTTGTGTCAAGAATATCGTGAGCTTCATAATCAAGGATTTAACATGGTCATTGGTATGTATGTGTTAATTAAATAATTAATATTAATGTGCCACCGTATTATTATTATTTAATTATTTTGATTGAATTGAACTTGAAATGTTTAGGATGGCATGGAAATGTTGAGCAACGGACTCGAGGAATAGCCATGGCTACAACAGCTCCAACCGTTGAATCGGGCATGAGCCGTTGAAATGAAGATCCATATTATATGAATGTGTTCATAATCTTCATTCAAATAATCCAATTTTAAATGTTGCTATATATGTAAATTGTCGTATTCTTGACATATTTATGGTATGCGAGTTGTACTCTACATTTGCATATGTGTGGTAACATGAATATTTTCTATGTAACAAATGTTATCATACACTCAAATGTGAAGCTCATAGCATTTACTTATAAGATCATTCATTCGTTGAGATTTGTAATTTCGAGTGAATATTCCTAAAAGTAAACATCAAATTGGACATCACCTATGGATGAGAAAGGTTGCTTTAATGGATGTTTGTGAGAGAAACTAACATATGCAATTAGTTATCTAATTTGATGATGAGTTAAACTCATCACTTTGCTTGTTCCAACTCCAAATCGCCTTATAATTTTCACTAACGTATTTAGATAATTTATTTTTTAGAAACTAAAAATTATAGTTTTTTAATAAGAGAGTAAATTAAATTCAGTATTTTATTCTCAAAAATCAAAATAGACCTTCACTTAAAAATAGAAAACACACATACCTAAATATGACACTTTAGAAACTCATAAACATTACAAAATATCTACAGATGCATGTATCTTCTTCGGATAATTTAATATTTTTCGAGAAGAATTTTGTCTTTATTTAGGTGGTGTTATTATTTTATCATTAATATTTTTAACTATTTATTGTAGAGAGAATTCGATGTTGTAGAATAGTAAATAGTTAAGAGTATATATGATAACAAAATGAAAAAATAATTTTACAAAAAACTATTTTAAAAAAATCTTTTTTTTATCAATAATTTTTTATTGCCTTAGTTATTTTTTTCTGTTGCCATTAGTCTTTTTTTCTCGATAAAGTCCAATAACTTAAAATTTTATTGCTAATCTAATGATGTTGGATTACATTAAATTTTTTAAGACTAATTTTGAGAGGTTTTTTTTTTCTTCTATGGATCAACTTGCCTAATCTTCTTTGAATTTTTAAATAAGTCTTTATATATTTTCAAAATTTGTGGATTGGTACCTCAACTTATTTTATATTATGAATTTGGCCCAATTTTTTTCAAATTCTCATTTTGACATATTTATATTTTTTAATGGAAAAAAATTGATATCCATTCATTTAAATTGAAAAAATATATCGATACAATACAAAGTTGCTAAAATTAAAAAAATTAATCTTTGAACAAAATCACAACATCCAAAATAATAGCGCATAATAACAACATACCTATAAATATGACAAGATTCAAGTGTTTGTAATACATATGCTTTCAGATCTATAATGTTCATGAATTAAAGTCGTTGATTGAAATTTATAATTGAATTAAACGAACATCACACAACGACAGAAATACCAAAATGCATCACACCAAGATGACAAATAAAATAAGAAATCACATAAAAAATACAAAAGAAAAAGTAAATTTGTGTGAAAAATATTTATTTAAATAAAATGAGAAGAAAAAAACTACTTAGGGAGGGATGATTCTTAACCAAAAAAAATATCATAAACCACTTTCGACCATAAAAGAAGAAGAAGAAGCAAGACATAAGATTTTGTCCTGCACAACGACGGCTATAGAAAGACCTACTTTTATTTTGATATTATATTTTTCCTTAAAACATTTCATTTTTATAAGAATTATCAAACTATAGATACATTTTTATATTAATTATAACTTTTAATTTTAATTATATATAGTAATTATATAATTGAAAGACAGTCTAACTGAAATAAAAGAGATAATGAGACAATAAAAAAGAAACAAGAAAAGGACTGCAGAATGGATTTTGGGTTGATTCATTCAAATTCAGTTCAACTGCCGGATTTCACAAAGCTATAGCTAACTTATGATTTTTTTTATATAATTGACAAAATATATCTTATAGGCCGTTAAATTATATAAAAATATCATATTAATGTTCTAAATTTCTTTTTAACATGTTAGTATTTTATGTTCATAAACATTAGGATGTTAAATTATTTTAGTCATAATCTCATTTTAATCGTATGTAGAAAGATATTTTTAAAAAATTTGTGTGAGTTTTTTTTAATCGAACATTTAAATAACACCATAATAAATTTTCATATGGTTTTATGATTTGGATGAAGAGAATATATTGCCTTTAATTCAAAAACTCTTCCATTTATCTCACTCGAACGATCTCTTGTTTAATTATTTTTTAAAAAAATAATTGAGGATTTACGTTATTAGGATTAATACAATCATTATTAAAAAAAAATTAGAAGAATTTAAAATTAAAATCATACATATATATATATATATATACTTAAAAGAAGAATATAACAAAAAAAAAATTAAATAACTAACTTATTAAAAATAATGAGTGATATGCAATTTCTCTGTAACGTAAAAGGATTTTGTGTATATAATATAAAATTTAGAATCGGTAGATAGACGGTAATGCTGAAAACAAGCACCTTGTAACATTGGGTAACTATTTGATTTGTTTATTGATTATTATAATTGTTAATTGATAAATAAATAGAAGCAGAATAAACTAGACTAGTCTCCAAAGATGCACACGGCACATTGACATTGTCACATCTCATACTATCATTGAACAATTCTTTCATTTCAACCCTCCTCAATTTTTACCCTTATATATATACACTAGTAGCACATTGTATTGGGACATAACATAATTAACTCCACCCTCATCTTCTTCTTCTATTTAGTTAATTATGATGAATCCTCCAACTTCACAATCACATTATGTACAACAACCCTACAATCAGCCACCCCCAGCCACCGGTTTCCCGGTGAACCATCACGGCTATAACAACCACCACCTTAAAGCCCACCAAGATTGGTCCACCGGTCTCTTTGATTGCTTCTCTGACATCCAAAGCTGTACTCCATCTCTTTAATTACCACTTATTTTTTATAAAAAATATTAGAGCACATAAACATCACATGAAAAATATTGTTAAATTAAAATTTAATTTAATTTTTTATTTTTTAGGTTGCATAACGTGTTGGTGTCCATGCATCACCTTTGGACGAATTGCTGAGATTGTTGACAAGGGAACAACTTGTAAGACAATTGAATTTAGTCTAAATTAGTATTTGAGAATATATATGATAATGAATATATATGAATGAATTGCAGCATGTGGTGTAAGTGGGGGTCTATACACATTGATATGTTGTTTCACAGGATGTGGTTGTTTATACTCATGTATATACCGTTCTAAGATGAGACATGAATACATGTTGAAGGACACTCCTTGTTGTGATTGCTTTCTTCATTATTGCTGTGAATCATGCGCATTATGTCAAGAATATCGCGAGCTTCAAAACCGTGGATTTAACATGCCCATTGGTATAATATAATATTTATATATACAATTCTTTTTGGTCATACAAAACCACCTTTTAACTATTTTATTATCATTACATATAACATTGTCAAGTTTAATCTTTGAAATTTTCAACTTTAATTTATTTGAAATTGGTTAGGGTGGCATGGAAATGTTGCACAAGGGAGCCGGGGAGTAGCTATGACACCGACAGCTCCAGCAGTTGAACACATGATTCGTTGAATTCAACTTCCCATATGTATACCCATTAATATTATATGTCTCATAAACTAAGATTTTTTCTTTTCTTTTTCGTTCAAATTATTGTGATTATTTGAATAAATGTTTTTAGCTTTGTGTTGGTTATTGAATTAATATTTACATTTTTGTATGATCTATTCGACTGGACTGAATATTCTAAGACTTAGAAAATATTTAAATTTTACTATTTATTTAATCTCATTATAAATATTTTATTTGGGTTGTGTACACTTTCTTAAGTAAATGATTAGTTGTATTGATTTTATAGACACAATAAGTTTTATTTGTTAAAATACACTTATTAATGGTAATTAATAGAGTAATTAGATGAATTAAGATATAGTAATAAATAATGATATATTAAATAAAATAAATAATTAATATTTTATTGATAGTAATATAAAAAGAGAAATAATATAAAACGAATAAATATCAAATGAGATGTGTTTAATATTTTAGTTTTAATCCTCTAATTTTTAAGTGAACAGTCTTAGTAATATAAAGTTTAGTTGAGAAGTAAATAAAGTTTAATTTAAAACTATTTTAGTTAGAATTTATATTTAAATTTTTTTAAATGATTTATCGTAATTTAATGTTTATTAATTATTTAAGTTCAATCATTTTGATTAAATAAGATATTTAATAGTAAGGAGTGTGAAATATCTAATCTAAGAAAATAGTTTCTTTAATATATAACAGAAAATATAAATGATTTAATTTGATCGTTATTTAAATCTATTAAATATGAGATGAGTTGTCCATTAATTAACTTAAGTGGCACATAATATGTTAAAAATTGCTAGAATAAATTCTTCTCCAAAACTTTTAATTTAAATTAATGTTCATCATTATTACAACACTAAATAAATTCATGATCAGTTTTATTGGGTTGAGTCACAAATTCATTGATTATTGTATGAATCCTCTAACACAAATTAAGTGTGTTGGAGAAGAAGACTACATGTCTTGATTTGTCATTTGTGTGTCATATATAAGTTAATTAATAGTCAATTTAGCTCAAATTTAATAAAAATGTGTAAAAAGAAGAAGATTAACGACTAAAGATTAAATATTTTAAAAAATAATGGTCATTTTTAAATAAAAAAATTAATGTTCATCACTTAAAAAAAAGGATAAAAATAATTAAAAAACAAAAAAAAGATATTAAATGAAAAATATATTTAAACCGTATAAGTTGTTATAACCAACTGCAATGGTTTGTGGCAACCTGGGCAGCATGGACCAAATGGTACAAAGTAAATAATGTTAGGATACTTCTACTTTGACCAAGACCACAACAACATCAATCATGTTCCCTCTTACCAGCTTTTCTCCATTTATCAAACCAAAAGTTAAATAATATTCTTCATTTTTTGCTAGTAGAATAAAAAAAGCATAAGTAAAAATCATTCATATTGCACCATAAAGTAAAGACAACGACTACCCTTCCTTAATCCTTTCATACTCTTTAAATATAAACAAAAGTGAGGTAAATAAAAATTCATCTAATCAATTTAAAATGTCGTCTAAAAATTAATTAAGCTGCAAACTTGATTTGTTAAACGTACATTTTGCATTATTAAGAAATTAATTAAGAACAATAAATTAAAAATGGATGCATTAAAAGAAACAAGTAAACTAAAAAAGCAAATATGAAATGTACAGTCAGTAGTCGCTATACATCGATAGCATGTTCTCATATTTATTCAGTCTTTTCTTTTGGTCTCTTTCCCTTTCCGTAGGCAATGGACTACAAAAGATGTTTGCCATTGCTTTAAAGCATATCTATTGTTAATGTTATCACAAACATGAAATATATGGTTCCTTTAATATGTGACTCAGTTATTACAACTTAACATACAAAACAGAACATCAACATTAACATTAACATTAACATATATGGAAGGTGCAGAGAAGGAACTAGAGAGAAGAAGCAACTTTCTGAAAAGCTTAATAAAGAACAAGAAAACAATTGAACAACAAGAACAACACTTCCACAACATAAAGGTCAGAGCTTGTGACATGCCTCTAAATTTGCAGAACCGTGCATTTCATTGTGCACGTGATCTTTTGAATTCTATGCCATCAAAGAAGCTTGATAGTAAACGTCTTGCTCTCACACTTAAGAAGGTTAGTTACTCCTTCTTTTTCATTCTTTTTGTTTGCTTTTATTTTTGTTTATCAAGATCTGTTTCTGGGTTCTGTTTTTTTTTTTTCACTACATGGTGAGTTATAAATGGCCAAGTTGAAAGCTTTTAGTCTCAAGATGTGGCAAACCTGTTATTCTTTCTCAATTTAGAGTTTGTTTGGTACAAAGTTGGCTCATAGTTTATATATAACTGATGACTAATAGTTGATGAACTAGTTAATAGTTAATAGTCTTTTTAGTTAGTTTGTTGAACAATGTAGCTTGTACAATCAAAGGTTTTAAGTCATGGTGGTGCCTATATTATGGAGAAATATTATTACAATTGGGTTCATGTTAAAATTGTACTTTCATTTTATTAGAAATTCAATTTTAAAGTTTAAAACATGTTCTCCAAAATATTTAAAATCGTCTCGGTTATCTCAACCAATGTAGTACTTTTAACAAGCTTCTATGTTGGGTATCAACCACTACTCATTTGAAAATGGAAATTAAGTTTGTTGATGATGAATGAACTATATAGTTGAATGAGTCATGACAGAAATATATGTGTTGATATTACAGGAATTTGACACTTCCTATGGTCCAGCATGGCACTGCATTGTTGGAACTAGCTTTGGTTCCTATGTAACTCATTCAGTTGGAGGTTTCTTGTATTTTTCCATTGACAAAGTTTATATCCTTCTCTTCAAGACTACTGTTGAACCATTAGACCATTGAATTGAATGAGTGTTATTTGTTATAACAAGTCACTAGATATTCTTCACTTGTGCTCAGAAGATAAAATTTATAAGAAACTAGAAATGTTTGTTAATAGTTGACATATTGGTACTCAAATTGTTTTCTTATGAAGCATGGTGAAATCAATATAATATGAAAGATTACATAAAGAAAATTATGGTGAGTGATTTCAAATGAAAATTATACTGTGGAGATTTTGACTTGTCCATTTGTTAAAAGTCACAATACTCAATGGTTTACATGGACTAACTATAGGATTTTCCAATGGCTTAATAGAAAGTAAACAATTCTACTATAGGATTTTTCAATGACTTACGGAAAATTAACAATTTTTATATGAGTTACGTGAAAGATAGATTATCAACAATTATTGTATCGAGACCGTCAGATTTGATGAATGAAATTTGATTTCTCTAAATCTAATACTCTTCACAACTCTCTATATTGAGGGGATTTAGATTTCTTTTGTTCAAATTTTCAATATTTTAAACTTGAAAAATAAAAATAAAAATAAAAATCTGTTTACTCAATTTTGATCCAACAATCTGAATAAGTAAATTTGTGATTGCACCAAATGCAAATGACAATATTGACGTGTCACATAGTGTGCATTGTGTTAACTTGTGTGTTTCTCGTTAACTCCAAAAGAATATTAATGGTGAAAGAACCTGCCACGTGTACGAAGGCAAAATCTTCAAATAAAATCTTCAAACACCTTTACAAAAATCAATTCTCCATCATCTATGTATCACATCTCTTCTATCTCTATCTCTATCTCTTTGGAGGTGTAGAATAGTATTTAGCTGTACATGAAATTAGGATGAGAATGATCACAGAAGCAAAAGCAGAACAAGATTCTTCTTCTTCTTCTTCTTCTTATCCTCACGATGCCATGTTTCTTGTCTTACCTTACCTTTCTCTGTACGAGGTTTTAACTATGTCTCGTGTTTGCACATCCCTAAGAGATGCTGTGAACAATGATGTATTACTATGGCTTCATGTTATTGTTGAAAGCCCTCTCAATTCAAGACTCACTGATGACACTCTATTCAAAATCACTTCCAAGGGAAATGGCAGGATTCAAACACTCGCTCTAATCAACTGCATGCACATTACTGACCACGCCTTACAAAGTGTTGTGGAACAAAACCCTTTCATTCATCAGGTAATTATAACAATATCCAAACCCATCTTTTACATTTCTATTTTCTTTGCTTCACTTCACTCAAATTATGCTCAAATATACACTAAAAAATTATGGTTAACAACATTCAAAATCATATTTGGTTGTGTTCAGTGAAGTGGGTGGATAATGAATTGTGACACCCTGTTGTTTTTATTAACCATTTAACATAATTAATCATGTGTAGTTCAACTTTAGCTTCTATAGAAAAACTATTCATGTTTAAAATACAAAATTGAGTGTTTTTAGGTACTTAGAACATGTTGAATCATAGTAGGATTTACAGGCTCCGTCTAATCTCTGGTTTAATTTGATGTGTAGCTTCATATACCAGGATGCACCAACATAACTCCTGAAGGAGTTCTAAGAGTTGTGAAAACACTGTGCCAAAGAAGCAATTGCTTAACCACCTTGAGTATAAACGGCATCTACAACCTACAACAGGAGCATCTTCTCATGCTTGCCTCAAACCTCAGAGAGAACGTTCCATTAGCAGATCGTCAATCACAGCAGCAACAGCAACCTACATACTATCATGAACGCGGCAGTGTTTCAGCGTTCAAGCGCGGAGAAAACCGGATGATTATTGATTTGGAGGTATGTCCTAAGTGCTTTGAGGTGAGGATGATATATGACTGCCCCAAAGGGGATTGTAGGGGGTGCATATTTTGTATTCCAAGATGTGAAAACTGCGGTCGATGTATTATTGAATCCGAAGAAGTTGAAGAGGGTGCTTGTGGAGATACCTTGTGCCTTGAATGTTGGTTACAGATTCCTAAGTGCAACTTCTGTAACAAACCATATTGTAAGCAGCACACAGATTGGTGGTGCACTTCTTCAGACTCTTCATTGCTCTGCAGAGTTTGTGATGAAAATTCTCATGGATATACATACACTGATGTTCTATAATGTACACTAGTTTGTAATCATTTGTATAAAGCTTATAGCTAAAAAAATTATTGTTGATCATAGTATTTTCATTCACAAATTTAATAGTGTCTATTTGATAAGTCCAAACTACTGAATTATAGGCTAAAAACTTATTTGGTCAAAGTATTATTGTTTGAGAAGGTCCTTTTATGTCATATATTTTTAGTGTTTTTTCACTAGCTTTTTTTGAGCTACTTCAAGTAGCGTTGGAGCTTTTATAACTTATTAGTTATCCTCTAAATTCATCTATAGCATTGTGAAAAAAGCGAATGCAGCAGCAGCAATTTGTCCCATTAAGATTATCATGCTAGAGTCAGTTAGATGCGAAACAGCTACAATTCATAGAATTCAAAACAAGTATAATTAAACAAAAAGGGTCTCAATAAGGTTACATCAACGATGTCAAATAATTACTTTGGTTTGTTTATACAAAAAATCAATGGACAACTCAAGTTACAATTGCCAATATACATTTTAATCAACCTTGCCACCCTATAAATTCTCTACAGGAGGAACAAAGATTAGGTATGCTGCAATGCAATTTCCTAAAGGCAGTTGGAGGGGCATCATATCTCCATAAATTATACATTCATATTAAGAACATGAAATGTGCCTAATTTTACATGACAACTGCACTCAATAGTAAAACAATTAGAATCATACAGTTTGTGAAATATCCACCATTGTAGTTGTGTTGTGACAAGCAGCCTGAACTTGTTGAATTTGATGGCGCAAGCAACGTGCCGTTTATTCTTGTGCCATTTTTACCATGACTATAGTTTACCAGAAATATACACAAACAGAAAAAGAGAAATGATTAGACAGAACAGACATTGCTATGATGTCAAGAAAATGAGAACAAGAAGACTGTAGCTCATACATAATCAAAAAAGAAATGTCAACTAGCACAACAACAAAAGCTTTAGATATCATACCTTCCAGGAAATACGCAAGAACCATGACCTGTAAAAATTATGGTGGTAACAAATATCAGTTATATAAATAATGCTAAGCAATTTTATATAGAAATTTGATAATGCAAGACTTTCTTCGAAGTATAACAAATTTAAGTTGATAGAAAATGTTCAAAAAATAAGATTTATGAGTGTGGAAGCCATACTTGGGTCTGTGGTAGTGATAACGGCAACGCCTTTGAAATCACAAGTTCCAGGAGATTTAGCCATCTTCTGATAATATGCATTAAAAGCATACGTAGCATGCGCAACTACATTATCCGGTTCATAACATGGTTGACCCTGCAACAATGGTGAACAGTCTACCTTCCCTGGTCCACAAGCCCAATCAAGTGCTGCCTGTAGCATCTTAGTATCAGCATTACTCTTTGTGACACAAAATGTTTGATTTGTTGTATCATTTGCGAAAATAACGCCAGCGCCAGCCAAGTGTAAGGTATACACTGGTTCTCCATCAGCATAAAATAGCCCCCAGTTCTTTTCCGAGACTTCACCTGATCTTAAATCTTCATTATAAAGCTCGTAAATGTATGTACTAACAGCAATTCCAGGGTGTTTAGGAGTTCCTGTATTGTTAAGTACATGTCTGATCAAGTTACTATTGTAAGTGTTAGCATTGTCAATGGTTGCATCAGACTCCGACGAGTCACCTTTAGAGGGCCATCCTGACTCGGTCACAACGATAGGGATATTGGTGAAGTTCAAATCAGACATTGCGAAATAAGCAGCATCGACAACTGCATCGAAAACATTAGTATAATGCAGGAGAGTGTTGGAATCAACAGCTTCCTTGTTTGGAGGAAGGGGGCGGAATAAAGCATAATCGAGTGGAATTACACCATTGGATTGCTGGTAATCATAGTATGGATATACATTGAACATAAGATATGAACCTGTTGATTGCAAAAAATTAAGCAAAGGAACCATGACAGGATTCCAAGTACGATTGAAAAACGCTTGGGAAGGTGGGAAAGAATCGAGGATGATAGAAGAAGAGTGAGGAGTAGAAACTTTAATTTGTCCGTCTAGATTTGCAGCCACAAGAGCGGAGTGAATGAATTTCATGGCAGAGACTAGAATGGGTGCTGCATTTGAGAGGGTGGTTAGGACCTCGGATCCAACAGCTATAGAGGTAATGTTAGTAGCAGGGACGTGAGCTATAACGTTTCGAGAAACCCAGTTTGCAGCAGTGGCGTTGGACTGACCGATGCCAAGTATTTGGTCATTTGGAACAGAAATAGTTACACGAATTCCCGTGTTGGCGAGTGCTAGAAGCAAAGCTCGGTCAGCATCGAAGAGTCTGACATGTTGGATACTTTGAGCTTTAAGAAGGGCCACAGTTTCTGTTGGAGTTGGCATATCAGATAAATCTGTACCAATGTTGACACCAATGAAAGCATCTGTAGAAAGAAAGAAAAAAAAAAAGACAGCTCGTTTTAACAAGACAGAATCAAAATACTAATGATCGTGAGACTGTAAATGAGAGATAAAAGAAAGAATGAAACTTCAGCAACCATCCACAAGATATTTGAAAGGGAAAAAAAAGTACATTTATATAGCGAATCCAACCATGAAAATGGATAGATAACTTAGTGACATTGAGTTACATGCAAACACAGTGAATAAAGGAAATTAAATAAATGTACTTCATTTCAGCAAAAGGATATTAAAATCAAAAATAAATTTTATCATTTTTTTATCCTAAAATTATCTATAAAAGAAAACCTATCATAGAACCACATTGAGGATAGTGTTTCCTATTATAATCAATAACAATTATGCCACCACCAGTTAGTCTGTAGGATTACCATGTATCCAGCATATTAAATATGAGGAATTTTGAGAAAAATAGAATTTATGAAAAGGAGAATGGAGAATAATAATTCAAATATATGATGACAATCTAGGTCTATAATTTTATCATTTGTAATTTATGCACCTGTCATGTGAAAGCATGAGCCTGCTACAGAAAATAGCAGTAGTACTCAACTTCACAATATGGTTACAGTTTTATATAAATATATAGTAAGTCATTAATATCATAACCTTAACAGACCCAATTGACAATAATTTTTCAATTTTGTTCACTTTTGGCTTTCTCAAAATTGTCCTTATAATTATTGGCTTCATAATAATTTCACTATCTTTTTTTTTTTTTGCACTCTTTTCCACCACACTTTCTCACAGAAAACGAAACCCTCCATGAAGGAATAGAGATGCAGATGGTTGAAATTGAAATCACAAAACCATAAAGAAAGGAAGAAACTTACCTTCAGCAGCAGAAATAGAGAATGGTAGCATGAAAATCAAAAGAAGAAGCATAATCAGCATCAGAGCCATGAATTAAAAAACCACTGTATCAGCTGCAGTAACATAGAATTAGAAAGAGCACTGCATCCACTCTGAGTAAATTTGAAAGAAACCCAGAAGGAGGAGAGAAAGAAGGGTGTGAAAATTTTCCAGAGAGTGCGAGTGTTAGCAAAAAGCAACAGAAAAAAGGTTGCTCCTTTTGAGACCCTATGGAGAGAGAGAGAGAGAGAGAGAGAGAGAGAGAGAGAGAGAATATGTGTAGGAAATGTCGCGATCTGACGTGGCAGGTTAATGTTGTTGTCGTGGTCAAACAAACGTCAAAGAGTTACTTAAGATTTTATAACTGAGTTGGCTGGCATCCTACTTCCTTAAACCTGTCATATTTAGTTCTTTCTCTAATTGGCAACTTGCAAAATTTGTCTCATTATCTATCCAACTCAAAAGTTAGATTCAGATTTTATGTAATAATTAATAGGTATATGTTAAAGATTTAATAAATAGTAATTATATTTTGAAAAAAATGAAAAATGCACAATTTTTGAAAACAAAAAGTACAAATTTAATACAAAATTTTTATTTTTAATATACAAACAAGTGTTCTAAGAGCACATATTAGCATTTCTCATAATTAATTTAACTTAGCTTATGAATAAATAAGTTTAAGTGTACATTATATAAATAACTTAAATTCAAGCTATATATAGTTCCACTTAAAATTAAGGACAAATATTTGTTAAATTAAGATTGACTTAGAAGTAAGGATAAAAGATGTTGAAATATGAGGTTGAACAATATGTAAAAAATTGTCATATTTTAAATTGTAAATGTCATTTTGATAATTCGCAGTCGTCGTTGTTGGCGTAATAGGACCAAATACATTCACAACCAGTGTATCATCGTACCTAATTAAAGGTGCCGCAATATTGTTTTCAAATGGCAAACTAGAAATAGAAAAAGAAAAGAGTGGTCCAACACTATGTGTAGTCCACCTTCCATGTAACACAAAAGCCCTACAACACAAATTATGAATATGTACTAATCGAGTCTGGTACTTGAGAATGTCAACACAAGTACATATGCTTACATTTTTAAGTTTCAACTTACAACAACATTTTTCTTTTACATAGTTTCCTAACAACATTTTTCTTTTACATAGTTTCCTAAAGGTAGGTAGAGACTACTATGATATCCTTGCTTGGCTGAGAGTATTAGTTGCAGTACCTGCAAAAAAGTTACCGCCGATGTATTATGCGGCGGCACACTCTTCAGATTTTTTGTTGAAGTTATACGGTGCTGCATTCATCACCCTGCAAGCATAAAGAATGGCCTCATTAATAATTTCATCCAAGCTTGATGAGACTAGTTGCAAGATTACTGTATAACTGACCCTTATAGGACAATTAGTTTGAATTTGAATTTTGAATCCATCCAATTTACATGCTATATTTTTTTTATTTGTAAACCAATATATTCCTCACGCGCAACTACAGAGACTAATCTCTCAAGATAACTAAGATCCATTTAAAGGGTTGATACCTCCCAACATATGTTTTTCCATAACACCGCCCAAAGTTCGAACTCTCGACCAAATAGTTAAGGAAGTCAAACATCTACCACTTGTAGCATACCGTGTTGACAACTGACAAAAGAAAATTGAATATGCGTGGACATTAGATATATAAAATTAGTGTACAAGGTGAAGTTACACAAGACTGATGAATAGCTATAATTTCGCTCAATAAGGTAGTCCATTCCGCTCAACCCGTTTTAACAGTCAAGGAATGATAGCTATAATTTCCTTTTGTCGAGAAAAAACATCAATACTAACCTTTCCTTGCGCTTTTCTAAAAATCGAGCCAAGGATGCTTTTCGAGCCTGAGGTACAGCTGCATAAAAAATAGCTTCTGAAATTATTAAATAGAAACATTTGTATTGATTAAATACATTAATAACTCTAGTCTGCAGATGAATTTGTTTCTCTTCAATGTGTAAGTTGTGGAAAAATTTCCCCAAACAAGATATCAATAAACAAAATAATCCAACTTCTAGTGCAATAAATGTTATCGCCGTCATACCAGACGCCAACATTGTGGCAGCATTGACTACTTTTGGGACTTCTGCATTGCTAACAAGACTGGCAAGAACACCAGTTGTTTTAACTGCGAGAAATTCATCGGTACTAGTTGAGCCGCTGCCTGATTGTGCACCTGCATGCGATGAAATAGATATAGGACTTGGATGACCAGAGGAGGGTGGTGTATTTGCATGTTGACTCACAGGCACACCATCACCAGCTGCCAACTTCGAGCCAGGTGCCGCAACTTTTGTCTGTGGTATGTAAGAAGCCATTGATAAGCCATTTCCAGCCAACAACATGATAGCTTGTGCCTGAAGAAAGAGTAAAATATGAATCCTCCGCTTTTTACCTTGCACTTATTTATGGATAGGGGAAAAGGAAATGTGATAAACAAAGAGAGATACCTTCTCAGCAGAGATATCATCGAAGACATTGACAGTACCCGCATAGAAGATGGTAAGTCGGGAAGAAGGCACAGTCGGTTTCACATTGCTATTTCAAAATAAAACCAATTATTAGAGAATTAAAATACAAACAAGTTTGCGCATTACACGCCTAAAAGTCAATCATAAAATTAGAGTTAGTAAATCACCATGATTCAGTTATTCCAGCAACAGCACCAACGGTGGGAAGAGATGATTGAGGCAATGTAACAGGTATTCCCCCGAGTAGTGGCAGCTTCACATTATAACCATTCATATTCTGACCAGTGGTTACGAAATGATTATTCGAAACTGAAAACATCTTCACATCATGTTGTATAGGATATGGAGTAAGTGAAAAATGAAAGCCACCTTGCCCATCATGATTGAAACATTTCTAAATAGTAATAAAAAAAATCAATAGAAGAAAGGGGGAAAAAAACATCAGCTGATACATATTGAATGTAAGATCTAGTGGATTAAGTGAAGCGTTTTGCAATACAACGACGTGCTAGGTTCATGTACCACAGGCTGGGTAATAAAACTATAGCCAGAAACAGGTTTTTATAATTTATTTTAAAGAAAAAATGGTTGTGCTCTGTATTTGAATTGACTTATTTGAGATTACCTACTTACATAAATATTTATGAGACTGGAGAACTTATAGAAATAAGTTATGACATGTTCATTTTTCAGCTTATTTACATAAATTTTTCAGGATAGATTATGAAAACAGTTTGATTTTATTTTATCTTTTGGTATAGAAATAATTCATACATAAGTAAGTACTTACATGATAAACGATAATTCTATAACCACTTAGTAAAGCTGTTTATCCAAACAGGTTTAAAATTAGAATACCAATCACATTAGAACACACTGGAAACATCCAAATTGTTAAATGTTCATTAGCAAATAATACTTAACTTAAATTTAAAACCTAAACAGCACTGAAAAGGTAGCATAGCATCAAACCTGAGGTTCAGCAGCAGAGCGTGTATGACTAGAGTCAAAGGCAGTAGGACTTAGAACAGACATAAAACCAGCAGCAGATGTTATAGGATCAGATAAGATCTTAGTCTTATTATCATCTTGAGAAACCTTGAAAGACATCAAATGTGTCAGATTAGAGACTTTGTTGTAGAATGGCCATTGAGCAGCTGAACCCTTCATGAAGCCTACACATAACCACAAAGTGGCCATCAACACAAGCCAGAACAAGTTAAAGAGTGTGTTTGGATGAGACATTTCATTGAGGTAAAGTAATTACTGTAAGTCACAACATTATTTATTAATTTTAATATTTTCATATGATTGTAAGTATGAAGGAGAGACCCCAAATCAACAAAATTGGCAACAATTTCTCCCTCGGATTGCAAACTTAACACACACATACATGCTAATTTAATTAAATACATCTATATCAAAATTTATTTAGTTCCACCAATAAAATTCAACAAAATCAATGCAATATCATCAAAAGAAAAACTTACATGTAAAAAAGCAAAAAAAAAAAAAAAATCAGAAACAAAAATAAACCATTAAAATGGTAAAAATATAAAATTGCATGGTATCTAGAAAGATAAAACTGAACAGAGATATAAAAATAGAAAGAAGAAAAACAACAGAAACAAAAGTTCAGAACTAACTCGAGTTTTTGCATCCAACATCATTGATTTCCTCTTTGACAAAAGAGAGTGGTTCTTTTGAGTTCAAACCCATGAAATCTCTCTCCATTTGAGAGAAGAAGAAGAAGAAGAAAAAGAAGAATTAAATGGAAAAGGTTCGCTGTTCACAAAAACATGAACAGAAGAGAGAAACAAAAAACCAATGGAAAGGAAGAGAGTGTCTGTTTCAAACAAGTTTCGTGAGATCTTGACCGTTAAATTTTATTTATGAAGAAAAGAAAAGAGGAAGCATGGAAGGTGGTTGATATACAGGTAAACCGGTAATGTGACGGGATGGTCCGGTTAAAAGAGCACGTGCGTAATCCTTTTTTAATTAATTCACGATAACCTACGAGTTTGTCACCCCACCATTTGTCGGTGTTGTGACTTGTGAGTTGTGACAAGACAATGCCATTTTATTACGTGTATCATTTTTATATATTTTACCACGTGTGTAACACACGTGACACCTTCACCTCCTACCACCATACTTACTACTCCTACGCCTTTATTTCTCTTCATTCAAATATAAATCAAATTAGTTTATATTTTTTAATCAAATATAAACAGCAATTATTGTTGTTTATATATTATTTAATATATTTTTTTAAATATTTTTTATTTTGAATTTTTCAATTTATTAGTTATGAAGAAAAAAATTTGCAATTAAATTTTTTTTATTGATGTTATAAAGTAAATGTGGTCAATTACTTTTTTTTAATATGTAATTTAATTTAATTGTAAGATCTATTTATTTAAATTAATAGATTTTAAAAAAATTTAAATTTAACTTTTTTTTATTAAACAAACTAGAATAGATTAGACCATACCAAATTATAATTAGATGAGAGAGATGGTTTGGCATATTACCACTCATATGCGATAACATACATAATGTTAGTATTCTTGAAAGATATTGCATTGAGATCTCCGTCATGTATCTCTTTCTACTTGTAGAGTTAGAGCATACGAAATATAGAATTTTTTTTTGTCATTACTCTAGAGATAATAGATCTAAAAAATGTTTTTTAAGTGTGAGACGATTAAACGTTGAGGCACAGTTTCTATCGTCTTGAGTTGGGATATGATTTATAGTCCATTCATTTTTAAAAGGTTTGATATTTTCTTAATGTATTTATTTTGTAAATGAGTTTTGACGAAATAGCAAATGAGAAACTTATATAACAATTAAGTAAGTGATATTAAAATCTATTGTTGAGTGAGAATTCACCTAAAAGACTCTTAAATAAAAATTTGATTGCATTTGTGATTTAAGTTTTGATACGGACGAAAATTTTTTAAATAATGAAATTAAATATATTTAAATTTGTAGCATTATATGTATATATATAATATTTATTTTTTAAAAGTATAAATATACATTATAATCGTTGTTTGCGGATCTTATATTTTTAAAACACAAAATCATTTTATTATTTTCGATGTTATTAAAAAAAAATTCCAACCCATAGTGGGGATGCTGCCTACACTAACAGCAAAGTTAATGCAATTTTTATGACACTGAGGATGAGATGTTTTTTTTTTTTTTAAATAACAAAGATGAGATGTTAAGTGAAAATTCACTAAGACATTGTCGTGTAATCAACTCAATTGTTCCGTAAGCATTAAACGTGTTAGGTTATCAAAATTATGTCTATAATGCATAGCTAAGAAAAAAATCGTACAATTTTGAAAACTATGAAGCTAAAATAGTGAGACAAAAATTCTATTTAACCATAATATAATTAACGTATATTATAAAATGGTAAAAGCACGTAATATATTAAATAAATTATTTTAAGTTAATCCTCTGCCTCCAAACAGAAAGAAATTTTGATAATTTAAAATTTTAAAGTTTTAAAGTAAATTAAATAACAAAAATATCATTAAAATTTGAATTCAACTTAATTGAAGTTCTTAATCACTTCAATTCGTCAGTTTGACTATTAATCGAAGAAATATAGACAAAAATAATATATGAACATTTATATAAAAAAAATATTATTTTTTTCATCTCACAATTAACATCACTTTAAAAACAAAAATAATTATTTTAAAATAAATATTATTAATCATTTATAATATAATTTTAATTTTTTTTCTTCAAAATTACGTTCATGATTATAATTTACATATATTTCAAAATATTATTATATTTTGTATTAATAAGAGTGAAAAATTTACTAACAATTAAAATAAATAGTTTGATAGAATGATTTTTTTTTAATTATTATATTTTTTTAATATATATATATATAAATCTTAAACAACTTTTGTTTGTGAAACGAATAAAATATTTTTATTAAATAAATATTGATATAATATTAAATATTTAACCATTTTCTTGGAATATAAGAGAAGATGACAATGACAATCACATGGAAGATAAAACCATGTGGAAAAGAAAACCATGTGCGAAGGCTTGGGGTCCACTCCCATCACTCCCCTATCCAAAATTGACTATGTCTTATTAGTAGTACTAGTATATTCGATTAGGAGAATTATTTTTTGGACATTACATTAAATGCAAAAATTATGTATATGGCAGTACTTCTCATGCAAGAATTATGTATGTTCAAATTATCAAGCAATCACAAAACGGAGCATGTATCAATATTAATCAATCAAACAATTAAGTAAAAGATAAGGGATAGAAGAATGATACTTAGAATTTTATTCTGGTTTGGTTGTCTACAAGACAACCTACATCCAGTCCCAAGATCAACTTGATCTTAGCCTTTTTCACTAGAATATTCTATAGTACTTTTACAGATTGTCCAGCTAGCTCCTACCCTATTTATCCAACTATCTTGATTCTAACATCCTTTGAGTTATTCCGGCAAACTCACACAAGATCGCAATGAGGTTCCTTCTTGATGATTACAAGCATCAACGAACGGTAACCACCAGTGTAGCTATTGAATTTTTACATAATTTGGTTTCAATGTCATTTTACAGAAAATGATAACAAAGAAGATCAAAAGATCTTTTCTAACAAAAGTGACTTGATCACACAATGATGTTCAAACTATAGGTGTTTGCCAAACGATTAAGTTTTCTCAAAGTATTGTGTGTATCAAAGTTCAAAGTCTCAAAGGTTCTGTTTTTGGAGAGTTTTGAATTCTATGTCAAATCAAAAGTTATGATCATATTTTTGAAAAACAATTTTGAGATAGTTTTTATATGTTTCAGAAAAACACATATAAATCGATTTGTCAATCAATTTTATAAAGTATAGAAACACTCCAATCGATTTGTCAATCGATTTGGTGTTTCTTGTTTTTCTTGAATCTTGAAAACATATATATCAATCGATTTCTCAATCGATTGGTTTAATTCAAAAATCAGAAAACTGAGACAAGTTTATATCAGCATCGATTGAGTAATCGATTTTGAATGTTTTGTTCCAACAACGAGATCAAAACATTCGATTCCACAATCGATTGATATTTCATCATTATCGATTTGGCAATTGGTCTGCAACTGAAACAATTACTTCAATCGATTTGTCAATCAATTGGACTGGTCTCTGTGACTTTAGAAAAGTGCACGAATCGATTCGTCAATTGATTTGATTTGTCCCAGTGTTCCAGTTGTTCATTTCCAATCGATTTACCAATCGATTTGAATTGATACTTGGATTTAATCACATTGCAAACATTGATTTGCCAATCGACTAGGAACTTGTTTTCTGATATCTGATAAAACATTTTCAACACCCAATCGATTTGTCAATCGATTAGTATATGTCTTGCAAGTCAAGAAATAAAATTCAATTGATGTCTTAATCGATGGATTTTGTCACAGAGCCACTGACTTAGAAAAACTTTTGTCCAATCGATTTGGTTTAATGATTTTTGTCTCTGTGTCTCATTCAATCGATTCATCAATTGATGTTCCAATCGATTGTCTAATCGATTGGTATGTTACAGAGTTTAAGTCAAAGACAAAGTAAGCTCGAAATCGATTTGTCAATCGATTTAAAAACTTGTGACTTGCCCCTGTAACTTACACAATCGATTTGTCAATTGATGCATGAATCGATTGTCCAATCGATTGCTTTGCACTCAGAGTTCAAGTTTCACTGCTATACTTCACAAAATCGATTTACCAATCGATTGGATCAGTGATAACTTTACTCCTGAGTCAATCAATCGATTGCCCAATGGATTAGCCAATTGATTAGTCAATCGATTTGATTACTAAGTTCAAATTAAAAAAACATTTTAACCTTAGCAACACTTATGCATGAACTCATGTATGATAAGTCTAAAGTCTAATAAACACAATCACTAAAGACATAAAAATATAGTTGACTTTGTCCGGCACATGCTTCATTTCAAGCTTGATTCCTTGCGTTCCAAGCATTGTGTCCATATGTTTAGTGTGTGTGTTTCTACCTGAAATGCAACTTGATTCAAACATTTAGCTTGATCATAGGACATTGTATGTTTGTTAATTATGTCAAAACTAAAATCAGGGGAACTTATGTCCAACAGTACTAGTATATTCGATTAGGAGAATTATTTTTTGGACATTACATTAATACTTAAAGAGAGAACAAAATTAAAATAATGATATGATTCTTTAGTGATACGATAAGAGAAAATAATATAATAATTTAAACTATTAGAATAATTGAAACTCTCGTTAAATAAATTGTGGAGCATAGCATGGGCTCTCTTAATGAAATTGAGTTGTATAACATAGTGTTTGTTTTCTTCTTCAAAAAAGCATATAGTGTTTGTTCTAAACTTGTGTTGACTTATTTTTCTGTTTAAAAATAGTTAAAGTCAAACATTAAAACTTAAGCAAATTGCACTATAAATTAGAAAAAAAATCGTTAAAATAAACCTCATAAATGAACAAATATGTACAATACTATCTCTATTCTAAAATATAAATAAAGCTAATTAAAAATAATTAATGTATTTGAATATAAATAAAGCTAATTAAAAATAATTAATGTATTTGAATTAAAATTAAAGATAATTATAATAAAAATCAAACATTTTTAATAATTTAAATATATTTTCATTAAAATATAAAAATTATTTATATATAGTTAAATAAAAGCTAATTTACGGATTAATACATTGCACGTAGGTAACAATCATTATAAACATCTTACATATTATTCTTCAATAAATTAAAATCACAATCCAGCCTCATAAATGGTGGAAAAACAAATATAGTTATGTCCCAATGATTCTTTTAAAAATTCCATATATACAAGTAATTTCCAATTTCCTATAGTTATATCACAATTTAATGTATTACTTGCAGAATATCCGGCCTCACAAACGTTGAGGCACAGTTTCTATCGTGTTGAGTTGGGTTATGATTTATAGTCCATTCATTTTTAAAAGGTTTGATATTTTCTTAATGTATTTATTTTGTAAATGAGTTTTGACGAAATAGCAAATGAGAAACTTATATAACAATTAAGTAAGTGATATTAAAATCTATTGTTGAGTGAGAATTCACCTATAAGACTCTTAAATAAAAATTTGATTGCATTTGTGATTTAAGTTTTGATACGGACGAAATTTTTTTAAATAATGAAATTAAATATATTTAAATTTGTAGCATTATATGTATATATATAATATTTATTTTTTAAAAGTATAAATATACATTATAATCGTTGTTTGCGGATCTTATATTTTTAAAACACAAAATCATTTTATTATTTTCGATGTTATTAAAAAAAATTCCAACCCATAGTGGGGATGCTGCCTACACTAACAGCAAAGTTAATGCAATTTTTATGACACTGAGGATGAGATGTTTTTTTTTTTTTTAAATAACAAAGATGAGATGTTAAGTGAAAATTCACTAAGACAGTGTCGTGTAATCAACTCAATTGTTCCGTAAGCATTAAACGTGTTAGGTTATCAAAATTATGTCTATAATGCATAGCTAAGAAAAAAGTCGTATAATTTTGAAAACTATGAAGCTAAAATTGTGAGACAAAAATTCTATTTAACCATAATATAACTAAGGTATATTATAAAATGATAAAAGCACGTAATATATTAAATAAATTATTTTAAGTTAATCCTCTGCCTCCAAACAGAAAGAAATTTTGATAATTTAAAGTTTTAAAGTAAATTAAATAAAAAAAATATCATTAAAATTTGAATTCAACTTAATTGAAGTTCTTAATCACTTCAATTCGTCAGTTTGACTATTAATCGAAGAAATATAGATAAAAATAATATATGAACATTTATATAAAAAAAATATTATTTTTTTCATCTTACAATTAACATCACTTTAAAAACAAAAATAATTATTTTAAAATAAATATTATTAATCATTTATAATATAATTTTAATTTTTTTCCTTCTAAATTACGTTCATGATTATAATTTACATATATTTCAAAATATTATTATATTTTGTATTAATAAGACTGAAAAATTTACTAACAATTAAAATAAATAGTTTGATAGAATGATTTTTTTTTAATTATTATATTTTTTTAATATATATAAATCTTAAACAACTTTTGTTTGTGAAACGAATAAAATATTTTTATTAAATAAATATTGATATAATATTAAATATTTAACCATTTTCTTGGAATATAAGAGAAGATGACAATGACAATCACATAGAAGATAAAACCATGTGGAAAAGAAAACCATGTGCGAAGGTTTGGGGTCCACTCCCATCACTCCCCTATCCAAAATTGACTATGTCTTATTAGTAGTACTAGTATATTCGATTAGGAGAATTATTTTTTGGACATTACATTAAATGCAAGAATTATGTATATGGCAGTACTTCTCATGCAAGAATTATGTATGTTCAAATTATCAAGCAATCACAAAACGGAGCATGTATCAATATTAACCAATCAAACAATTAAGTAAAAGATAAGGGATAGAAGAATGATACTCAGAATTTTATCCTGGTTCTGTTGTCTACAAGACAACCTACATCCAGTCCCAAGATCAACTTGATCTTAGCCTTTTTCACTAGAATCTTCTATAGTACTTTTACAGATTGTCCAGCTAGCTCCTAGCCTATTTATCCAACTATCTTGATTCTAACATCCTTTGAGTTATTCCGGCAAACTCACACAAGATCGCAATGAGGTTCCTTCTTGATGATCACAAGCATCAACGAACGGTAACCACCAGTGTAGCTACTGGATTTTTACAGAATTTGGTTTCAATGTCATTTTACAGAATTTGGTTTCAATGTCAATCGATTTAAAAACTTGTGACTTGCCCCTGTAACTTACACAATCAATTTGTCAATTGATGCATGAATCGATTGTCCAATCGATTGCTTTGCACCCAGAGTTCAAGTTTCACTGCTATCCTTCACATAATCGATTTACCAATCGATTGGATCAGTGATAACTTTACTCTTGAGTCAATCAATCGATTACCCAATGGATTAGCCAATTGATTAGTCAATCGATTTGGTTACTAAGTTCAAATTAAAAAAACATTTTATCCTTGGCAACACTTATGCATGAACTCATGTATGATAAGTCTAAAGCCTAATAAACACAATCACTAAAGACATAAAAACATAGTTGACTTTGTCCGGCACATGCTTCACTTCAAGCTTGATTCCTTGCGTTCCTAGCATTGTGTCCATATGTTTAGTGTGTGTGTGTTTCTACCTGAAATGCAACTTGATTCAAACAGTTAGCTTGATCATAGGACATTGTATGTTTGTTAATTATGTCAAAACTAAAATCAGGAGAACTTATGTCCAACAGTACTAGTATATTCGATTAAGAGAATTATTTTTTGGACATTACATTAATACTTTAAGAGAGAACAAAATTAAAATAATGATATGATTCTTTAGTGATACGATAAGAGAAAATAATAGAATAATTTAAACTATTAGAATAATAGAAACTCTCATTAAATAAATTGTGGAGCATAGCATGAGCTATCTTAATGAAATTGAGCTGTATAACATAGTGTTTGTTTTCTTCTTAAAAAAGCATATAGTGTTTGTTCTAAACTTGTGTTGACTTATATTTCTGTTTAAAAATAGTTAAAGTCAAACATTAAAACTTAAGCAAATTGCACTATAAATTAGAAAAAAAAATTGTTAAAATAAACCTCATAAATGAACAAATATGTACAATACTATCTCTATTCTAAAATATAAATAAAGCTAATTAAAAATAATTAATGTATTTGAATTAAAATTTTCTGGATATTGTAGTACTCTAGTAGACAGAAAAATATGTATAAATGATGTATATCTACTCATGAATATATCTTAGTTTAATTGGATTACATTAACCAACAGGGTTCTATCTGAATTGTGCAAGTTGGTCATGGTCATAGTGTCATAGCCTCATGCCCACATATATTTGAGATACACCAAAATGTCACTGTATACGTCACAATTACATTATTATTGTGGTTTTGAAATAAGCACTTTTTTTCTTCTCTTGTTTTAGGGAATGAGGGGGTTTCACATGGGAAGCAAGCGTCACTTTTTAGGTGTGTACTAATTCTTTTGGATCCAATGACATTAGGGATTTTCCATGCCAAATCACTTGTGCATGAATCATTATCCTTTTGGCATAAGGATCACCAAAATATTTCTCTTCATTTTTTTACTAAAAAATTAAAAGGTACACCATTCTATAATGCAAGATATTTTATAATGAAATTTGCTTATAATATATAAATTGCAGTATTTTAAACTTAAACTCAACTTAAAGAAGATGTAAGTAAAATGTTCAACTATATGCGTCGACAGCAATAATTGATATTTTGGGTATTCTTAAATTGTAAGGAAAAGTAACAATAAAAAATAAATAAAAATTGGACTATTGGCATGAGGACCATGCAAATAGTAATAGGAAGATTTGTCTTCAAGACTTTTCTTTTGATCTTAAAATCTTTTTAGATAAATCCAGCCATGTGCATCACATGCATTCACTTCATTCTTCATGCTGCTATACTAAAAAAGGACACTCACTCCAATCGTTTGCTTTGCTTTATGAAAAACTTTTTACTATGTAATGTTCTTTCCTGAATATATTCCTCTTACTTATAAGCATCAAGTGAAAATAATATATATCCTTAAATATAAAATATTTTTCAAATTATTACATACATTTTTTAATTAAGAATCTTTTATTATACTAATATTAATTTATTTTGGAAGATGGAAAACTAAATTGAATACTTTCATTTTGCAAAAGGTATTTAAGAATATTTAAGTTCATAAATTATTCAAAGTGATAATAGTAAGGAATATATGTATATGGATTTTAATTCCAATGATTTGGCGCAATGGTAAAAAGATATACATTAAGTATGCCGTAAATCGTTAGTATTCATTTATTTCTAAAGTGTTTTCTACGTTGCTTGTTACATCATTCCTTTATCCTAAATTTTATTTAAAATAAATTAAAAAAATAAACATGTATATGGATTTTGATTGGTTTGTTAGCCGGTGAAAAAAAAATAGAAACAGAGCAAAAGCAAAGGTTTCAGAGGAATGTCTGTCTCACTGAAAGTTGGAAGTACATCCTACTCCTATTTTAGGTTCTGAGAAATGAGAATACACTAAGATGAATAAAAGGAATAAAGAAAAATGTTTACTACTTTTGGTTGGAAATGGGTCAGAACTGAGTCCACAGGGCAAAGCCTCTACAAAATTTGACACATCGATTCTAATATCAGAACCAGTTACTGGCTACTTGTTTGTTTATCATAAATAAAAAATTAAAAAAAAAGGCTTCAAAATATTGTTCACTGTATATGTATGAAAATGAATAGAACAATATTGAGGGTTTTTGAAACAAGATCAGATTGTCCTTTGAATTAAGATCGTATGATCCATATTTTAATTGCATATTTTGATTTTTATAAAAGTAGGAACTAACTGCATGAATGTGGTAGATTGTTGGCGCGGCAAATTCAAATTCCAATTCCAACTCATGATTGTAGGTCGGAATTACATGCTTTTATCATAGTGATTTATTTGTTTAAGATATATCTGAATATAATATTGTTTGACACAAAATTATGGATGATAATGAATATAACAATTGCATCCATATCCCCATCAATAAAGGGGGAAAAAGATAATTGTGAAAAATAAGGAAACAAATCAAAATAGTTCATACACAGAAGCAAATGCTTAACCATTTACAAGTGGTTCACTGATTTCAAGCAATTCATTTTTGAGACCTGTGAAAACAACAGAATCTGTTTCTTGAGGCTTGAACTTGATTAGAGCAGAAGGTACCAGGTCTTCTTCCTCTATTGTTTTGACCTTTTGCCCTGCTTTCGGAAAACATGGGATCACACGCCGTTGGACGACTACTGGATGCATTAGCTCAAATTCCAAACCTTGTTCTTTTAACGCAGAGCTCACAAACTGCATGCAAAAATAAATCAGTGCTGAGTTGCTGTTTCAGAATAAACAGTACAACAATAACCCTTAGGATATAAATAACAAACTAATGCTCCAATCCATACAAAATGTTAAACCAGCCATTTGATTATGATGAAAAGTTTGCAATTTGTATGTCAAGAAGATAACTGACGTCAAGAAACTGGTATAATATTACTAATTCATTTGGGAAGATGAAAAATCAGAGTTAGACGCATTTATGCACAAAAGGGTATTCCAATAACATCTATACAGAAAATGAACACATTAATACACTACTTATTTTTCTTAATATATGTGAAAATGACAAAGAGGATTTATAAAAAGAGATGAAGGTAGTAGAACTTAAAACTAAATAGCAAAGGACGATCACAAACCTCATAGAGAGCAGTAGTTGGTTCCCATGGAGCAAATACACCTTGAAGTACAACTCCATCTGGAAACTGAATCCTAATAATAGTTCTTGTGTATCTCCTCTTTGCAGCTTTAGCTTGCTTTTCTTTAAGTGACTTGGGGATTAAGAGCTGAGACTCTTCAATCCTTTTTCTCCTTAGTTCAGCGTCTCTTCTCGCCTCGTCAACTGAAAGTCTGTAGAAGGAATCTGGTAGCTCAATTTTAGCTGCAATGCTTTCAGTGACAGCAAAGAAGACTTTCACCTGTACGAGGTTTTTTTATCAGAAAAGATAGGCATATTCAATATAATTCTAAAGAATTAATTGGCTTCAATGTTGTTAAACAGTAGCTATAGTGTAGCGGAATTTGAAGAAAAAAAAGAGTTCTTGTGCTGCAATATGCTATTTAACACAAAATTTTGTTAAATAGCGGTAATAATGGCACTATAGCACAGTTGCATAGCGGAATTTGAACAAACCACTATATCCCACAATCTGCAATTGACAACACTGGTAGGTTTCTCATTATGGAAAGTACTGAAGTGCCAAACTAATAAGAAAGCCGAGGAAATGCATGCTCTGTAGCATAAAACCAGAGCATCGAACTGAAATACTCCGAACTGAAATACTCAGAAAAAGGAGATTTCATCAAAGAAACGATCTTTCACATAGTCATATGGTCATTGCCACAAACTACTTCTGCAGCTGATCTATATATGTCATCCATTAACAAAGTATACCCTTGTTTGAAAATAGGGTTTTTTGTCTTTTCTACTTTTATGCAAGATTCTTTTTTTTTTACTTTAATAGGATAAGTTTCTCTTGGTGTAAATATACTTGGGTACCACGAAAATAGCTTCTTCAACTTAGTAACTTTGCTTAAACCTTTTCTGCTAGCAAGAAGTTCTTAATAGGATTTTGGATATTTGTTTTCTGCTGTCATTGTCTTCTATTAACCTTGCATTACTCCTAAATTTAAAACAACAACAATAAAGCCGTATTCCACTACATAGGGTTGGCTACATGGATCAAATGACGCCATAGTGTTTAAACTAATATAAGCGCGAGTTATCAACACTTACAAAAGTGTAACGAAGTCTATCAACAATTTTCAGTACATCTATCCAACCCAACACAATTACTGCCCAAAATAAACCACAGTTTACTTTTCCCTTTGGCTTATACACCCAAATTTAAGCCAAATATTATAGCCCTAGTATCAAACTGTGCAAAAGTGTGACCAAGTCCATCACAAATAACTAGCAATAAACTTTTCTCTTTTTACTTCTACCTCTAAAAGACAAAATAAAGGATATAAGAACATTGCATGCTCTATATCATTTTCATTTCTCTGCTGTTCATGTGGTAGACGTCTTTTATGTCCATTATTTTGTTATCCATTCTATGCTACTGAAATTAAAACCACACAATGGCATTCTAGATTTTTAACAATTTAATTACTACTTCTTACTTTCCAGCTAGAAAATGAATTCCAAAAACACATTAGTTTCCTATAAGAGCAAAACACATAGTGCAATACTTGCATGCAAGATGAACTTTATTTTCTCCATATCACCCTATCAGGAGTATTACTACCATTATTATCAATATGACTTTTACCTGTCTGTCGATCTTTTTTGGTTCGGCCATGGCTACTTTCTCAACAGAAGCCGTAGACGTCAAGTTGTCTCTCTTAGGAGGATCTTGTACCACAAGTTGTGGTTCCAATAACACTATTGCTTTCTTAATAAAATTTATTTTCTCCTCCTCTTTAGGAGCCTCCATCAATGCCCATGTCTCTCCATTCTCCTCCTTAAGTTCAAATCCTAAAAAACTAAGCAATTCAACTCCACCAACAACATCAGCAACAGCTTCTTTAATCTTAGGATTACTCATCCTAATCTTCCTAAACTTAACATTCTCAGGTTCCCTAACAATATTCCTCAACAATTTAAGAACAACATCGATCGATCCTTCAGATGGTTTCCCTGAAACATAAGTACCAATACAAATCTCCAATTCAGTATTAGACTCAACTTCACTCTCTTGCAATTCTGATACACAATTTTCAACACCGTCAATAGACTCAATTGGGTTACTCAAACAATTATCCACGTGTTCAGAAACCTCGTCTTCTGATCTAAAGGGTTTTTTACAAATTGGACATTCATATACATTAAGTGAATAGCCATTTTGAGATCTCTGTGATGAAGTGACTAGAGAATCAAAAGGGTCAAACCCATCTCCAGGTTTACGAGTTTTGTCGATTCTGCTATTATCTGGAGCGATCGGTGTAGTGGGTTTAGGTTTGGGTTTGGAATTAGGGTTAGGGTTCTGAGAGGGAGATGGATTAGGGCGAGGGGTAGGATTGGAATTAGACGGTGTATAAGAAGAAGAAGAAGAAGATGATGATGATGATCCTAAGACTCTACCTTGGCCCTTGAATTTGCCAGAGGATGAGGAAGAGAAAGGGCTGTTGACTTTTTTCATGAAACCTTTAACCTTGTCTTTCACGTCGTCCATTTCCTTCTTCTACAAGCTAAAAACCCTAATTATATGGAGAAATATAGATCTGAAATGTTAATTGAAGGAATGATTTGATTAGAGGGTTGTTGAAGAAATTGATTGAAGAATAGGGTTGGATTGAAAGAAGATGATAATTACGAATCTGGGATTGTTGTAAGGAAAGAGGAAAAAGAAATACGAAGAATGTTAAGAAGCCATGCTATGTATTGTAGGGTGTTGACTTGACTTCATAAAATTCATTCAGCTTTTTGTTTTTGAGGAAAATGTCTGCAACTCCAATAAGCTTGTGCCACGTTATCAAACATCACAAATTGTAAGACTCTGTTTACAAAAGTTTTTTTTATTTATTTAGAAATACTGTAAGAATATTTGTAAAAGACATTGGACTAAAAAGGAATAAAAATGTAAAAATACAATCTTTGTAATATTTTAAGTTTTCCGAAAGTATCGATCCTTTAAGTATTTTTGTAGTATTTTAATGTATTTGAAGTTATAATACATGTATATTGAATCTATGCCATGTCTATTATCTACTACGAGTAGGGTAGAAACTAACATTATATCTAATAGATACAAGTTTGACATGGGTAATTATTGAAAAATATGAACGGGTATGAATACTTTAATTAATGTATATATTTTCCGAACAATGTTAACTTGATAAATTTAAGTAGTCTCTTATTAAAAAATATTGTTGAATAATTTAAGATCTTCATCTTCACTCATTCGTCATTTTCGTCGTCATCTATCAACGTTTCATTTTAAATCCAAAATTTGTAGGGAACACATTTTCTTCACCACCTCCTCTGGTTTCTGATTCTTCTTAACAACTTCAACGGTGATTTTGACGGCGTCTTTGATGTGCCTTATTCTGAGCTTCTCTAAGAGAATGGAGTGTTTAGGTCGGTCGGAGTGTAGTGATTCTTCGGGTGATAAGGTGATGGAAAAGAGAGGTCTGAATCTGAATCGTGGTGGAAGAAGGATGGTAGGTTTGGAGAATGAAGTGAGGAATGGGAAGCGGTTAGGGTGAAGAGAGAAGGAAAAAGAGAGTTCTACTTCCCGCCATTGTTGTGGTGAGGTTTGAGAAGAGCTTCAAATTGTTTATTTGGGGTTTTGGGGTTAGGTTCCAAATTGAAGATGATTGTAAACCAAACATCATACTTCAAACCGCAAAAACTAGTTGCAGGATACATTTATTTATTGACTTATTTATTTATTTTCTTCTTGTCTTAAAAGATGTGGAATAAATAAACTGTTAAATAATTTTAAAAATGAAGAGTGAATCGTTTTACATGAATTAAAAAAAATGATTTTCATATTCAATCATTTAGAAACTATTTATTAGATTTTTTACAAAAATTAAAATTTATTTTGTATTTATCTATTATAATGAAAGTCGTTTTTTTAAAAAAAAAATTGATGTAAAAATTGATTTTTATAAAAAAATATATAAAACAAACTTTTCATTTTAAATATTTTTTAGAAGAATTCTAATTTTTAATTTTTTCATAAACTGATAAAAACACAAAGTGTATTTTTTTTTTTTATAAAAATGATTGGTTATTTGTAAAATAATCTAAAACAAATGAGCTCTAAATAAAATGAATCAGTTAGTTTTTGACAATTAATTAAATCATGTCAACACAAAATAAAAAACTTAAAAATGAAGTTATACAATTATTTAATGTATTGATAAATATGATTGGTTGGCCTTATTTACGCTAACTATATATAATTTGATCTCATATATTTAATCTAATTATAAATTTGTTAAGAATAATATTGAAAGGTAAGCATGGAGATCTATTTTTTCTATGCTTCTCTATATTAAAGGAGACTAAAACCACCAACATTGTCTCCACTACATACAGTTTTACCAATGGAATAAAAATGTGTTCTTAAGTTGTTGGGACGGAGATGCAAGGTTTTTGACAAATTTTAGTTCTATTTGTGATTATCAGAACATTAAGTTTAAATTGACCGAGTGGCCAATGATTGATTGATTAGTTTCCGATCGAAAAGGAGTTCTTAGTTGTATTGAACACTAAAATAATACGAATTTGTTGCTACCGAAAAGGAGTACTTATATTTGCTTTCTATGTCTTCCATTAATTTGAGTATTCAACTACTGCGAGACATTCACTTCGTAGAAAAATGTATTAAAATTGTCAAACATGCATAGGCCTTTGTAATGCAAACAAGCTTATTTAATTTTAATTTTAAGATTACCTTCGCAATAGTTTTTTTTTTACCTTTGCAATTCAAATCAATATATAGGAATATATAGCCCCAGCGAATATGCTGAATGAAATAGTGAAATCGGTGTGCTATATTGGGATTTATCGTTTGATTTTCATTAACAAACTATGCATATGAGTGAGTAAGTGTAGCACGCTATTGAAACTTTACATCATGCCTACTAATAGTGTGTTTGACTCCATGAAAGAATGAGCATAAATTAAGAAATAGCAATAGCAAGATATTCAAAGGAGAAAGGTATAGAAAACAAGATTCTTCAAGTTGCCTCAATCCTCACGTATTGAATATGTGTAAGATAAGTTGGAAAAAAAAAAAAAAAAAAGGTAACTATACAGTGACAGGGCATTCAATGTAACGCTAACAATTCAGATTCAGATTGAAGGGGTGGCACAATCGCATAGTTTTACATTCAACTATTTCCATATTTTCAAATGATTTTCTGTGTGGTTTGTAACAATTATTCACAAGTTAAGCAAGCATTTCAATTAACATCGAACAATCGTGTGTATTCATTCATTCATTCATTCATTCGTAATAAAGATTCGATCCCAAAGCACAAATATCGCAACAATGAGAAAATCCCTAAAATGAACCCTAACTCTCAATCAAGGTCACGAAAATTCAAAACAGCACAGAAATTACATATATAACTACGATTAATCAATAATCGTCTTATAATCATTCAAACATAGATCTAAACAAAAGAAAAACGAAACGAAATTGTTGCATATACTAACATAATAACAAGAAAACAAAAACTGCAGCGAACACAAATCCGATAGACTTATCTGAGAAATTCAATTCACTCGGTCCTCTTGAGACGTTCGAGACGCTGGTTAAGGTGATCGATCTTAACAACGAGATTGGTGACGGAGTAAAGAAGCCAGTAGAAAAGAAGCGCGGCGGCGATGAGAAGCGCGTTACGCTGACTCTTCATAATCGATTTCTGGTGACGAAGGTGTTCCGTGGGAGTGCAGGAATCTCCTTCGCAACTAGGCCTGGTTTCGTATTTCCAATAAATGTCCATGAGAAGGAAGAGACAAAACGGAACCACCGAGAGAAACGGTTTGAGAAGGTTCCTCGTAACGGCAATCAGACCCTTACGGAGAGCGTCGAGGCCAGGAATGGTGAGGAGGATCACCATTATTGCTTCTGCAGCGGCGGCGTAGCCTAGCACTACCCATTCCAACGCCATTTTGTTTAGATCTTGTTGCTTGTTTTCTTCGCTCACAATTCAGAGAGGGAGGAGTTATTGCTTTTCTTCTTCTTCTTTCTCTCTCTTCTTTTCCTTTATACTCTCACGTTTTTTTTGCATTTTTAGATGTAAGCAAATGCGTGATTCAGCGACACGTGCCCTACACGTGACACACCCTCGTTTCAAGTTTCAACTTTCAAATAGACTTCAATTAGTCGATAAACAAAATAATTCATTGGGCCCAAATTCGATCTCTAAAGCCCATTTTTACTCAAAAACTTCACACAATCCCCACTGCTGGACTTCTTTACCCACGAAGTATATGAACAGAAATTTATACTCCACTTCACCTGTACCTTTCACCACTCAAATATATAAAAATACATTTGTGCTCTTTTAATAATTTGAAATATTATTATTAAAATATTTTTAAAATATAAATAAAATATTTATCTCGACCTTTGAAAATTTGATTCAATTTGAAAAAATTTAAATGTAAATTATTAGTTGTGTTAAAAAAATTGATTTTGTTGTTGAATGTGAATTTTGAAATGTAAATTTTCAAATCACGAATACAGTTTAATATTTTAATAACGCAATTTTTCAAAACACGAATTTTTAAATTTTTTATTTGTAATTTTTTCATAATTTTTTAAAAAGTTTAAAATTTATTTGAATATCAAATTGAAAACGCAATTTTCTAAGATTTTCAAAACAAAATCAAAAATTTAGTTGAACACGACTTTCAATATACTATTTCTAAATTAAAAAAACAATTGAAAAATATGGTTGAACATAAAACGATAGAAATGTAATTTTT
>JBBPBR010000003.1:1041830-1057366 GCA_037974775.1 Cicer pinnatifidum | reverse complement strand
TATTTGTTATCAATAAATAAATTTAGTTTTATATTCAATAATTTAGATATTCATTATTAGACATTCTTAAAAATTATTAGACATTCTTAAAAGATAAAAATAATTTTTTTTAAGAGTTACTCAAAAATAGATTTTCATTCTAATCATTTTTTTTTAATTTTATTATCTAAAAAAAGTTTTAATAAATAAATAAAATACTTAAAATTATAAAAAAAAATAAAAAAATATTCTAAAACCCTTTTTTTTAAAACCTGCAATAAACAGACCCATTATATCGCTTCTTCCCCAAAAACAAATCTAGAAATACACAAAAATATTTTTCATAAAGATACTTTTCAAAATACTTACAAACTGATGGCTGAAATTAAGTTTACACTTGCAAATCTTTTACAACCAGACTTTTTTTCCCTAGATGGCTTTGATAAACTGAGCCTAGATATCTTTTGCAAACTACTGCAAGGTCCCTCTTTACATAGAGAATTCATGTCCACTTTTCTTATGCAAAATAGTATTGCAGATTGCTATATTATATTGATTTAAACCGGTCCAAAAGCTGTACTGATTGATAAAATAAATGACACTGAACAAGAGACAATTTTTCCATGGCCAACTAATATGTACTATATATGTTATTTATATATTAAAAAAAAGTTCAAACTCCTCCCACTTAACATGTATGTTTTAAAATCCAATGCTTAATTTTGTTTGTTCTTGGAATTTTTTTCTCATAAATGCTACCACCACCTGTTAACAATCACCGAATGTAACCATCCCAACTGACAACTCGGTTCCTCTCAATGAAACCTTCAGATTCAGGTCTCCTGCATGGAGAAGACAAACTCTGCCAGAATTTGTTTCCAAAATTCAGTTCATCTGGCTTGAGTTGTATTAGTCTGTAACGGACATCCTAATATCCTAGTTCCAGATTCAATAATAATAATAATAATAATATAACACATAAGTTTCTAAAAATTAAGTAGAAATCAATCTCATCAAAGCATTCTCGAGATTTTGGAAACAGGGTACAATAAACAATTTAACAACCAAATGGATGCATCCATAATTTCAGGAAGAAATAATGCATGCGGAACACAGCTACACAAATGAATACATAAAAACCATAGTACAAGGTTCCAACTGCCAAATTAGAGTCTGCAGTAAGAGCAGTTTCAACATAATTCACAATAAAAATTCAAGGATAGGATAGTCACTCTTTGATGCTCCAGGTTACAAACGCAATGGTCAATAATTACATTTATAAATGCATTAACCCATGAACCCGGATTATCTATTCAATATAATTATTTACATTATTTTTCTGGGTTCTCACCTGAATTACACAATACAACATCTCAGCACCAGCCCCTTTTGGTCAATTCTTCCATCTTCATTGCCTAGAAGTCATATATGGTCAATTAGCTTTCTCATAACACATAAGATTCATAAGGCAAATGCAAACCTAACAACCAGTATACTATTTCCACCAGTGTTATGTCACCATAGCTTACAATCTAGTCAGCACAAGCTAAAAGAGCAGATTATATTGATCCAGTCAACCAAGTTATATTACACTACCATTCAGTGATATGTTGGAACACTATTAAAAAGTTCTACTCTAACGTTTTAACTGCGATCCTTCCTTCTGGAGTGCACCGAGCTTACAATCTCATTTTGGTAACTCCTTCACTGATATGGCAATACATAGTTTGATGGTGTAAAGAAATTATCTTTTGTAAATTAATAGATTAACAAAATTTACAGTTACAGATTAGTAACAAATATATGCCACAATTTATAATTTTTAGCTTAAATATAATTAAAATACAGATCAGATATAAAATACTTATACAAGATTCAATTCTTAAAATAAAAATAGTCAAGATCGAGATTTTGATCAAGAACAGGTGGGGGAGGGGGTAGCAAGATCGTAACACTCAAGATCGCAACTAGGATCTGAAGATCCTACCAAAGCAAATATGTAGGATCGAGAAGGGGTGGAAAGATGCAAAACATAAGATAATAAGATCCTACCTAAACAAGGTAGAGAAGGTCGCACGACTCAAACAAGAGTGTGAGAGAGATAATCGGTTGTGAGAGAGAGGGAGGCGATTTTGCATCAATCTTGCTCCAAAACATGATTTTGTGCGACTAAGATCAGTGGGGGTGAGTAGGATCCCATAACCGTAAAATTAAAATCTAAATCTTGATAACCTTGCTTTAAATATCTAATCCTGGGAATATCCTCACAAATGCACTTATTAAGACTGCTTGCTGAACAATCCATCAGAAAGTTTTACACAAACTACTCTATGAAGTTTAAAGCTGACTAGCTCACAAATAATTGCCAGTAAGCTAGGTGCCTATAGTAATTGCTATCATGGAGGAAAAAATTATAAAAACACCAACAAACAGTAACCATCAGAAATAATATTGACACACCTTCAGGAGGTTGAGCTAGCTTCCTGTTTTGTGGAGACATCATTTCTTTCTTCAATTGCAACAAAATGTCTTCCATTGTAGACTCTCTTTTCCAATTAGAAAGCATGGGAAACAAATGTGGCTCAACCTGGTAATTTAGAAATTTATCAGTTCATATTCAATTGCTATGGTGCAAGGAATCCTTGATAAAAAAGTTACCTACCATTCCAGATTCTTGGTTGACGCAAGTCATGTTAATCCTTGTTTGGAATCTAACAGATGGTGGATTGTCTGGATAATCCTTGCCACAAAACAATTTCAACTGGTAGATACGACCTTCATGAACAGTCTGGTAAGAGAACAAAATAAACAGCAAAATTCCACACGTCAAAATGAAGTTCAACAAATATTAATTTCACTTAACAACTAGAGAACGGCACATGCATCCTGTTTGTGGCATTAAGGGGGGGAAAACTACAGTTGATAAAGCAATTTTGTAAAATAAAGATATAGGAAAAAGTAAATAGAATTCAACCTCTCAGGAACAAAAAAAATTCAAATTTTCAATCATGTTGGCTCCAAAATACTAGGAGACATATGAAAGTTTACTTCAAAAGCAAGCACAAAATTAATATGTTCCATAACCATTTAGTTTCCAAAGCAATACAATAAACTCCCAATAATCCACACATCACAGACCCCTAATTCTGATCAAAATAAAAACTTGTTTCAACAAAAATGAGACATGCAATTTGCAAACACCAAATTTGCCGGAATAAGTTGGCAAGGATAATGTGCATTGTTGATCAAAATAGACAAGCAAAAAAGAGAACTGTAAAACCATACATATCTTAGGAAAAATAATAAATTCTGCAATCTTGCAAATAGGTTTTCAATGCATTTGATGCAACAGAGAGCAAAGAACAGAACAGCTTACACCAGGGGGGCCAATAACAGTCCCAGTCCATGACTGCATGAATATATCATCAGCATCATCCATTCCATAGCTAACAGTTCCATCTCCAATTCCTTTCTCACCTCGCTCAAGCTCTTCCAATAATCTGAAATTCCTAGGAACTGCATTGATAGACAAAATTTTAACAACATAAGTTCAAATTACAAATCTATTGTGCAATAAAACAGTTACAATATCAGATGAATGTAGTCAATGATAGGTTACATTGACAAAAGAGGGGATATGAAAATCACATTGCACGTATTAAGTTGCATTAAAAAATTCTTGCATAGATATCTGATCACGTTTTTAAGTTTATTGATTTTAGTATCTTCATGTATAGAAAATCACATTCTTGAACACAGTCACGCACTCTTTAAATTGACTCAATTCCTCAAAAATCAATCTGATTGCCTCATACACTGATCACTTCATAAAAAAAAAAAAAAATGTGCTGACATTTTGGGAAATGAACCAACCATACAAGTGTGAAAAGAAAATGTATTTCTCAGGGCTGGCCTAATCAAACCTCCTTCAAAGACCATGCAAGTTACGACATATTTCTCAGTACACTACATGATCCATCCTAGAACATCCTACTCCTGACCATTAACAAACTGTCATAATCCCTAAAGTCCTTATCACCACACCTCCAAAAGAGATTGATACAGCGAGTTCATAATTGTATAAAACAATTTCTTATAACGAAAAAATAGTGAGAGAAATACACTACACTACAACTTTGTCTGTCCAGTCTTTCCTCCCACTCTATCAATCTTTATGAAGTTAAATTGTTTCCTAACCTTGCACGCAAAAATGAGTCCATTCTAGTAAAATGTTAGGAAGGAACCATCGGAAAATCAGTGGCACGGTTAAAGGATTGGACAAAAATACACCAAGATGCAGTTAAATAAACATACACCTGCTACCTAAAGTTTCTACAGTAAGTTAACTGAGCAAGAAGAACTGCACAGAATTACTATCTCAGCAAACAACATTGAAGAAGAGAAAATCCAAAGTTCATATCACAAACTCTTTCCATTCAAAGTTTTTCCCTTTTACTGTTAAGTTTATTACAGAAATAGCTCAGATAACGAGTATTTCATACTACTACAGCTCCAATTGAAACAAAATTACACATATAATCATATACAAAGAAATTGAAGTTGGAAACGAACCCTTGACGAGTTTCAACACAAATAAATTGAAATTCGAAATTATAGAGAATATATCCACAACAACTGAAAATCAATCAGAGAATCAAAGGAGCAGCAATAGACAAGCAATCACAGCGAAAACAAAAACAAAAAATCTGAAACAGTAGAAAGAGGAAGAACAAGAGATATTAGGAAATGAACATTGAAGTGAAGGTGTTAGATAAACTACCAACGACGGTGGAACCTTCGGAACCCATTGTGACAAGAAATCGGAAGGTCTAGGGTTTTGGAATTGTAGAGAGAGAAAGTGAGAGTTAGGCAGAGAGGTAGAGAGAGAAAGAGATAAAGATGAAGGCGTGATCGTAATAATATAATAATGAGTGTGGCTTTAAGTCCAAAAAGTTTCTGTTTAGTATTTAATATACACGTAACGAGAGAGAAAGCACAGTGTAGAGCTTACTAAATGGGTTAAACTAATTCAACAACTAAACTCTACGTTGCGTTCAAGAGATAGATGCTAATTTACAAATTTGGATAATTTATGCGTTATTAATTATTGCTTCAATAAATGCGTTTTAACCATTTCAAATGAAGTTTTTGAAAAAAATAGTTACTATATTAAAAATTAAGTATATTTCAATTCCTATAAAATTTCTTTTTTAGAATTAGATTTAGTTATTTGTGTTATTGGACTTTCTCATTAAGAAGTTCATATTTAATTTTTTAATTTCTTCACAGATTTTAAATTTTTGTAAATGCTATATTTATAATCTTTTTAACATACCATAAAAAAACACTCAAAAGTATGAAAAATATACATAAATTTACTAAAAGTCAAAGAGAAAAATTAATAAGACAAAACAAAATTTTAAAAAAATTTCCGATTATAGAAAGTAATCTAACCTTAAACATAATGAATATTATTTGACCATAACTTTGGGACAATAAATTTCCTTTTAATATAATTTCCATTGAATTTGTATTGTCTATTAAATGGTTAATTGCTTTAAAGTGACAATAAATTGTCCTTTTTTTACAATGACAGCAAATTGTGCTTAGCTGTAATTTTTACTTCATAATATAAAGGAATATAAAATACTATCAAGTGTAGGATTTTTATTTAAATATCTCAATTTTTTTTATTACTGAATTGTCCTAGTTTAAAAATAATTTATGCAGATGGTTTATCTTTTTTATTTAAGTAGGAAGTTGCTTTGGGAAAAGCGGAAGTACCGATTGAAGAATTTTTTTAAAATTTTTATAGAAAGTCGCTTCCCATGACATGTAACTAGACCTTTTATTTTCATTTTAACATTTGTTATTAATTATGATAATTCTAATTAAAATGATTAAGTTATATTATAAATTTTAAAAAATACATTAAAATTTAAAAATATATCAAATTTGTTGCAAATAATAATAATAATAACAATTAAATAAAAAAAATTATATTAATAACAAGAAAATGAAACGAATACATTAAATTAACGATAAAAATACATCACATTGAAGGGAAAAAACATCAATTTTATATCAATGTTGTCCAACTAAATGACCTCTAGTCCCACATCTAGGATGTCGTCGAACTCGCTTAGCTCTTTGAACGAGTTGAGTTTTATCCGATTCGTCGTGATTTTGATCATTTTCCTCAATGTAAGTTGTGGGTGGATTAAAATCACTACCATCTGCTTCCATAAAATTTTGAGACTGGGGATTATACATCGAATAAAAAACAGCATAAGCAGACTCATGATGAGTACCAAACAAATTATAGAAAAACTCACATTTTGTTGGCCAACATCATAAGCCCATGTTTTGACCTCTATAACATGTGGACTCAGACCAATAATTAACTAGATTGTCAAATTAACAACTTTATCCTCATATATGTGGATGATCTTATCCTTACTGACAATGATCTTGCTGAAATCTCTACAATCAAACACAATTTTGACATCTCTTTTAAAATCAAGGACCTAGGTTCCTTAAATATTTTCTTGGTCTTGAAATTAAAATAACAAAGTCTAGTATTTCCATTTCCCAACGTAAAACACCATTGATTTGCTCATTGATGTTGGTCTCTTGGATGTCAAACCTACTTCAACACCCATGAACAAATAGTCAATCATCCAATTTGATGAACTAGTTTGTGATATTACAACATATCATCGTCTCATTGGTCGTCTAATTTACCTAACCACAACTCGTTCAGATATCACTTATGTTGTCCAACAACTTATTAGCACATGTTTTATCCTTTAACCTTGCATCAACATGCTGCCATATGGGTTATGCGCTACTTGAATAAGAATCATGGGCAATGATTGTTTTTCTATGCAAAATTTTCTCTTCAACTCAAAGCTTTTAGTGACTCTGACTAGGCCTCATGCCCCTTGCACTGTTATTTTGTGACAACAAATCTGCTTGTCACGTAAATGCAAATTCAACCTTTCATAAACAAACAAAGCATATCAACATTGATTCTCAAATCGTTCACAAGAAGATACAATCCAAATTATTTCATCTCTTATCTATTTTCTCATTCGATCATAGTGTCGACATATTCACAAAGTCTTTTGATTCTTCATCATTCACATATTTGTTGTCCAAATTAAGAGTTATTGTCGTTCACTCTCCGGTTTGTGGACGGTATTTACATACTTAATTGTTGACTATTAGCCCGGTCCAATTGATTAGACCCAATTTATTTGTTAAGTTTATTTTCTTTATATTTTGTAATTTTGTTTCTAGACGCATGTATTATTTTTTCCTTCAATAATATATACTTTGACTTTTTTCTCGAAAGAGTTACCAAGCCAGTTTGAGTTGAGAGAAATAGAAGCATTCATCAGAACTGTTAACAAAAAATAAAGATCAAATCTTCATTTGCTTCTCTAAATCATCTTAACCCCGTTTTGCTTCTTCAGCGTGGGGACTTAACCTGGCATTTAAACTATGAAACCTGAAAACATAATAATGACAAAGACAAGTCGCATAATATTTTTGACAATAAGGTTAGGATCAATTGTTAAGTGCATAACACAATAAAAAATTAGAACTGATCAATGATCCATAATTAAGCAACAAATTCCCCATAATAAATAATAAGTAATACCTAATACCTAATACCTAATCCAATGATATGTATAATTAGTAATAAACCAAACCAAACCAGCTGACAAAGTAGGATCCTTTCTTTGGAAGCAATTCAAACCATTTGAAATTGCTCTGTATAATCTTCTGAGACAGAGTCATCTGGAACTTTCACAGGAGTCATAGTATACCTAACAGACCCATCAGTAAAAGTATCTCCAGGTGCACAATCAGCACCAAACACAGCAACAATTTGGCCAGCATGAGCCACTTCAACGTCCTTAATCACATCATTATGCCTCCTAAACAAACGAGGAACCTTAATCTCCTCACCAGTATTGACATTTGTAATAAAATCCCCCTTCCGAAGAACACCCTGATAGATTCTTAGATACGTTAATCGACGACTAAGACGCCTGTGCTCCATTGTGAAAGCCAATGCCACAAGTGGCCCATCAACATTTCCAGACAATTTAACTTTCTCCCCATCCTTAGTTTGATCAAAAGCATAGTTACAAACATCAATTGGACTCGGCAAATAACTAACAACACCATCAAGAAGTAGTTGCAACCCACAATTTCTCACAGCACAACCCATGAAAACCGGTACAAATTTCTTAGCTATGGTTGCCCTACGAATAGCTTCTTCAAGTTCAGAACCTGATATGAATTTCCCACTACGAAAAGCTTCAGCGAGTTCATCATCAACCTCAGACACAGTTTCAATGAGTTCACGTCTTTTTTCAAACGTCAAGCAAGTCATATTTTCACAAATGTCTACTTCATTAATAAAAGTATAATCGAGTCTTTGATCAAAATGGTAGGCCTTTAACTTAACAAGATCAACAACTCCATCAAAACAATCTTCAGAACCTATTGGAATTTGAACTACAGCACTATGATAATGAAGCTTAGATCTAACATCATTCATAATTTTCAAGGGACATGCCCCCTTCTCATCAATATTGTTAATAAACACTATTCTTGGAAGTTGATAATTATTCATTTGTTGATTCATAGTAATGGATTGGGATTGAACACCGTTAACACAACAAATAACAAGAATGGAACTATCAACAACACGCAAAATCCTATCATTATCTACAGTGAAATCAACGGAATCAGAAGTGTCGATTACGGTTATTTTGTTGTGATCATTCCAGGTTAAGAAAGTGATTGTTGATTGGATAGTGTTGTTTAAACCTAATAATGTGATCGAGGGGTTTTTTGTGTCTTCTTTTCTTCTAGATTCGTACGTCGTGTTTTCCAAAACTCCGTAGAAACTCTCCCTCTCTTTCAACGTCGTCTTGCTAGGGTCGATGAGAGATGAGATCCAAATGTTGCGCTCATGTTCCGGTGGCTCGTTCGAGAAGTGGCGTAGGTGGAAAAGCGGAGGATGAGGGGCGGTGGTGGAGGAGCGTAGGGTGTAGTAGAGGAGCCGCGGCGCGGAGGACTTCCATAAACGTGCCATGGCGGAGCGGAGGGCTTCGAGGTTTCCTTTTTTTTTTTTTAACAGTATTCAAAACCTCACGGGATTGAAAAGAAGTATTAAAACCCTAACGGAAATAAAATAAATAAATAGTTTCTTTTGGGATAAAAGACTTTTTTTTTATATATATATTATTGCGTGTGTAATGCGAAGAAATTAATAGTATAAGCCTATTTGATAAATAAAAAAGTATATAAAACTAGAAAAATGTTAGTAAAATAAAAAAAAAATAAATGGAAATTGAATTCACCTTCATTTAATTCTTTTAGAATGAAACTCACACTCTTTAATGTTGGAAAAGTATTTAACTCTTCTATATTTATTAAAAAAACTACATTAACTTTTTTTTTTTTAATATTTATATCTATTTTTGTCTGTATGATATGATTTAAGTTTTCTCTTTAATTTGTAGAGGTGCAGTCATACATTTAATATTTGTAATTTAGAAAGTAGATTTAATTATAATTTTAATCCTCATATTTTTACTGATCACTTTATAATTTTTTAACTAAAAAATAATGATATGAAATGTTTTAAATAATATGATACATAATATAGTGATGTAGAATCATCAACGCCTATGAAATTTGAATAGAATGCCGTAAAAAGTTAGATTTTAAGTTCAAAAATTTTCCGTTTTTTTAATCTAATTAATGACACATGAATAAATAAAACGTCTAGATGATTTTATATCATAGATTTATACGTCACGTCATTTAAAATATGTCAAATCATAATTTTTTAGTTCTAAAATTTTAAAGATGAACCAAAATTGTCAACTTTTAAAATAGAATATCATTTTTATAAATTAGTAATAATAGAAAGAACAAAACTACAACTAAGACTAAAAAAATATGATTATTAATAGACAATTACAATGTGAGTTATAGTATTTTTTTATAAATGACAAATAGAGAAATAAAAGGCAATCGGAACCAAAGAAGTTGCCAGCAGGTAACTCTTAAACCTTTCAGTAAATAAAAAAGTCTACAAACTTTAGATGCTCAGCCTGTCAGATTTCCACTGTAATGTAAAATAAATCTGACTAATTGTCCATGTTTCTGCAATGAATTATAGTAATAAAGACCATCCATTCCAAACACTGGAATTACTAATTATATTACCAACACTAACAGAACTGAGGCATAATCAGCTCAGAAGCAGCAAATCCAAGTAAAATTATTTGGCATCCAAGTTCAATCCCCATGGATAGTATAACGTTCCCATTTCCTTGTTGGATCATAAATCTGCAATTGACAATGAAAAGAATCAGAATCTGTGGCTGTGTATTAAGCTACTATGCATCACATTATCATATAACAATTTGAGCAGATTGTTATAATGAATATGCCAGTTCAAAAGATTCTATAGTGATGGGGATTTATCTAAAACATGTACAAATACACTAAACTACAAGGCAGAAGAATATGAAGACCAGCGTATGAACTATGCACAGTCACAGAAGAAAGGGAGTACCTCCCATCTTGAAGCAGGAAATATATGCTTGTTCTTCTCATACCAGTGCCTTTCTACAACTTTTCCAGCATGAGACTGTTGATTGAGATACGAATACTCGAGTAAGGTAATTAAGAGAAGAAGTTTAAAAACAAGTTTACAAGAACACCTAAAGGCAAACATAGGCATTTGTCTTGTTCTCACTATCTTGAAAACTTAAAATTTCAATACAGTAACGGAAATGACTGGGTAGAAGATGTACCTCATCCTTCTCTATGGTGGCATCAGCAATTGTACGTACATCTTCATGCACATCAAAATGAAAAAGCTGTATATATCAAAAATAGTAAGTAATGACGAAACTGCAAATCATTACAGGATAATCAGCAAACACTTTCAAGTTTATGAAGGCATGATAACAATATTAATGACTAAGAGATACTGCAGGAAAATGTAACTTTTAAGCAGCAACCATATAAGAACTAAAGCAATATAGAGAGACTACTGACCAAAACCAAGTGTGTTATCACAAAAGAAAAAAATCTTGCTCATATTTTGACTCAATGTCTTCGTATCAAAACAATTCCTCCTTGGATCAATTTATATCTAAAACTAGGATGTTAAAGTAAAGAATCTTGCCCAAACAGAAGAGGAATTTCTGCTGGTCAAAAGAACTTAATTTTCACTTTCAAACAATAAAGAATTAGTTCATTACTGAAATGCATTATCATTCAACAATTACCCTCTTACCTGTAATACCTACAATTTAATTAACGAAGTGGGCATTTGTCCCACTTTATATAAGATTTCTCATTTGTTACTGTTCTCTTATTTATTTAATCGTCCGAGTAGTTGATAACATCTTTTCCATGCCTTTAGTACAGTTTTGAATGTGTGTGTTTTTAAGAAACCATTAACAGGGCAGAACTAAAAATTTTTTCTTAGGGAAGCCAAAAATTACAAATACAATGATCAAGGACTGAGAAAGTTAACTGTCTGTTGTCAAAGGGAATAAAATACATGTGTGTGTTGCTTCCAGAAAATAAACACAAAATAAATTCAAGACAAAGGATAATAGAAACATACTGGTCCACTTTTGCCCCTAGCTTTGTTCACAATTAGCTCATAGAAGCTGTGTTGCTGTAATATGCATGGAAACAGGTAAATAAGTAAATAATATTTGGGCACATGTGCACATGCACACACAATGTTGTACACAGACTTGCTGAAATTATAAACAATTTTTGTGTTCGTACATGAGGAATGATAAGGTCTTCTTTCACATAGAGCAAATTTTCTACTGAGGTTGTTCGAATCTCTCGAAATTCAGGAGCTAGCTGCTGTTGGACTGCTCGAAGAAACTCTCCAATGCTGTCGCCCTTGCGTACCTGAATTACAAAATGATAAAGACACCAAGATGTAATATAATATGGCAAATGCAAGCTGAGGACTTAGAAAGTTAGTTGAAGCACATGACCTCCACTTACCTGGATCGCACGCCTGTGGCCAGTTCCATCCCAATAGCTGTATGTGATTTGAAGAGGCTCGTCTGAAGGCCAGGAACAATATATTTACAAATGAACAAGAGTTAAGAGGCAATTAAGCATGTAAAAGAAGCAATTACACTTATTTTCTTCCCTAAGCAATCACATTCCACAAGCTAAGCTTTTCAACTGAATAACGTTTTTTAAAAGGGTTGAAAGAAATTAAGAACTATTATAAAAAGAAGAAACAATTACTTCGAATTTGGTCCTGCTCACGGAGCCACTGTCTGCGGAGCCTTTCACGTTCAGCTTGCTCCTCTGCCTCCCGCTCACTGAACAAAATCCTCAGCACTCCTATGCCCAAACGTTAGAGAAACAAACAAAAAACAAATAAAGGAAAAATGGGTATTGAAGATAGAAGAGAGGCGGCGCACCTGTCAGGTAGAAAGCTAGTTTCAACAGTGGGATCTTTACCAAGCTTACTACACCTTACTCCTCCATTTGTTTCCATATTATTACCTATCCGCACCATAGCAACATCGTTTCATTTATCAATGATCGTTCATTCACAATTCCATAATATTAAAACAGTCTAGCAAGCAACAACATGTCATTACATGCAAGTCACAAAATAATAATAAATGAATGAATAAAAGCTATGATGTTCAATTCAAAGAGCAATTATATTATATGAAATGAAATGCAAGCAACAACATGTCATTACATGCAAGTCGCAAAATAATAATAAACGAATGAATAAAAGCTATAATGTTCAATTCAAAGAGCAATTATATTATATGAAATGAAAGGTAAACGACCAGAGAAGTAAAAAGCGGTTACTTACTGTGATGTGGCTGCTCCTCCTCCTCCTGAGCATCATTGTCAATATCCTCGGAAAATGATAGTCTCGAATTGCCCTTGACCTTCCTCTTTTTGCGTTTTTGTAATTGAAGCTCCTCTTCCTCTTGAAGCTGTTTCTGAAGCTTCTCCTTCTCTTCCTCCTCAAGTTTACTCTGAATATTTACCCTCTGCATATTCAAAATCCGAATATTAACCCATTAGTATGAACATATAAATGAATTTAACGGGTTAGGTATGATAATAAGATGATGAAAAACGACAATACCTTCTCAACATACTGTTCTCGGGTGACGAGACCAACAGTTTCTTTCTTAAAAGCAGTCTCAAGAATCTGAAACGATGAAATTGAAATGGGAAGATTAATTATTTAGGAGTTGTAATAAAATAAAATTGAAAGAAGAAAAAGAAATAAAATTGAAATGGTACCTCAGAAGTGCTGGAGCCGAATTGGAGGAGACCGGGTTGGCCATTGGAAGAGGCAGACTTGGTTTTCAGCTCTTGAATTTTCCGACGTTCAGCTTCTCTCTGTTTCTCTAGCCGTCGGATCCGAACTGCATCTTGGGCAGTGCCCACATATCCGTCTCCCATACCCGACATCTCTCTTTCTCTCTTTTTCTCTTCAGTTTAAAAATATGCAATCTGCTGTCTGTGATTGTGAAGAAGATAGTGAGTGTTTCAGTTGTGAATATGGGCTTGTCCACCCAACTCAACCCTATTCCACAAGGGTCAGGGCCAAAAGGTGCAAGTGTGTGTTTGAATTTTAGATTAGACACGGCGAGTAGCAGAGGTATCAGAAAGCTAGGTTATTTTTTATATAGTCAAAGTTATTGTTGATGATTAAAGGTATCGTCTGTGTCTGCAATAAAGTTTATTCAGCAACAATGTATTCTAGAAGTTCTTATTTTTACATTGTTCAAACCTCCCAGATTTACAAATTTACAAGAAGAACATGTGGTTGCTTCGGGGGTTCATACACCAAAGTTTAAAATATTAACAATTGGTCTTTTTCCTTAGTTTTCAAGTAATTCTTTTTCCTATTACCCCCTACGTAGTTTTCTGGTAATTTTTATGTAAAATTAACTTTTAAAACATACAATTCTCTGAATTTCTAGTTCAAATCTTTTTGTATTTTGCTCAATAATGTCTTCAATGGTTTAAACATCTATTTAAGGATTCAGAAAAGGCTGTGAAAAGAAAGAGGGTTCAGCTCTTGGCAAAGAGTTGGGATTTTTTTTAGTGTGGTGCCAAAACTTGAGAAAATGTGGAGCAGTGGTGTGACGAACTTGCACGAAAGGTACTATAAGATGATTTATCAGTTAACTGACTATAGGGGAACAATGAATAGAGTAACATGAGCATATAAGAAACTTGCCAAGAGAAAACAACAGAATGTCAATCTCTTAATCTTAAGAGCCTTTTCATTAGTTAAGAAACAAATCAATATACATTGATTACATTCTCGATTTTCCTATATTTAGTTGAGAAGCTTTCATAGTATAGAAGCTAATCCAAATTGGGAATTAAGGTTTCAACGACTTTAAGTCTGTATTAGCTTGTAGTTTAAGGAAAAATGTACAGAAACACAAATATCTAATACTTGTTTTAGGCATTGGTGCTGTTCGTTGCATGGTTACAACGGATTTTGATTTGAGGTTGCTTTTTAAATTTGAGTTTCTACTGTGACATATTATTTCACTTGCTAGACTTGTTCACTCACATGCTCCTCTTTATTTTTTAACTTCGAGAGGCAAACCCCATCGAAACTATCTCCTATATTAGAATAAGGGGGAAAACATGAGGCTGTTTATTTACACAGAAAGAACAACAACCAATGTTCAGAATGCAAATCCAGTAAAAAAAACCAACTTGAAACATCTTAAACTTTATAGCAGAGAAAAACCCCACTTAATATTACATTTACAGAATTTATCACACTCATAGACCATCGTAAATCAACAACAACAAATCTAAAAACAGAAGCAAAACCAAGAAATGAACTCAAAGATGCTGAACCAAAATCAACAAAAATGATAAATCAATGACAATATGTTTGTAAGCAGAGTTCATAAAAAGAAGTAAAGAAACCGAATATTACCAAAATTCCGGACAAGCTCCTTGGTATCTTCTTTGACGTACACTCTTCAAATATGCCTTTGCTCTTAAAACTGAAATATCACACAGGTATTTTACTTATGATTCAATCTCACATAATCAATCAACTAAAATTACATAACAGAGTCGTCGTGAAAAAAACAACATGTGATCAGACCCAAAGTAGCAAATAGCAGAAAAATAATAATGTGAAATTGTATGAACAATCATTTAAATTTGATATATACTGATATTAAAGCACGTAGTGAATAACAGTTCAATCGATTCCGAGTTTTTTAGTTAAAAATCGTGAATGAAGTAAACTGAATAAGGGATTAGGGTTCTTAAATGTGCACTTTCATTTGTTTGAAAATTAACCGAAACAAAACACCTATTCGTACAAATTGGTACGAATTGAATTTTAACACAACAAATAATAATCATGTCTTACTCACTCAAAAATCTCAATAGTTAGAGTAAAAATAATGAATTCATAAAGAAGCTTAGTAAATTTATTGCACCGGAAAAAAAAA
>JBBPBR010000003.1:1023561-1039911 GCA_037974775.1 Cicer pinnatifidum | reverse complement strand
AAAAGAGATGATTCTTAAATTTTAACTCAATTTATAAATGTTAATATTTTTATATTAAACATCACGTAGCATTTTCATATTTGACATCTTACAATTGTATAAATTAACAATGTTAAAACATTTATAAAAAAAGGAGATGGTGATGTTAATTTACCAAAAGGGACATAGTGATCATTTTGATTATAAACAATAGCAAAAAAACAAAATTTCTTTTTCGAAGTATCAGGTTATGTTAGTGGTGTGGTGGTTCAACAAAGCATGATAAAATAATTATGGGTTTTAGGTTGAAGAGCGAAGAAGATAAAGATTTATAAGGTTCTTAATTTTTTTTAAACTCAAAATTCTTTAAAAAAACTGTGACATAATAATAAATATATAAAAATGGTGAAATTATTAATAAGTCCCATATGTCACTGCCACATCGGCATTTTTATACACATCATGTTTTATAAAAAATGGAGTAAAATGAGATAAATAATATTCTTATAGACTTTTTAAAATATAAAGACTTAAACGAAAATTAAAAAAAATAAAATGATGAGGTACAACTAAATACAATAAAATACATCAAATATATTTTTTAAATGATGTGGTACAACTAAATAAAATAATAAACCTCAAATATAGTTTTTGCCAAAATAAGAATGGAAATCTCGCTTCAATGCCATTCAATATGACATAAACTTTTTATTTGTTCTCTAAAATCTATCTCTAAAACGCAAATAAAATCAGAAGGCAGTAAATGTTCATTTGCACAAAATGTCCTCATTCAGGCCTGTCTAAATGATCATATAGATTTTGCCAATTTTGTGAAGCTTCATATCGTGTTCGAAATTTCCAGATGTGTGGCTTTGATTTCTCACGAGCTTCAAGGATTTCCTACACAAAGAAGTTGCATACAGCTTGTTACTCCAAGAAAAGGTGTTAAATTGGAGAGTCCTAGAATGGAGGCACATTAAAAGAGTTGTTTTCATTCAACTACATTAAAATAGTTTTTTTAAATGCTCAAATAAATCATAACATGTTTCTGCTGGCAGTGTCACAATAGATGACAGTTTGAAGTGATGTATTTGACCTTTTTTTGACGGATGCTCCTATATTATACTCGTAGTCTCTGAAGGATGAGAACCAACTATGTAGCATCTACACCGAGAATTCAAGTGAGCCATTTTGGTCCATCAATGTGAGGCGTTGTCACTACGATCCTTAAATGTACCAAAATTGCAAACATGTACCTAGTGCCTCATAGAAATTAACTTTTATTAATCTGTAATAAAAAGAGCATCATATAGAAAGGCAAAAGTATAAAGAAGAGACTTTGTAATAAGACAGAGTTGGAAGAGCAGGTTCCTTAACTCTCTAGCAACATGAAATAACAAAATTAAATACTCATTAACCAGCAACGTATTGGAAGTGATATATAATTCAAATGCAGTTTAGTGGCTTTAGGAAGCGTTTCGTAAAGAGCTTATTTGGAAAAGTCGTTTTTAGAAATTTCCTAAGACAAAAATAGTTTTTTTCTGTTTGGGCCACTTGTTTGGTTCCACATTGTACCCCATATAAAATACCTTTGTGTGTATTGCTTGAAAAAAAAAAATTTAATGTCATTTTTGATACCATAGTGTAACAGAAAATAACAGAAAATACTCTCTTCCATAATCTCTCTCTTTTCTCTATCATCTTCTCCAAACCACAGTTTTCAATTATCGATTTTCACCATTGATTCACCCTCCACTCTTGATTGTGTTCCAACACAACGCACTCCATAAGAACATACACACACATTCACCAGGTGGTAAATATGTTGAGGTATCCAATACATGAAGGATGAAATCACACAACATGGAAAATATGTTGTAAAACAGCCACATAAAAATATGTGTGCAACTATAATTTCCATACAATGATAATTATAGAGTTGGAAGAGGAAAATAGTGAAACCACCCATTCTCTTCAGTTTTCCCACACACAAATGTTCTCAAATACACCAAAGAGGACCATGTTCAAAGGATATTTAACCCTATGGAAAGATTTTCAGCATATACAATTACCCATTAATGAGAGGGAAGTAGGAACCAACCTCGATTTGAGAAGTGGGTTTGGTCTTGAGCATTAAGCAATCAACCATTGCTTTCCATTTACCTCCACAGTTATCAAGAGCCCCAAGCCTGTAATACTGCTGCATTTGATGAACCGGGGCTGCAACGTTAAAAGCACAAACTTTATCCGTACTGGGATGATCCACTCGAAAAAGACACAATTTTTAAAGTTTCAGGAGAATGGCCATTACAGTAGCAGAACCAGAGTGCATCAAAGCAAGCAGTGCATGCTAGTTTGCGTTTCTCTGTGGAGCTCGAAGCTTCCTTCTCTGATGACATAACCACAACTATCTGAAAATTGGAGCAACCAGATGATATATCTTATTACAGATGTTAATTGAATGCTTATGTTGCTTTTCCAAAACAAAACAAAAAATGAATCCTTATGGAGTACCTTATTACTTGGATATGCATATTAATATATTATACCTATAACAACCCTTATACTTCTGTGACCCCTTTCCCTTTATATTTCAGATAGTCAAAATGTTTTCTCGAAGAAAATTTCTAACTAAATAATTCAATCAACCCCAACCCTAAATCATAGCAACAGCGTTGTAGAGTACAAGAGTTCAGCTGGCGCTACAACTACACACAGCATCCGAATTCCATACATAACATATCTATCAGAAAGCTAGGTTATTTTTTATATAGTCAAAGTTATTGTTGATGATTAAAGGTACATCGTCTGTGTCTGCAATAAGGTTTATTCAGCAACAATGTATTCTAGAAGTTTTTATTTTTACATAGTTCAAACCCCCCAGATTTACAAATTTACAAGAAGAACATGTGGTTGCTTCGGGGGTTCATACACCAAAGTTTAAAATATTAGCAATTGGTCTTTTTCCTTAGTTTTCAAGTAATTCTTTTTCCTATTATCACCTACGTAGTTTTCTGGTAATTTTTATGTAAAATTAACTTTAAAAAAATACAATTCTCTGAATTTCTAGTTCAAATCATTTTGTATTTTGCTCAATAATGCCTTCAATTGTTTAAACATCTATTTAAGGATTCAGAAAAGGCTGTGAAAAGAAAGAGGGTTCAGCTCTTGCCAAAGAGTTGGGATATTTTTTAGTGTGGTGCCAAAACTTGAGAAAATGTGGAGCAGTGGTGTGACGAACTTGCACGAAAGGTACTATAAGATAATTTATTAGTTAACTGACTATAGGGGAACAATGAATAGAGTAACATGAGCATATAAGAAACTTGCCAAGAGAAAACAACAGAATGTCAATGTCTTAATCTTAAGAGCCTTTTCATTAGTTAAGAAACAAATCAATATACATTGATTACATTCTCGATTTTCCTATATTTAGTTGAGAAGCTTTCATAGTATAGAAGCTAATCCAAATTGGGAATTAAGGTTTCAACGACTTTAAGTCTGTATTAGCTTGTAGTTTAAGGAAAAATGTACAGAAACAAAAATATCTAATACTTGTTTTAGGCATTGGTGCTGTTCGTTGCATGGTTACAACGGATTTTGATTTGAGGTTGCTTTTTAAATTTGAGTTTCTACTTTGTGACATATTATTTCACTTGCTAGACTTGTTCACTCACATGCTCCTCTTTATTCTTTAACTTCGAGAGGCAAACCCCATCGAAACTATCTCCTATATTAGAATAAGGGGGAAAACATGAGGCTGTTTATTTACACAGAAAGAACAACAACCAATGTTCAGAATGCAAATCCAGTAAAAAAAAACAACTTGAAACATCTTAAACTTTATAGCAGAGAAAAACCCCACTTAATATTACATTTACAGAATTTATCACACTCATAGACCATCCTAAATCAACAACAACAAATCTAAAAACAGAAGCAAAACCAAGAAATGAACTCAAAGATGCTGAAACAAAATCAACAAAAATGATAAATCAATGACAATATGTTTGTAAGCAGAGTTCATAAAAAGAAGTAAAGAAACCGAATATTACCAAAATTCCGGACAAGCTCCTTGGTATCTTCTTTGACGTACACTCTTCAAATATGCCTTTGCTCTTAAAACTGAAATATCACACAGGTATTTTACTTATGATTCAATCTCACATAATCAATCAACTAAAATTACATAACAGAGTCGTCGTGAAAAAAACAACATGTGATCAAACCCAAAGTAGCAAATAGCAGAAAAATAATAATGTGAAATTGTATGAACAATCATTTAAATTTGATATATACTGATATTAAAGCACGTAGTGAATAACAGTTCAACCGATTCCGAGTTTTTTAGTTAAAAATCGTGAATGAAGTAAACTGAATAAGGGATTAGGGTTCTTAAATGTGCACTTTCATTTGTTTGAAAATTAACCGAAACAAAACACTTATGCGTACAAATTGGTACGAATTGAATTTTAACACAACAAATAATAATCATGTCTTACTCACTCAAAAATCTCAATAGTTAGAGTAAAAATAATGAATTCATAAAGAAGCTTAGTAAATTTATTGCACCGGAAAAAAAAATGAAAAAACTATCGAGGTTGAAGATCTTAACTGTTTTTTTCATTGTAAAACTACTGTTTTTTTCATTTTGGGCTTTCATTTCTTGTTGGGCCCAAAAGATCTTAACTGGACCCAATGAAAAATTAAGCTTTTTTTCTCCTTCTCAAATCTTTTTAAAATTTTATCCTTGATTAATTTAAATGTGTATTTTAAACATCCAACTAATTCAGACTTCTATTTATATGTATTTGAGAAGGACATTGGAAATTGGAGTAGAGGCACACAAAATGAAAACTAAGGAGTCTTTTAAGTACATTTGGATTGTTAAAAAAAATAATTTATTTGGTTTCATTTTTTAAAGAGATAAAATATATTCTTAAAGTATAAATTTGTTTTAACATATTTAAATATGGAATAGAATTAATTTTGCCACATTAATTTGTTCTAATTTTAAATCAATATTTTTAAGAGTACAAACGTGTAAAATTTATTATCTAGTGTATTTTTATTGTTCAACTCCTCTATATAGATAATATGACTTTAATATTTTTATTTTATTTTATTATATTAATTATAATAAATATAATTTTAAAATTTATTATTTTATATATAGAAACGGAGTCCGATCCAGGCGAGCAACCTTAACTGGATCATGGTAGGATGGATACTGAAAATTTAATTCCAATGAAAAACATAAACATAAGCAATTTTTTCTCTAATTAATTGAAAACGAGGTGAGAAGGCTAAAACCCAAGCGGTTGTGGTATCTAAAATCAAGTAACCACACTTTTGATCTTCAATTGGCTTATAGATTGAAACTCGAAAGTTAGGTGACACAATATGAAGTTGCATGTGCAAAAATTTATCAATAGCATTTTGTGCTCAACAGGTGGAGATTGACTACCAAATTTGTATCAAACTGCCAACAAAAAAAATAAAAATTAAATAAAAAAATTATAGGACTAATTTGTCGTGGTCCGAATATGATAAATTGACGAGTTAAATTAATTAACGAATTAAGATTCTACGACTCAATCTAATTTATTTGACAGATTAGTTAGGTTTGTTTATTGAACTCAGCATAACGTATGTAATTAGATTACAATTATATATCATTGATTCATAAATTAAGATTATACTTAAATTAAGATTTTTTACTTTCCTTTTGTGATATTTTTTTGGTGAATTTTTTTTTTTTGTGTGATTGTACCTTCTTTTGTAATTGTTGGAGTTGACAACGATAGGCAAATAAGTCTATTTTTCAACTAATTTTTATAAAATCCACTTTAGCTTTAAAAGAAGAAAAAAAATATAGACATATAAATTAGTTTTATTTTTACGGTGAATAATAATAAATCACGAGTTATTATTATTTTTAAAACAGTTATAATATATGTATACATGATAAGATAACTGGTTCATGTTTGTCGACAATATAAAATAATTTTATATTATCAGTGTATGATTATTGAATAAAGTGGTCCTGATGATTTGTTTTAAAATGGAAAAAAGATAAATTGTTATTGTATGAAATAGTACTAATGATTTTTTCTAACGACATACAAGTAGATTTGAACTTTGTGCTATTATGTAAGGCTAAATTCCTACAACTAAACGAACATCTTACAAATAGATATGGAGAATGGTAATAAAAAGAATTTATTTAATAATAATAAATAATCAAACATTGGATTGCTAATTAAATGCAAGTAATTAACTTGGATGTCTACTCTTAGTTCTTATATATACGGTTGAAATGTCAAAAAAACTGTAAAAACTTTCTCTACAATTCTGTTTCTATTCCTAACTAATCCTCTCTATAATCTTCGACCTATAAAGATACAAATTATTGACATTTTCTTAACTTTAGACTGAACATGTAAACTTGCTTTTTCAGAAGAAAAAAAAAACAAAGAATTTCATCCCATGCTACATCTCTTTTTTTGTTGTTTTGAAGAATCAAGTCTTTGAACCAATATATCTAATGCTTCCTTCATCCACCAATGTTGACAAACTTCTCTGGCTTGAGCAACAGTCATCTAACAAAAAATAATTATAACGAAATAATTAGAAACATTTACTAATATGCATATATTTTTTTAAATAATTAATTGTACTTGTAAAATAAAACATACCCATATTCTTCTCCTAAGATTTTTCTCAGGCCAATGATCAAGTTGTTCTTTAACAAACAAGGGGAACATGTACCCTTCATAATAGATGCCATGTCTTTTGCTAATGAAATTCCACTGCCCCAATTCACACTGTTATATGAGTAAAAAAATTAGTACTTTATATTTTAGTTTCACTCCAAATTAATTAACCAAATATATCTTTTCAAAATTTTGAAGTATCAAATTACTATATACCTCAACTTTTCCTATGACTCCTGCTTCTTCAAGGGATTCCCTACAAGCTGCTTCTTCTACAGATTCATCAAGTTCCCATCCTCCCTGATATATATAGATCATACAAATATGTTAATTAATGATACTCTATAAAGTACCCAATTAAGGGAGTCCAATTAATAACATTTAATTTAATTTAATTTAATTTAATTTAAAAGGTGTATGTACTACATACCTTTGGAAACATGAGTGCATGACCTTTCTGTGAACTAACCACCAGTACTTCCAATTCGTTGCTCATATTACCACCATCTATGTCTCCTTTATATCTATAAGGTATGCATCTGCTCAAATAAACATTATTAATTAATCAATATGTATAACCAAGTCAATATTGTGAAACAAAGATACAACAATATATATGAACTAACAATGCAATGACAATATGAGAAAAAAAAATGAAATTAATTTTCAATTTTACCATCTCAAATAATTAACAATAAAATAAAAGATGAACTTCGTGTTTTTTAATTATCTCAAACTTTAGTGCTATATAATTAAAATTTTATAATAGTGAATTGAGCCAAGTACAATATTTAACATATATATAGACTATATAGAGTAGTCAATTTACATGACTAGTGCCACCTCACCTCACTTAACAAATTTAATTGTAACGTGAAAAATGGAGTGAATACTATTTTGAAGACACAAATTAAATAAGACCATACTTAATTAATATTATAAATTAAATAATTAGTACTCACCCGACAACTTGTCGACCACCCATGTTGTTGTATCTCTGCAACTCCCTTCCTGAGCGAGACACCAAGCAAACCATCTTTCAAATAATAACACAAATTAAAACAATCAACAAAGATGAATATTTAGAAAAAGAGATCAAGTTAATGAATTTGTAGTAAGGATTATAAGAAGAAAAAATGAAAAATGTGTTAATTAGGTAGGTTTGTTTTTGGGTGAAGATAGGTATCTTAATACTAATATGAATGAAGGGTGGAGAGAAAGAGTGGGTAAGATGAAAGGTATATATAGAAAACAATCAAAGCAACTTAACATATCAAACGCGTTATTGTCGCTTTCCTAGCACTCGAGTATACAACTATATTCACATGGAATATAATAATACAAAAATGTTATTATGTGGAATGGAATATTATATGTATTCTACATATAGAATACGGTTGGTAATAAGTTAGATTGGGGCTTCTGTGTCGTTTCGATAATATACAATATTTTATTGTGTGTTTGGTGTTGCATTGCCATTTTAATAAGTCAACAATAAATGATTAAAATTAAAATTAAAATCACTAGCTAGCTCCACTTTGTTGAGTCTATGATCGAGCTACCAAAACTATTATTAGTCGACACGGCTTAATAAATAGAATCATGATTCGCAAGTTGACTCATCACAATGAACACGTTCCTCCCATATGCAAATAGCGACGGAGAGCCACTTCGAAGTTGGTTACAGTTTATGTAAAATCGATATATAAATTTGTAAGAGTTTATTTAATATTAAAATAATAATAATTTAATATTTCATTTTTATGATAAAATCAAAAATATTTTTAAGTAGATAAATATTTATGATAGATAAAAAAAATAACAAATGTGTATCACAGTACAATAGTTGTTCCTAAAAATAACAATAAAAACATAAATTTACTTTTCAAAATAAATAGATATTACAACACATACATCATTAAATTGGATATTAGCAAATATTTATTAAAATTTTTCATTTTAAGACACATTATGAAGAACTATAAACTCGCAAAACACTAGTAAAATTTATAATTTACTAATTTTATCAGATTTTTCTTAAACTAGTAATAGTTTATCAAAAATAGAGTTTACATGCGAGTTGACTCATTGTCGTGGTCTAGAATCGTAAACTCGTAAGAGTTTAAAAGTTAACTTGTGAGTTTAACAACTTTAGCTACTATATACATCAGCTCTTAATTTTTTTTATTAGTATTTTTTATGTCCAGTCGACAATTAACATGTGCAACCAAACACATGCATGCTCCCAATTAGGCCCCATTGTTTGTGTAATATACATTCAAATTTGAAAAATAATATTGATATCTTTAACTTAATTTTATACATTGATCACTATTTTAAACTAAGACTATTTTATCTCTATTTTCTATTTAAATAGAAATAAATTTAATTTCTCTCAACTCTCATCTTTTTCCCATTGTATGTGACAATAGCGGTTGCAGTCTACAATTAAAATTAGAATTATGATTTTATATTTTAATAACTCTTATTTTGATTTTGTGATTTAGAATGATACTAATAGATTGTTTGATGGCAACTTATTAGATCACTTGATGGTAATCTATTATTGGATCTATTAAATATATAATGGAATTCATTAATGATTAATGATTTATTAGATTTATGATTGATTTGTTTTAAAAAATTGCTAGAAGAGTGGCTTTTAAATAGCAACAAAATTAATAATAGTTTAAAGTTGTTTTTAGAAGTTATTTACAATTTATTTATTTTGTTAAATCTAAATAAAATAATTTAAATTTTTGATATTTCATTCAATAAAAATATAATATTTTAAAATAATTTTTCATTTTCAAATTATTTTTTTTTATCAAAACCTATTTTTTAGAATCAAAGCTTCCAAAAACATTAATATAACTTTTCATGTAATTAATATAACAGAGTCATTAATTATTGGGTCCGTTAAATAAATAGAAGTTCAAGTAATTAACAAAGAAAAAATTTGTATAAAATAATAGTCGTCATGTAATTTCTGACTCAGCAAAGCAACTAGCGTGTATATTCAAGACTATGCGATCAAACTTATCACGATATAAACCCAACGAGTATAACACCAACATTCTTAAAACGTGGATATGGATAATAAAAAGGTAAGACTTGTCAGCATCAAGAGAAACCAAAATTAGTGGAGGCTAAAAAACATCGACAAAGCATGAAATCCTCTCCCAAAATTTCATAGTTTTATAAATTATTTTGCAGCGATTGAAGCGCAGCTACTTTTTGAAAAATAGGAAAATAATTGAACAAATAAATTTGAAAATTGTTCTAAAGAGTGAAAAAATCTTAGTAAAAAAATGTGTGAAGAAAAAAAGAGAGGAAAATCATGAATCTTATCATATTGATATGAGGTTATAAATTAATATAATACGATAAGAAAATAGTTTACCAAACTATTTATCTTTGTAAAATACATAGTTTAAAAGTTAAAATAATTTTAATATAATAAAATATAAATTAAAAATTGGATTCAGTAATAAAATAAAACTAATATTTTTTTTAACAAATATGTATGATTTTATCACTTCATTTTATATAATATAATAAACTTATAATTTATTGAATTTACAATATTTAAAAAATAAAATTATGATTAAAAATTATAAAATATTAATTTACATTTTCTCAAAAAATTAAATATAACTTACTTACAAGGACAGTTTTGTTATTTATATCAAACATATCATAATTTTATTTAACTTATAATTTAACATATATAAAATAGTACTATTTTGTATACTAACATTTTACAAAAAAAAGAAATTGAAATTATTTATTTAGTAAAAAATTAATTAATTAATCTACTTAAAAAATTTCATAGTTTAATTATATTTTTGTCAACTTAAATTTTTTTGAAAAATATTACAAGATTATTTGAAAAAAAAAAATTTTATCACTTAAATGTGATACATGTCATTTGATATTTGTACCAAACAAATAATAAGATTAAAAAAATATCATCAAATTAGTTGACACATGTCCATCAAATGTATGGTAAATCAAGTGTTTAGTGTCTCTCTATCCTATTTTCACTTCTATATCCCTTTAATATTTTATCCTAACACCAAAATAGACATTTGAAGTAAAACATTGAGACGAAGTAGTAACCATAATCCAAGGATGATGCATTTTCGAGCCTGTTTGATTTAGTTTTAAAAATCTATTTTTAAAATTTGAAAAGAAAAAATTTGTTTGAAATATCTCTTTTCAAAAATCGTTTTTTAAAAACTATTTTTATTTTATCAGTTTTAAAAACTAAAAAACCAAAACTGCTTATTCATATTTTGGTTTTCAATTTTACTTTTATGCAATAAAAAAACCTCAGACAAAAAACACGGAAAATGTGACTTTTCATTAATTGCACTTTAGTAATTAATGACACAAGTCAGTATTGATTCTAGGAGAGTGGTAGCTATTAGGATGAGAAAATGTGTACCTTTATTGATATCGAAAGCACTATTTTATATAAACTTCCGTCCCAACATAGAGAAATATAAGGACATCGAACGATCAACAATACGGGTGAATTAGACAAGTTAACAACCTTGAGCCTGTTACAACTAGATTTATTCGTCTAGGATTGAAGACCCTAACTATTTGTGCAGGTCATGATATTCGACTGACTCGGCGCAAGAGGCCTCATTAGACTTAGAATAATTTGGAACATAATTTCTTATTAACATGTTGTTGGTGCAACATTTTCAATTCATATACGTCATAATTATTATAACTAGATGTTAACCCGCATGTTGTACGAGTATATTTTTATTTATTTAATTTAAGTGGATTTAAAAAAAATTAATATAAAGTTTTATGCTCCAATTTAGTATCTATATCAATAATATATATACAATTTTACCAATATAATTCATATAAGAGAAGTACCAATTTAGACCAATGATTTGAATAAATAAAGTAACATATTAATATTGAAAATGATGGATATGTCAAATATTGAAGTAATGTATTTGATAATTTGATAATTGAAATTAAGAGATAGACTCAATTGATATATAATTGACTTACAAAATATATTACTTTATTGTTGAAACTAAAAATGATTAAAGTGAAATAGTTGGAAATACTTTCACCTTGTATTTTACTTTATTACTTTTTTGTTGTCTCACACGATCATTTTAATCATTTTTCTTTGTGATAATTGTGAAATTTTTTATTTTAAATCGAATATATTATAATTTTAATTTACAAACATTCAAACTATTATTAACATTAATAGAGTAATTATAATGATTACCATTTTGGTTTCAAAATCAAAATCCAAAATTTATAACAATTACAAAATATTAATCGTCAAACAATTATAAATACACATCAAATATAAATAATTGCAAATGAATTATTTTAATTTCATGTCAATTAACACTATAAAACAATAAATTTAATTTCATGCCACCCATAAAGAGATTAATGAGGTCACCTATCAACTTTGATAGGATTTCTTACAATCTATCCAAACTATACTAAACTCTTATAGTTCGAGTTTTACAATAATGATGAGATTGTTTTGTTAGAATAAGATATGTATCAACTCTTATTTGATATACGATTCTTTACAAAGAATTCAGTACAAAAATAGCAGCATAATGAAAAATAATCAAACTGATTATTCTTTGAATAATGAGAGAGTTTCAAGTATGTGAATGTGAATGATTTTATGAGACTTGTTAGCACTTGAACTTCTTTGAGCATTTACAAGCACTTTATAGGTCTTGCTGATTTGTGATCTTCTCTTTTTGTGATTCGAGTAATTTCTTTGAATCTCATCATCTCACTTTATTCCTTGTTAAGTTCTGATGATATAGGTGTAAAATCCGTATGCTAAAACTTATTTTAACTAGTGAAGATTGTTTGATCTTGGAGTTGTGATGATTGGTTTTGGTTCTGGAGAACATTATCCACTTTTATAGATTTTGTCCAGAATGTTCTCTTTTTTTGTTTGTTCAGTTTTTATCTTTTATTGCTGATTTCTTTGTTTTGCTTAAATCTTATCTTTGAATTAATCTACTCAAAAGCACATGTTAAATTAACATAACATTTAGAATCATAATTAATATTATTAATTAACTTTTGTTTATTTTCATCAAAACTTAAATTGAGAGTTTGTCTTAACAAAATCCTCCAAATTGATATGTAATACATTAAATATTATATAAATTTAAACATATATTATTAAGTTCAAGTAGTTAATGAGTATCAGTTAATAACGAATTGTTCGAACTGATTCGAGTTCAAATCTTGGTTATAACTCTGAATTACTTAGATTTAATTTATTTGAGAACTAAAGAATTAAAAAACATATATTATGCTAGGGTATAAATAATGTATTACTTTTAGTATATAATAATAGATATAAATATAGCAAAATATCGATAAGTAGATATGACAGTTAAAATGATAAAAATTGACGAGAGAGTAATAGATGGAGTTACATATTTAAATATACACTACAGTTCCTTGTATTTTACGTGTCGAATTAAATTAAATAATTAATTAACACTTTTTTTAAAGATTAAAAAATTGAATTTTTTTATAATAACTAAAATTTTGAAATTTTTTAAATATTAAATTTATTTATTTCTATTTTAATTATTAAAATTGGACATATTATTTATCAAAAATTTAAAATTACAAGATTCTTAATAAAATGTTTAAAACGGCCATAGAAATTAGGGAGTTGTTGGTTGATCAGGATCCCAATCTTAGGTATCTTAGTTTATAGTTTAGTGAACTAACTTAGAAGTTTATTAAATTAACTTATATTTTCCCCAGTTGATAACTATTATATTTTATTCTCATGTAAAACATAATAACTGTGTCACTCACCTGCCTCTAAGTGACTAACTCAACTCTTTCTCTCTCTTCCTGAACTCTATGTGCCTATTACAGTATTAAGTTTTAGTTCTGCATAGCTAGACATTCTATCTTTATTTTTCATATTCCTTGCCCAAAAAAACAACAACAACCTCTCAAACATTGCAAAAATCTTAAGACAAATCGACTAAGACGTATATTGTTATATTTATTATTATTTCTTTATCTTATAATTTAATTTATCAGTATCACTCTTAAATTAAAAGAAAAATCAAATACATTTTATTTTTAAAAAATAGTTTTTATAACATTTAATTAATATATAAATTATTTAACAATTACAAAAATAAAATTTATCACACACTTTTATTTTAATTAATAAATTATTTAGTTATAAATTTATCAACTAACTGCTAATTTATAGTTTAATTTTTATAATAACTAAAAATAAAAATTAGAAATTTTATAAATAATAAATTTATTTATTTCTGTTTTAATTATTAAAATTGGACCTATTATTTATCAAAAAAATAAAAAATTTAAAATTACAAGATTCTCAATAAAATGTTTAAAACGGCCAATAAGAAATGAAGAATAACATGTAGAATGGTAGTTAATAATCCATGTTTTTCAGAGGTGCATAAAAGGAAGGAAAACAAAATAGGGTGCAAAAATGAAACCCATTGTATCTAAAACAGTTAAACTAGTTTTGTCAGGGCCCAAATAAACAATTGAGCCCATTCCAAAATGGAAGTGCCCCCGGAAGTAGCAACAGCGGTCCGAACAATCTTCATCTTCCAACTCTGAAATGACGACGGGATAATCATCATCATCTTCTTCAATAATGGACAATCGAAGACATTCGTCGCGAAATCAAATCAACCGATCCTCAAACAAAATCCACCGCACTCAAAAAACTCACCTACCTATCCGCTATCGTATTCTAGGGTTTTTATTAGGAACAAAGCTATTGCTGTTGTTTTGAGAGTTTTTGATAAGTATCCTGATGCTGTTAGGTTTTGTTTTAAACGATTGGTTGAGAATATTGAAAGTTCTGATCCTGAGGTTGTTGTTGCTGTTATTGGAGTTTTCTGTGAACTTAGTTCTAAGCTATCTGTGAACTTAGTTCATATAGTAAGTACTATAAAATCAATTTGTGAGCATATAAGGAGATCGGGAGCGAAATCGCTTGTTTTTGAGTGTGTGAGGACTGTGATCACTAGTTTGAGTGATCATGAGTCTGCTGTTAAGTTGGCAGTTTCGAAAATTAGGGAGTTGTTGGTTGATCAGGATCCCAATCTTAGGTATCTTGGTTTGCACGCGCTTTCTGTTGCTGCACCCAAGCATTTGTGGGCAGTTTTGGAGAATAAGGATGCTGTGATTAAGTCTTTGGATGATGAAGATTCAAATATTTGTTGATGGCCATGGTATGTATCTCTTTTGTGAGAAATGGCCACGATTCCTCATTGCCAAAAGGGTGAAGAAATTGAGAATTGGCATATAGGTTACAACCTTTGTTCAGTTGATAACTCGTGTCAGAATGAGGACACTGGGGGCAAGAAATATACTCAAGTTTCAGCTGTTTTTGACGGATATGTAAAGAGAAGATTGTTGATGGGGAAGAATCTGATCATTGCAGGCTTAAAACTCATTAAGTAAAATATATCTTTTACTAAAACATTGGTAGAATTGAAACACTTATCTTTAATAAGGGAGTGTATGTGTAAGAAAGGTTTTACTAAAACATTGGTACAATTGAAACACTTATCATTAATAAAGGGAGTGTATGTCTAAATGTAAGAAAGGTTCAATCAATGACAGGCAAATAGCGTGCCCACGTCTCGCTAGTTTATATTACATTGATTAACAAATTGACTAAATAATCAAATTACTTCATTAAATTGGAGAATGCTCATATTTTCAAAACTGTTTTTTTATTCTTCAAAATAAATAAATTACCAACTTTGTTTTTTTAAACAGAAAAATATTTTTATATTATTATAAGGTACTAGTTTTGTGTATTCTCTTTATATTATAAATACATATATATATATATATAAATAGGTGGATATCATTTTGATTCAAAATAGTCCACCAACAAAATTTAATAGCATGAGATTAAATCATTGAGTTTTTTTACACATAATAGTAAATCATTCAAATAACATAAATCATCATAATTAATTACAAATAATTTTATTTAGGTTACCACACTAACTTTCAATACAACTTAAAATAAACTAAGCAATAATTATTTGTCTACATATTGGACAAATAATTTTATTTAGGTTATCACACTAATTCTCAATACAACTTAAAATAAACTAAGCAATAATTATTTGTCTACATATTGGACAAACTTTATTGCGTGCTCCTATTATATATGTGGATATACAATCTTTGTGAAATAGATGTCCACACGGTAAACTGTACAATATGTTATTATTTTCAAAATCTTCCATACATATTGTACAGTCTACTTGATTAAATGTGGTTTGGATAGATGAATTGTATGAAATTTCATCTAGAAATTCATCCATATTCACCATAGTTTCTATTGGTTCACCAGATTCGACCGGTTCACCAGTTTCTATCAATTCAACTGTTTGTAATGGTGGACTCTTTTGAGGAGATCTAAACCAGTTAACCACCAAACGTAAAACCCATAATAAAAATAAAATAAAGATACTAATTAATATACTAATCAAAAGTAATACAAAATGCTCACGTGAAATGGTAAACTTTGAGCCATTATCCTTTATATTTTCTGAAAGAAAAAAAAAAACATAAGAAATGTTATCACCACCTC
>JBBPBR010000003.1:994093-1009078 GCA_037974775.1 Cicer pinnatifidum | reverse complement strand
GTTATTTCATTGATCATCCATTAAATCTTATACCTTTTTATATTGGTTATTATTTAAATAATTGTTTTCTCCTAGATGAACAAACTTATCAATATTAAATTTGCAACATCTTTATAAATTTGTTTATACATGATTAAGTCAAACGATCTATAAACAATATTTTTATAAAAATCACTAGACGATATATATATATATATATATATATATATATTTTGACTTTATCATGACGTCGTTTAAAAAGGACGACTAATTTTGTTAATATATTGTTTGACTAAATTATGCTCTCATTTAAACACATTTGAAAAAGGTATAATTATAATTTCAAAATAATACAATTACAAAACTAAAATACTATCAATTGATAATAATTGTAATTATTCCAAACTTGTTTTTGTATTCAAACCATTCCAAAACAATTTTTTCCACTACAATTTAGACTAGCTATATTAACATTTACATTCCTCCTATGACAATATAACGCCGCACTCGAAATTAAAATTCGGGCATGGAAGCGAGTTTAAGGGTGATGATATCTACCCTGTACCTGAATTCGCAAGTAATATTGTTATAATTTTTAAATTTTATATGCATATACTTATTAAATATACTTAATATTTTTTAAAAATAATAAAAATTATAATCTTATATCTATAGAAAATATATTTTAATTTTATTATTGTCTAATAATAATTATTTTGTTATATAAATTATATGATTGAGTGCATGGGTGGAGGAGGGAAAATTTGTCTCGCCGTGTTACCATTAAGGATGTTCAAAAAAATCAAAAACTGAACCAAACTGCCGAATCGAACTGAACTGGTTTATAAAAATTAAGAACCAAACTATATTCGAATTGATTTTTTAAAACTAGAATTGAACCAAACCGGTTTTCAGTTCGAAAAAACTGAACCGCACTAGTTTTTAGTTAAAAAAACCAAACTGAACTGATTTTTATTTCAAAAAACTTGAACCAAATTTATTTTTTAGAAGTAATTAGGGGTAATTATGTAAATTTTGACCTATGTGAACAAAAAAACTAAGATAAACCAGTTCGATTCGGTTCAAAATAATAAACTAATTCACAACTTTTATAAATCAGTTCGGTTCAATTTTTTGAACTAAAAATCGATTCAGTTCGGTTCGGTTTTCCCAAACGGAAAACCATGTCAACTCCCACCTACATAATTAGAGAGCCAAATCTCTTATATATTGGTGTATTCATGTGTTGGATTAACCAAACAAACCTTAATAAATGCTCACTAAAGTTAAATATGAGTAAAATCTGAGTATATTTATAACACTTGCTTCGGGTATACTCATATGAACCGACACAACAAATAACATTTAAATTTAAATTTGGTTAATAGTTCTTGGAAGTAAGTTTTCAAAGTGGTATCAGCGATTTCAAAAATAATAATAAAACAAACACAAAGCGGGGGTGCTAACAGCAGCATCCAAAATTAACTGGGTAAAACAGGCCAGACTTTTGAGTAAGGCCCAAAATTGTAGACCCAAAAACGAAACCAATCAGTTACAGACCCAAAAAAAAAAATACCACACCAAGACAGTTATTTTTCCTTCATTTGGTAGGTGTGTTTAGCATCTTCGTGGATCTACCAATTTCCACTCCCATTTATCATTCATCATCAGGATCCTCTTAACAGTACCTTGTTTGCTTTGGCATCTCACCGCTGCTGGTAACACACTCTCCTTTTTTCCTTCACATCGTCTTTCGTATATTTATTTACACTATGTGATCAATTGAAACCTCAAATGATTCGATTTAAAAATCATTTTATATTCCTCTTAAATCTGATACCTTAGGGTTCATGCCAATAATAATTATTCTAAAACGTTCTTTGTAATAATCGATTGACTTGAAAAACGAAATTAACTAACTACCTTGTTGATTTTTGCAGGTTCTGTATTTGCAGAAATGGCCGCATTCTTAGCTCGGAAATCACTTCTTGCCCTTCGTTCACGCCAGCTGGTAAGATTACTCTTATTGTTTTCTATTCTGTTTTATTTGCGGTTAAGTGATGGAATTGGTGTTGAACCGAAGACCACAAAACTCTTAATTAACAACATGTGAACCAGTATATTGTTTTTTCTCCTCTTTCTTGTAGTATATGATATGATATGATATGATATATCTCACTTTTTTTTTCTTTGTGTTATACATGTTTTTTTTTGTGTGACGCTCTTAATGATTTTCTAGGTATAAGATTGTAAGCTTATTATGAATATATGGTTGTTTATGCCAGTTTACTTTGTGAAAACATCTGTGTTTTCATTCTACCTTAATGAAAGACTCTTTAAGTGAATTATTGTCATGGAGAGAAGATGTGATGTTAATTAATGAATATGCATTTCCAGAAATAATGAAAACAATTTTTTGACATTTTCATTGTTTCTAGAATTGTAGACAATTGTTTACTGCAAAAGTTTTTTATCTCCTTATTAACATAGTAAATGAAAATAGGTAATGTTTTCTAGGGTGGAAATAATGTATATTTTAATAAGTTCTTCAAGATAACTTATGAAAATAATTTGTAGCTAATATGAAAATAAATTGACTTTATTTTATCTTTTGTTATAGAAATAACTTATTTATAAACACTTATAAGTTATATAATAAGCACTTATGCTATAAACTTTTAATTAAGTTGTTCAACCAAATATGGCTAGTGTTGAGATTTGAAATCAAAGAAAGAGCATAAAACTCTTAAGTAGTAACTAAATGTAAACTATATTGTTTTTTCTTTCTTTCTTTCTTGTATTATGATATATCTAACTTCAATCTTTTAGTTATACATGTTCGACTGTTTTTTGTGATGCGCATATGATTTTCTAGGTATAAAATTAAGAACTTTTTGTGAATATACGTACGTTTTGTCTCTAGGATGAAAATGAATGTTTAGCTTAATAATATATTCCCTTATTGTTCTGCTTATTTAGGCTGTGGCAGGTCAGGGGCTGCACAGTCCCCAAAATTATGGCATGCGATTGAGTGCACACCTCTACTCTACCAAATTAGGTCTGTCATTTTTATCACCAATTTGTCTGTATTCTTATAAATTGGTTAGTAAACAAAATGATTGTTTTCTGCACCAAATCATCCATTGCATGTACAATGAGGGTGATGATTCTGTTTTTGGTTTGTCATGTTGTACAATAAAATTAGTGAGCTACCTAGAATATGTACAGGGGTGGGTTTGGATGCAATGTTTCAAATAAAAATCCCGCACTCATTTCAACTGGTTGAGCTGAAGAAAATGCATTCCACGCCCTTTCCCCCCACCATGGGTATTGCTGCTTGGCCCCATGGGTATCCCTTTGGGCTGACCCCAGCTCCCCAAAACTCTCCACCAAAATAAAGCATCTATTAATTGGGTCAAGGGAATGACTTATCTAGCATTCATATAGCATCTCCATTTGTTTTCTCATGCATGCGTTACATTTATGGATGCCCCCTTGATGTATATTTCAATTTTTGTTGCACAAACCGTAGAGGAAGAAGAAAGGGAGAAACTTGCAAAGGAAGTTTCAAAGGATTGGAGTGCTGGTATTTATTTAGGAGTCTTTCATTTTCAATTTGATTTTCCTGTTTTATATAATGCAACTATAATACTAAATCATTGTGGATGCTCTCGATGGCAGTTTTCGAACGTAGCATGGACACACTTTTTCTCACTGAGCTTGTTCGAGGTCTAATGCTGACGCTGAAATACTTCTTTGACAAAAATGTTACAGTGAGTGTCTTCTTAATTATATGCTGGTCAATTCTGTTGTGACATATAATTAAATGCACGACCTTTCTAATGCAGATCAATTATCCATTTGAGAAAGGTCCTCTGAGTCCTCGTTTCCGTGGTGAACATGCACTCAGACGGTATCCAACAGGAGAGGAACGGTGCATTGCTTGCAAACTTTGTGAAGCTGTAAGGATTTGATTGTTTATCCAATATTTTCAATTTAACAACTATATTCGCAAACACTCATACTACCAAATGCACAGCATTTTCCTGTGGCTTAAATGTTTTGTACATACTGACATTAACAAATATAGCTTGTAGTTGGTTAATGTAGAAACAAATGCACCACTATTTTTTAGAGTAGAAGATATAAAGCTTTGGTAGTGCTATGAATCTGTGACATATCTTTAGTTGAATTAGATGTAGGAGAATGTACTTGCAATCCGAAAGAATTAGAAATATCTAATTTGGATACCCCAAATAAGGCTGTCAAACTCTCTTACTCTTGGATGTTTAATTGGTAGATTTTCCTATACAACAATCATAGCAATTTGTTTTATTGTGGCACTTTGAAATCTTTTCTTTATAACCTGTACTACCGCAGCATTATCCCTCTGGTGTAGCCATGTGGGACAAAAAAGAAGAGCTAGTAAAGAGTAGGGATAAGCAAAGCTACTAGATGCATTTCTCTGGATAACAACTCAGTCTCAAAATATAGTCTTTGAGCCCACAAAGCACTATCCGGAGATATTGAAATCTAGTTAATACAAATGATGCCAATTTTATATTCAAACTCTTAATTTACCAGAAATTGAGCTATTAATGGACAACACGTTAGTAATAATTATGACAAATGACCTAATCTATCATACATATCCATCTTACTCTCTCACATTTTGGAAGTTGCAGTTGATATTCCTATACAACGACTATAGCAGTTTGTTCTAATATGGAACTTCAATTGTTTTTCTTCTCTTTTTATAACTGGTTCTACTGCGGCATTATCCTCCCCTTTCAATAGAATCAGCAGCTGCATCATTATTATTTTGTCCAAATAATCTTTTCTCGAACAGATTTGTCCTGCACAAGCAATAACAATTGAGGCTGAGGAGCGTGAAGATGGCAGCCGCAGGACAACTCGGTGAATTACCTTCCTTGTTTGCCTTCCCTTCTGCTTCCCTGCATTCCTCAATTTTGTTCTAATTTATCTAATCTTTCAGGTATGATATTGACATGACTAAGTGCATCTATTGTGGATTCTGTCAAGAGGCGTGCCCAGTTGATGCCATTGTTGAAGGGCCAAACTTTGAATTTTCTACAGAGACTCATGAGGTTCCTTTTCATTTCCTTTATTTTGAAACTATATGAGTATCTGTTAGTGCTTGCCGTATTTGTTTCTCTCTTCTTTTTGTTTTTGATTTTAAGTACTACTACATCTGGAAGTGTGTTCTGGTAATTGTTTCGTTGCTTATTACTGATTATATGTTTTAACTGTTAAAGGAGCTTCTATATGACAAAGAGAAACTGCTTGAAAACGGAGATAGATGGGAATCTGAAATTGCAGAGAACCTGAGATCTGAAAGCCTTTATCGCTGATAGTCTTGTTTGATCCATGACTTTTGCTTAATCTATCTTATTGCGCACCGATAAATAAAATGATCAGTGAACGGTCTTGAAGAATTGTATGGATTAATGATTGTTCTTCAATTTTTATTTTTTGTTGGGCAATTGTTGCATTTCTGTCATGCATACAGTTGTGATGGCTTATTTGCCCTTGAAATCTTGAACACATGCGTAAATAATTTTAAGAATTCTACAAATAGATATCTTTACTTAGTAGCAACCTGTGGCCTTCATGGATCCTTAGAATTTGAAATGTAGCTTGCAGAATGGAAACACACTTGATTATTGGCTTCGATGATGATTCTTGTAATCTTCCATTGGCTTGTTAATGTCATTCTCACTCCATCCTGTGTAGTGTTGTTACTTCCTTGCTCCAGCATAAAGTATTAATATTTTATTTCGTGCAAGCATATGATTATATTTAGGTTTAATTTCACTCTTGGTCGCTATTTAAGTACATTCATGAAAAGAGCCTTTCTATTTTAAATTCAAACTTTTTGATCCCTAGATTATCACAATTGTTATAATTTTGGTTCCAATCTTGATTTTTTACCTTTAAATGGTGTTCTCTTAATCCTAAAATGATGATTTATTATCTCAATGGTAGTTTTTTTCCCCTAAATCTTGGGCAAACAAATTCCCATAACGTAAAACATGACTACACTCTAAGGCATTGGTAAGGCATTGGTTGGGAATTTGAAAGGGAAGACTTTCAGGAAGAAAAATGCAGGGTAATCTTTTATCTTTCAATTTATTTAAGAGAGTAATTTTGTAAAAAATGATAACAGAGTGTGAAATAAATATATTTTTAATTTGTATAGTATTATAATAATATAGAAAGAAGCTGAAGAATTTATCTAAATACGTCAAAACTCAATACATTTTTTTTAACTATCCAAATAAGAGGAGTTTTGAATAATTAAGAAAAATAACCTCCAAAATCCTCTGCTCTTAATGTTATCTCTTCTTTTTAATTTCTCTTTCCATTTTTCAAAATCTTCCTCTTCACTCTAAACTGTTAAACAAAGTCTAAGAATCTCTTTAGGAAGAGGATTATAGAGATACTTCTTTTACTATTCGAAATGAAACAAATTATAAAATATATTATTTGTTTTTGTCGGTTATAAAATATATTATTAAATCTCAAATATAACTTAAAATATAGACTCAACCTTTAAAAACTTTTAATATCCTCCTCTCAAACAAACCCTGATTTTTGAAACAGTCCCAAATCCCAACCATCTAGAAAACACTATTGGTAATATAACCGGTTTATGCTTCTCGATGAGTCGGTTTTATGGACCCAATGTACATATAACAAGTCAAAAAAAAAGTTTTTTGAGTCTATTATATTGACTTATTTTCAATAAATATTATCATTATTATTAGAATATATTTTGAAACATAAATTATATGTTTGATAATTTCTAGTAATTTTATAATTTTAGTCTACAATAATTTTTAATTAATACTATGTTAAATCTAAAAAATATAATTAATTTTGTTAATTAATTCATTTCTTAGCCTTTTTAAAGATATACTTTTCATTACTTACTTAAAGATATTAACATTAATAAGACTCTAAGTAGGTTTATAAGCTTTGTGAGACTTTTATAAAAGTAAGGCTAAAAAAATCTATAATGGATCATAGACCTTAAAATTTTATTGGACAGTTCAAACTTATGTCTTAAAAATTCTAACAGGATTAACTCTATTTCCACCCTAATTTGGACATACATAGAGAGAATAAATTGCTTTTAGATAAATCCAATCTTGTCATCTAATTTTATTTGAATCGGATCTTGCGTGATTTTTTAAAGACAATACTAATAAATGTCCTCTATAAAAATATTTGTTAAAAAAAGAAATTTAAAAGTAGTGCAGTCAACCCATTAAAAACTTAAAAGTTGATTGTTATAACTTAAATTTAATTTTTATTTTGTTAACAAATGTGGTTAGAACACTTATTTTCAACCACGACGATTTTGACCGCAGGACCGTCATACAAAAAATGATAAATGACAACTTAAATAATTACTTGTACTACACTTTATGTTTTATCTAATCACTTGTTCCATTTTCTGCCATGAAAATACAAATTCAGAACCACTTTTCACAAAATATACAAAAAGTATTAATAAAGTTAAATTATAACATTTCAAAATCAAATTTGCGATTAAAGATGTTGCATTTAAACCCTACACAACAAGAAGTAGCAATCATGTAATGGCAATTAAAATTTCATTGAAAATCATGTAATGTAATGTCAATTAAAATTTTATAGAAAAATCTCATGAAGTTCAATTCAAATTTATGTTTTGCAACTCTTCAACTAAAAAAAAATTATCATATTCTTATTCTATGTAATTTTTGATATCTCTATTAATCAATTTCATTTCACTTTTTAGGTATTCTTATCAAGAACTACTTTACTTCAATTTTTTTAGCATTTTTGTCGGAAATCTTTGCACTAAAAATCACTTTCACTACATCAAAATTTGAAATTTTCAAATTATCATCACGTTCAAAGTTTGAATTTTTTAGATTATTTTATTTATATTAGTGAATTTTCTTCTTATACTTCTCTTGTAAATTTTTATTCTTCTAAAAAAATTTAATTAATGATTATCTTCATCTTTTACTTGTAAAAAAAAAAAAATGAATTTTTTTTAACTCCAAACCCATATTTTCCCTCAAAAATTTGAAACCTAATGATATATTGGATATTTTAGTAAAAAAAGATTAACCGGTAATGATTTATAGTTTTCTGTTACAAGTTGCTTTTATAAGTTTTTGTTGTCATATTAAAAAAAACACTGCACGTAGCTCAATATTCCGTTTTCTGCCATGAACAACAAATTGGGAACCAGTTTCCACAAAATATACACAACTATAACTAAAGTTAAATTCGGTCTCTCTTTTGGGACTAATAATGTTGATTTTAAAGCAACCCGAAAGTTATCTTACTTGCAAATCGAACAACAACAAGAAACTTCTTACACAACAAGAAGTAGCAATTATGTCGGGTCAAAATCAAATTTTTTCGAACAATCTTATGCAGCCCAGTTGGAATGTATGTTTCGGGATTGTTCAAATTTGAATGCATCAATGGGGCAACGAGTTAGACAAATTCATGCTCATGTTGTTGTTAGTGGCATGAGTGATAGTCTTACATTGGGTTCAAGAATTTTGGGGATGTATATTCTTTGTGGAAGATTCAATGATGCTGGTAGCTTGTTTTTCAGACTTCAATTATGTTATAGTCTTCCTTGGAATTGGTTAATAAGAGGTTTTTCTATGTTGGGTTGGTTTGATTTTGCATTGATGTTTTTCTTTAGGATGTTGGGTAGTAATGTTGCACCTGATAAGTACACATTCCCTTATGTGATTAAAGCGTGTGGTGGTTTGAATAATGTTCCACTATGTAAGATGGTTCATGATTTGGCTCGGTCCATGGGATTTCATATGGATTTGTTTATTGGTAGTTCTTTGATAAAGTTGTATACAGATAATGGTTATATTCATGATGCTAGATATCTGTTTGATGAATTGCCTCTGAGAGATTGCATTTTGTGGAATGTCATGCTCAATGGCTATGTGAAAAATGGGGATTTTGGCACGGCGATTAGAACTTTTCAGGACATGAGGAACTCTAACATTAAGCCTAATTCGGTCACGTTTATTTGTCTTTTGTCGATATGTGCTACGAGAGGGATACTTGTTGGCGGTATTCAGCTTCATGGTCTTGTTATTAGGAGTGGATTTGAGTCTGATCCTCAGTTGGCTAACACACTTATTACAATGTACTCCAAATGTGGGAACCTTTTTTATGCTCGCAAGCTTTTCGATACGATGCTACAGACTGATACTGTGACTTGGAATGGTTTGATTGCTGGATATGTACAAAACGGATTTACAGACGAGGCTGTAACTTTGTTTAAAGCAATGATCGCTAGTGGAGTCAAACCTGATTCAATCACATTTGCAAGTTTTCTTCCTTCTATTCTTGAATCTGGGAGTCTCAATAATTGTAAGGAAGTTCATAGTTATATAGTGCGGCACGGGGTGGCTTTTGATGTCTACTTGAAGAGCGCTCTCGTTGACATATACTTCAAGGGTGGAGATGTGGAGATGGCTCGCAAGACTTTCCAGCAGAATACATTGGTTGATATTGCAGTTTGCACGGCTATGATCTCAGGCTACGTACTTAACGGGATGAATATTGAAGCTATTAACATTTTTAGGTGGTTAGTTCAAGAGGGAATTATGCCTAATTGCCTGACAATGGCTAGTGTTTTGCCAGCTTGTGCTGCTTTGGCATCTCTGAAATCAGGGAAGGAATTGCACTGTGACATTCTGAAAAAAAGACTGCAGAATGTGTGTGAAGTGGGATCTTCCATCACATATATGTATGCAAAATGTGGAAGATTGGATCTTGCATATCAATTTTTCAGAAGAATGCCTGAAAAAGATAGTGTTTGTTGGAACCTAATGATTGTAAGTTTCTCGCAGAATGGGAAACCTGAAATGGCCATCGATCTTTTTCGTCAAATGGGAATGAGTGGAACAAAGTTTGACTCTGTGAGCCTCTCAGCTACTCTATCTGCTTGTGCAAATTTATCTGCACTCTATCACGGGAGAGAGTTACATTGCTTTGTGGTAAGAAATTCATTTATCTCCGACACTTTTGTTGCAAGTGTACTAATAGACATGTATTCTAAATGCGGAAAACTAGCTTTGGCTCGATGTGTGTTCGACATGATGGGTTTGAAGAATGAAGTTTCATGGAATAGCATTATTGCTGCCTATGGAAACCATGGACGTCCTAGAGAATGCCTTGATCTATTTCATAAAATGTTAGAATCTGGGATTCACCCTGATCATGTTACTTTTCTTGTTATAATGTCTGCTTGTGGGCATGCAGGCCTAGTCGATGAAGGTATATCCTATTTACGTTGCATGACCGAGGAATATGGGATAAGTGCTAGGATGGAGCACTTTGCATGCATGGTAGATTTGTATGGTCGTGCTGGTCGTTTACATGAAGCATTTGATACTATAAAGAGCATGCCATTCACCCCAGATGCAGGTACTTGGGGGTCATTGCTCGGAGCTTGTCGGCTTCATGGCAATGTTGAGTTGGCTAAACTTGCTTCAACGCATCTTCTGGAGTTAGACCCGGAAAATTCTGGATACTATGTTTTGCTTTCAAATGTACACGCTGGTGCAGGGGAATGGGAAAATGTTGTTAAGGTTAGAAGTTTAATGAAGGAAAAAGGGGTTCAGAAGGTACCTGGATATAGCTGGATTGATGTCATTGGTGGCACTCATATGTTCTCTGCTGCCGATGGAAGTCACCCTCAATCTGATGAGATCTATTTGATTTTGAAGAGTCTTCTTCTTGAGTTGAGAAAACAGGGTTATGTTCCTCAACCTTATCTTCCACTGCACCCACAAAGCATGAGCAATAATTGATTTATTTCATGTTCTCATCATCAGTCATAACACATATTACTGGATGAGGCAATACATATCATTATTACAAAAATACCAACCAAACTTTTGTATGGGCATGCTTCCTGGCACCCCTTATGTTGCTAATTGTCAAGATGTGATTATTCATCATTATATGTGTTTTGCAGCACTAACATATAATTCAAAGTTATACTTCACATATTTGTATACCCTGCACAAGTATTAGAAAGAGAACTAAATCACAGAAAAAGAAGCAGTCTTTGTTATTTATGGTTTGGAAATGGTATTTAAGAACTACAAAATGCAAAACCCACAAAAATATTATTATCTTTGGATTTGGAAGACATGTCCACCATAAATTACAAAAGTGCACTCCCTGCAATATATGCTGCTAAATTACAAAGCACCCAGAAGCCAGCTTCTTGGCAAGTTTTTCTTGTTTATGGAATGCTTGTAAAACCATCATCAACAACTAAACTTTATCCCACCAAGTATGGTCAACTACATGGATCAAACGACACCATAACGTTCTATCATTTCAAAATATTCCAGTGCATTTTGGTAAAGATGTGAAGTTGAATGTCTCCCGTGATGGTGTTCTTCTTCCAATGAGTCAATCTCTTGTCAAATCTAAGAAGAGGACAGACGTACAGATAAGTAAGACTTTCTGTTTTTGATTAACTCTCTCACAAGCACTCTTATTTTGATTATTTTTCTCAAAGATTAACCATTTCAAAAGTTAAATCTATTGGGTGGAAACCCATAAATGGTTTGATATTGTTATCTGTTCACATTAACCAATTTAAATTTATCGCTTAAAATAAGTTGATCTTATAGTTCTCAGTAATTTATTCTTGATCCTATTTTAGGCTACTAACTGCTGTTGTATACAGTAACTGCACTAGACCATGCTATTGTTTAGGATGCCTTGCTTCCAATTCCTAAAGTTTTTTATTCTCATTAGAAAGAGGAAGCATTTCAAGAATCTTTGGACAACGATGTAACAGATGATTTGCTTACAAGTAGTAAAGCTGATTCTATGGAGAGAGATGGTACTTATAAGTTTCTTGTTTTCAATATAATAGTTCACCAAACCACACACGAAGTACGTGACTGACGGTCGAAATTTTGTAAAATAACATATTCTTTATCAAGTCAATTTAACTATCCAGAAACTTGAAGCAAATATCGGTAAATGATTCATTAATCAAACATAAAGCAATAAAGGGTACTTGGTTGTATGATGAAGGCCACGTACCATGAATATAAATGATTCATTATGTTATTTGAGTCGACTCGGTTACACAAAAGTAAATTTTTATCGATTACTATTTAACTCGTATATGATAATTCAATCTTATTAGTAATAATTTGTCTCGTGTATGATAATTATTTTGAAATTTCTATCGATCATAACTTATCCTTGTATGATAGTTCAATTGCATCAATTATAATTTGTTCTACAAATGATAATTCATCCTCATCAATGTCAACTTGTGTATATGATAATTTTTTTGAAATTTTTATTGTTGATAACATGTCACGTTTATGATAGTTTAAATCAAAAGTGTCAACTTGCTTTGGATAAAATGATTTAAAAAAAAAGTGTAAACGTGTCTAATGTATAATAATTATTTAAAAATTATTGTCATTGAAAATGATTCTCATAAGTGTCAACTTATCAAATGTATAATAGTGATTTTTATTAGTGACAACTTGTCTCAGATATTTTTTTTATGAGTAACTTGTGTCATATATGATAACTATGTTGAAATTTTTACCAGCGAAAATTTTCTCTTGTATAATATTTTGATTTTATAAGTAAAAACTTGTCATGCGTGTTATAGTTATTTGAATTTTGTGTGTGGGAATTTGTCTCGTATATGAAAGTCAAATCATATCATTTATAACTTATCTATGTAAGATAATTATTTTGAATTTTTTACTGATGATAATTTATCTCGTGTATGATAGTTTAATTTTATCAATAATACTTTATTGTATATGATAAGTCAAAAGTTGTCTCATGTATAATAGTTATTTTGAATTTTTTATTGGTAAAAATTTGTCTAGTGTATGAAAGTTAAATCATATCACTTACAAGTTACAAACTGTCTCGTGTACGATAATTATTTTAATTTGTTTTTTATCAATTACAACTTGTTCCGTGTACGATAATTCATTTTAACAGTGACAATTTATTTTGTAGATGATAAATACAAACAAACTTTTATTGTGTATGATAGTTCAATCAAAAGTTGTCATGTGAATGATAAATCTCACCACTTACAATTTGTCTCATATAAGATAGTTTTTTAGAATTTTTTAACGATAATAATTTATCTCGTGTATGATAATTTAATTTTATTAATAATAATTTATTATAAATGAAAAATCAAAAGTTGTCTCATGTATGATAGTTATTTTAAATTTTTTTATCAGTGAAATTTTTGTCTTGTGCATGAAAGTTAAATCATATAACTTTCAACTTATTTTGTGTAAGATAATTACTTTGAATTTTTTTTTATCGATGACAACTTATTTCATGTATGATAGTTTAATTTTATGAGTGACAACCTATTTTGTAAATGATAAATCAAAAGTTGTCATGTGAATGATACGTCTCGTCACTTACAACTTGTCTCTGAAAGATAATTCTTTTGAATTTTTTTTCAATGAGAACTTGTTATGTATACGATAGTTCAATTTTATCAGTGACGTCTTATTTTGTAGACGATAAATCAAAAGTAGTCTCGTGTATGATACTTATTTTGGATTTTTATGTGAGAATTTGTCTTGTGTATGATAGTTAAATCATATCACTTATAATTCGTCGAGTGTAAGTTAGTTATTTTAAATTTTTTTATCGACGATAACCTATGTTGTGTATGATAGTATAATTTTATCAGTGAGAACTTATTTTGTAGTTGATAAATAAAAAATTGTCTCATGTATAATAGTTCAATCAAAAGTTGTCTCGTTATGATTACTTACAACTTGTCTCATGTAAGATAATTATTTTGAATTTTTTATCAACGAGAATTTGTCTCGTATGTGATAGTTCAATTTTACGAGTAACAACTTATTTTATAGATGATAAATCAAAAATTGTCTCGTGAATGATAATTCAATAAAAAATTGTCTCCTGAAAGATAAATCATATCTCTTATAACTTTTCTTGTATAAGATAATTATTTTGAACTTCTTATCAATAAAAATTTGTCTATTGTCCTCTGAATGATAAATTTCATAATTTATAATTTGCATTTAATACAATAATTATTTTAAATTTTTTATCAATGAAAAGTTGTCAATGTATGATAATTTATTTTTATCGGTGACAACTTACGGTGTAATTGAAAGAATTATTTGATTTATTATTATTATAAATTATATAAACACATTCTTAATTATAAAAAATAACCATGTTAATTTTAATTAAACAAACATATTTAAAATTTTAAATTCAATCATATGTAATGGGATACAATTAAGCTTTCATTCCTCTTTTTTCGTTTCTCGGTGTACACATTACCATTGATAATACACCTCAGTTTTTTTATTACTATTATTATTGAGTTATTAGTGTTTCTCCTTTTCTCTCTAATTATTATTTTTGAATAAATTGTCATTTTAATTATTGAAATTATTTAACTTTTTACTACTTAATCATCAAAATAGTATTTAAAAAGATAAATTTATTATTATAAAAATTTCTAAAGATACAATTTACTGTCAAAATAATATATGTTTGTTATAATATTAAAATTTACTAAAATTTTAATTATTTAATAACTAATTTAAATATTTTATTGAATTAGAGATTAAAATAACAATATCATATACTTTTCAAACACTAAAATTATAATTTATTCTATTATTTTTCATTCAATTCCCCGTCTCGGGAATATCTTCCATTCCACCACTAGTGTGTTCCTTTCCTTCTCCTCTTCTGACCACCTCAAGTCCAACCACAAAAATCATTATAATATTTTGCTCTATGTCACAAGATCTATTTATTAATCAACTTTGTTTTAATTTATGAGCACTTTAATTGGCACTGCATCAAAAATCACCTCTACTGCGTCAGAGTTTGAATTTCTCAGATAATTTTATTTATTTTGATGAGTTT
>JBBPBR010000003.1:953351-993877 GCA_037974775.1 Cicer pinnatifidum | reverse complement strand
TTTTTTTTTTTTTTTTTTTTTTTTTTTACTTTTCTTTTAAATATTTATTTTTCCAAAGAATTTTAATTCATGATTGAAAGTTAAGTATATCCAATTTTTATTTTGAAATCATAAATATTATGTTCATGTTTTATATCTCAAAAAGAAAAGAGACAAATTTTCTTTTAAGTCCAAACCATATCCAATCCAAATATCTAAAGTCCAGACCCATAACAATTTTATCGAAACTGTCAAAATTACCAAACTATACTGTACTTATCAAAATATTGTCACGTCTAACATTTTTAGTGGTGATTTGATAATTTGTAATGTTGAATTATTTTGCTAAGGACAATAATTTAATATTTTTGGTCCCGTATCAACTTTTCCTTGTTAGGAAGATTTTAATTTTTTTTTATCAATATATCCTAATTTTTAGAATTGTTAACCAAAATGTTTTAATTTTTAATTTTATTATTAAAATGTCTTATTTTTTAGGATTTACTTGAAAACTCTTTCTAGAGTGCGATCTGTCAAAGATTAAATCTTTTTTTTTCTAGTAAGAGGTCGCTGGGAGGGGATGCGACCTCCCAAATGGATTTTACAAATTTTTTTAAATAGTTTTATATATTTTATATAATTGTTAAATAATAATAATAATACATTAATAAATAATAATAATTATTATTATTAATTATTATTATTAAAAATTGTTATAGTTAAAAATAATTATAATTAAATTAAAAATAATAATAAGTAAATTAAAAATAATTAAAATTAAAAACAATAAATTATATTATAAATTTTAAAGAAAATATATTAATAAGAAAAATTACATTAATAACATGAAACAAAATATATTAAATTAAAATAGGAAATTCATATTATAAATTTTTAAAAAATACATTAAATAAAAATTATGCATCAAATTTGAGTACATGTGCCAGCAGCGTTTGGACTATGTTTCCTAGTATGACCAGGTACCCGACATAATCCACATTTTTTTGGTACTCTTTCTGTATTGTCCATTTCAGTTATAATGCGTTTGCTTTTTGGACGACCTGTCTTGACTCTCCGCATTAGTGGATTGTAATACAACTTAATACCTTCATATTGTGGTCAATATCCTTTGTTTGGTATGGGTGGGAAGGCTTCGTCGTTGACTTTTAGTACCGTTTCCTCTTTGTACACATCAGGTATAAGACTCCAATAATCATATTTTATGCTAGAACATGCTGCTATGACATGTGAACAAGACATATTTTTAGCTTGATATTTTCCACAATCGCACCACTTGTTAGGAAGATTTACACTGAAGTTACCAATTAGTCGTCCTTCTCTTGAAACTACTGTCTCGTGGACCATGAAAGTATAATTGCTCCGATCAAAACTATCCACTCTATGACTATTGGATTTGCTTATTTCCAATTTCATAAAATTTATGCAAGTTTCTGTGTATACCTGACCAGAAGCTAAAATTGACGCGTTTCGTTTTCCCATGGTTGGAAACAGTGTCTCTAAGTTGATTGGACCAAAGTAGTGATGAGAAGGTTGCGCGTGCCTTTTAATACTCTATTAATCGACTCCACAAGGTTGGTTGTCATCTGACCCCCAACGGCTACCTCTATAGAATGCTTGAATCCAATCTTGTCGAGGTATGTTGTCTAACCATTCCAAAGCCTCTGAGTTTACTATGCTGATTTCTCTGCGGGCACATTGATCGAGTAATCTGTATTGAAATTGTAGACAAAATATTATTACACTAATTATATAATTTAGGAATAAAATTATTAAAAATTAAGAATGAAATTATTACCCATAGCAACAACTTTTTTCTTCAAAGCATTGTCCTTAAACTCCCTTGCAAAATTTTGTGAAATATGTCGAACACAAAACATATGCTTTGACGGAGGATCTTGCCACCCATTATTCGGATTATTATTAACACTCTTAATTGATTAGTGTCTATCTGAAATCATACAAATGTTGAGTTGTGGAGTGACGTATTTTCTCAAATTTCTCAAAAAGAAACTTCAACCTTCTTTTGTATCACCTTCCACAAGAGCATAAGCAATAAGAATTACATTGTCATTCCCATCTTGTGCAACTGCTACCAATAGAGTTCCTTTGTACTTTCCATACAACCAAGTCCAGTCAACTTGTATTATCGGTTTGCAGAATTTAAACGCAGATATGCACAGAGCAAAAGCCCAAAATAGTCTATGAAAGATCCTTATCCCTTTTTATCAAACTATTCTCATAATAAATTGGGATTGTTTCTATTTCAATTTTGGTCCCTATAGCAAATGTTTGCATAACCAACAACCATCGTGGGAGTTGATTGTAATACTCTTCCCAATTGTCATAAATTTGTTCCATTGCTTTATTTTTCTCCCTTCGAGACCTTTCTATAAGTAACTGTGTAGTTGTGCAAAGTCTGATACTCAGCAATAATGACTTTCACTTTGATTGAAGGATCCACTTTCACAACTTGCATTATGCTTGTACATATCATGTTATTTTATTTTATTTTATTTTAAAGTATTGTATTTTATGTTTTTTTTTATTGTATTGTATTGTATTTTATGTTATTTTATTTTATTGTATTTTATTTTATGTTATTTTATTTTATTGTATTTTAAAGTATTGTATTTTACTTATTTTATTTTTGTTAATTTCAGTCGCCCTTAAAGGATAAACTAAAATGTCACAGTAACGTCAATAAAAAACCAAATGAAGCCATATTACCATATTTGAAAGAGGTCGACTTCGGTGAAATGATTAAACTCAGAAATTATAAACTAGATGTTGGCCTCATTACTGTTATGGTTGAGAGATGGAGACCATAAACTCACACATTTCATCTTCCAATAGGTGAGTGCACAATAACTCTGGAAGATGTATACTACAATTTAGGATTAAATATTTCTGATTTTCTTGTTAGTGGTTCAAATTTTGTGAACGTTAAACAAATTTGTGAAGATTGCTTAGGATTTATCCCACCTCAAGGGGCAACAAAAGGTAATTCTATTAAATTAAAGTGGCTAAAGGATACGTTTGACGATGTTGGTGAAGATGCATTGTATTAGAAAAACAAGCATCTTGTCGAGCATACATCATACGTATGATCGGAGGGTTATTGATGCCTGACAAATCCAACAACCGTGTACGTTTAATATATCCTTCACTGTTAGGAGATTTACAAAAAACATCTCAATACAATTGAGCTTCAGCCGTTTTAGCTACATTATATAGAGAATTATGTCTTGCAACGAAACCCGATGTAATGTCTATGGAAGGATGTGCATTGTTGTTGCAAAATTGGGCATGATATTGTTTGTCTTCTATCGCTCCAGAATCACCAAATACATGAATATTTCCACTTGCACAAAGGTAACCATTGCAACTAAATTTTATATTTTTTTTCCCTTTTTTTTAAAATCAACTGCTTACCATTTTCCATTTTACTAATTGTATTATAATTTTTATTGTTAATATATTCGGCAGATTTAATTCTGGTGGTCTAAATTTCGGTAAAGTTCCTCATAACGACATAGAAGGATACTGAAAAACAAGTGATCACATGATGGTTGACGAAGTAATATATTCACTCACATTTATTTGAACTTTTTAAATATTTTTGTTTTTAATACTTGTTATAATTACTTTAGCTTGTTTTTTTAAATATCAGTTATATTGGAGACCTTATCTCATGTTCCAACATGAAGTTTCAGAAGAAGAGATAGTCACTTGGACTGCATGTGCCTATCTGCATTGTTATCATATTGTTGAAAAACATCATACAAATATACATTCCTCACTGGGAGGTAAGACATGTCAGATACTAATGTTAGTATTTTTCCAACGACCCTTTTGCAAAATTCAACCCCTGTTGATAAGTCTATTTTTGTTAACATAAATAAATTCCTTAATTTGTAAGAGACTTTAAAACCAAACCACTTATCTAGCTACCATGGGTTACCCTCTACCAAAGGAACTTAATCTCAAAATACTCCATAAATAAATTAAAATTTGTCATGAGGATAAAATGCTTATGCCAAGCAAAAAATTTTTGTTTTATTAATGTATTATTTTTTTTTGTAACATCCCGACTCTCAGTTGGAAATATGAGTTTTTGTCTTCCGTAGAATTTGAGTCCGGTATCTGGGGATAAGTACCGCCTCCATACAAATTGCACTGTCAATTGAGCCATGACCTCCTACTAGCCTAAAAAGTAGGACATTTTGATAACCAAATTAAAAAATAGAAAAATTTTGATTAAAAATTCTAAAAACTACAATATATTAGTAAAAAATCCAAGATTTTACTTTATAATTATTTATTTATTTTTTAAGGCAAACCAATCTCTATATTAAAAGAATAAAAACTATGTCTGCGTTTTAAACTCATAGTCCAGCGTTTCAGTCTATAGTTGCTTCTCGCTGCCGCATCGTCGTCTGTACCTCCTTCGCCACCGCATCTTCCACAGCACGTCCCTCGCCGCGGGTAGATCTCTTCGTTTTCACGTCTGCCACTTCAATCTCTATCTGCCTTTTATGTGTTGTGTTGTGTTATGTAGTTTATAAGTCTCTCAATTTTCAGCTGTTAGGATTGATTGATTTCAATTTTACTTGAATTAGGGTTTCTAAGTATATATCGATTGCTAAGTTTGGTTCTAAGTGTATCTATGAATGTTTAATTTGTCTAGGGCACAAAAATTCCGAAGACCCACCCTGAGTCCCTTCTAATTTATTAATTGATGTTGATGATTTATATTATATGATTGTCTCTATCTATAAGTTACTCATATGCTGAAGATTGCTCTGACAGGGAGTTTGGAGGCTTGATACTTTGGTGTTTTAATCAGCACAGTAGAAAATGGTATGCTTCCTACAAATGTTAAGGGTCTTTTCATTTTATGTTTAAGAATGTGTCGTTTGTTTTGATTTTCTGTTTACAAATTATATAATTTCTTGTACAAATATTTGACAATGGGAAAGAATGTGAAATAAGATGATGTTTTTGTAACTATAAGTGAAAACTTAAAATGGACATTTTTATACCAATTATCTCCTTGTTTTTGTTCCTATGGATATATATATTTCAGCCCCTCTGTTTTCCTGCATCATTAGCATTAGTTATGCTTTTCCCCTTTCAACACGCAAAACTGTAAATTAATTCATCAATACTTTTTCCAACTGTGTTAGTTGTATGCAATATTGATTCTATGATTGTGGGGATATTTGTTGCATAATACGATTTAACTGCCGCCTGTACGCTTGTCGCAGTTTTTTGATGGATATGGATATCACGGGACATCATTTGAGCAGACATATCGATGTTACCCTGCTTCTTTTATTGAAAAGGTTAGCATTCCTCTCAGGCTTCTGTTTCTAATATTATGTACATAGAAATTGAAAATGTAGATGGTATTTTATGTTAGCTTCCTTATTTATTTAATAGGTCTTGTTTATCATAAATTAAAAAATGGTTTGGTTGGAGTGATTACGGACTTTGACCCAAAAAAAGAGAATCCGAGTTCGATACTTCAGAGGCATCCCTATTGGGAGGTTGCAAAATCCGAAATGTTAATTCTCGTGTGCAATCTTTTAAAACCGGCTTGATCTCTTGATCATGGTTTAATTGGTTCAACCCATTTAATCCCAGTTGAACCAGTTAATAAATAAAATGATAAATAATAAATAATAAATATATGGTGTTAAATTTTAAAAGGTTAAATGTGATTATTTTTCATTCAGTATTAATTTTAACTTGTTTAATTTACTTTTATTAATTATTGCATTGTAAATGACGACACTAATTGAAACTAAGAATATGAAAAATCAAATAATTTTGCTTATATAAAAAGGAATAAAATGTAATTATTAAATATGTTTTAACCATTGCTCCACGAACCCTAGTGACAAGTAAGAACAATAAAAAGAAGCGTCTGCAGTTGTATGCCGTGAAACCATTGTTGCGGCGCTTTCAAATTCAAAGCAGAACTGTGAATCACTCTTTTTATGGAAGCAATACAAGCAAATCGTTATCGACAAAACCACCAAAAAGACGGCCGTGTCTGTGATTCCCCTTTCCAATGTTCAGTTATCACCTCATCACCTCTCCTCACTTTACTTTCACAATGATCGAGTACCACGGTCTCTCCTCAGTAATTACTGCACTGGTTCTGTGGTTATGCCCGGGACTGTCTGGTCCAAAAAGTATTTCTCCGGTTCTTTCAGACTACAGTTTTAATGACCTGACCGGCTCAGAACCAACCCCGGCTGGTCCGGTCCAGTTGTGAAAACATTGCTTGATGGTCTACCCAGCCGAATTAGTCCCATAGCAGGTCCAACGGGTTGAAGTTGTGGGGATACCCTTGTGGACCTAATGGAGAGCCATGGATTTTTGAATAAAAAAGAATCAATATTTGGTGATTCAATCAAAATATATTTGATATAAACTTAAATCATTGAAATTAAATTAAAATTTTGCACCTGATATTTATTATTAAATGAAATATAGGCCCAAAGTTTGGACTTGTTAAGAGAAACAAACATTTAATTTAGAAAAATAGAATAATGAGCAGAATTGTCAACTTTGTTAATGCATATTGAGCTCTCATTTTGATCGTAAGTTCAAAATTATTACCTCTACTTCAGATTTCCTTAAATACCAGCTGATAGTAGTGGAAGACCAAGATTTGGAAGCTGGTTGAAAATGTAGAGTGTTGAAGCATGAAATGTAAAATCTAAAGAAAGAAACTAAAGATACTCAATAAAAGTGGCTTTGATCTTTAAAAGCTAATGTATGAGGGGTGTGACATTTTTAAAGTTTAAACCAAATATTTCATAAAATTAACAACAAGATTGAAGCATGAAATGTCAAATCTAAAGAAAAAACTGAAGATACCCAATTGTAACGTCCTTAATATCTATATCATGTAGTTATTATACGAGACTTGTGATATTCTTTAAAGTTTAAACCAAATATATATGAGTAACAATTCTAACTTTTCCGTCTTATTATTTTTTGCATCTCAATCCTGCAGCCCCAACTTGAAAGTGGCGACAAAAGTAAGTTTCAATGTCCATATTAGATCTGAATTTTTGGAATCTCTTGTTCTCTATGTTCCTGTCTAATGTGGAAATTAAATTATTGTTGTGCTTCAGTTATAATGCCTCCATCAGCCCTTGATCGTCTAGGTTAGTTATGTCCTGTTATCCATTTTGCATTCTTTTCCCAGATGAATAATATGTATCTTATTTATGAGTTTTCAATACTAATATCAAGTTTAATTTGCAGCATCTCTGCATATTGATTATCCGATGCTGTTTGAACTTCGGAATGATGCTGCTGAGCGGGTTTCTCATTGTGGTGTTCTGGAGTTCATTGCAGAGGAAGGCATGATATACATGCCATACTGGGTAGGCATTGAGAAGTAATTGTTTGTGAACATGCTTGTAAGCTTGTTTCCACTAATATGGTCCTCCTTTTGAGTTTTGACTTCTTTTAATTTCATGGTTTATTATACAGATGATGGAGAACATGCTTTTACAAGAGGGGGACATTGTAAGAGTGAAAAATGTGACACTTCCAAAGGGAACATATGTTAAGTTACAGCCTCACACAAAAGACTTCTTGGATATTTCCAATCCAAAGGCTATGTGAGTCAATGTTATTTATTTTAGTTGAATAAAGCTATGACATTTGCTAACTTACGAATACCTCTTGCAAGGATGCAATTCTGTAGCTTAAATACTTTTCATCTTCCAATTTTGTAAATGTGAAGCATCCTTTCATTTCGTCTTTCAATGATAGCCATGCTGTTTGATGTCATGTAGATCTAGTGATTGTTATTGTGGCCCACTCTCACCCAGAATACTAACTTAAGTTTGTAGGTTCATTTTCCTTTTAACCAACATGTACTCTTGGTTTTAGTTTTCATAGGAACTGGTCAACAGGTTCGGTGCTAATTTGAGATTTGAAATTTAGTTGGACCTGACCCTCGGCCAAAGGCTTGTATACTGGTATGGTTTTGATAGTTATTTACAAAAAGATGCAGTCCGGTCCATGGAAGAGTTGGATCCATCGAGAATATACTGTAGGAAGCCTTACCTTATTTGCAAGAGGCTGCTTCACGTCTAAAACTCGTGACCTTTGAGTCATGCAGTGGCCAATCTGACCATTGTTCTAAGGCTCCCCCCTTATTTGGCCATATTTATGTCATTGACTTGTCACCTACTGCATCAATAAGTCACACTGATTCACGGAATGTGGTTTGGTTGAAAGCTTGATTTTTTTATCACATTGGTTTGTAGTCAAGACAGTGACAAAGATTGAAGTTGAATACCCGATCCTTCGAACACATATTTGTGCGTGTGTGTGAGTGTGTGCCGTGTGGAACCAAATCAAGTTAATGAGAGGACAAAATTTTTAGACCATTAGATGTGTTATATATAACCATGAATGTACAAGATTAAAACATATAGTTACATGGTTTTTTTAAGTAATCACATGACTACCAAATAACTGTAATGTTGATCATCCATGAATGTGTACTTAGCTACGTTTACTCATATTGCTCATAAAAGTAACCATCTCACTAGATAGTAGATACAGATACATCGACACCCACACACAATGATATATAGAGTTTGATGCATGATGCGCAGTTTTTGCATCCGTGCTCCTTAACACGTGTTTTGCAATATTAGTTGTAAGAATTAATTATTCCATAGAATTATTTTTGATATGGTTTCGAACAAGATTCAGTTACAAGTCTTCTATGAATTCATATCAATTAGTGATTCAGGGAAGTATTTTTTTTTCTTTTCGTCTTATGGGTTTGGTTTTTTAATTATTATCTTCACATCCTCCATTAGTTCTGTATTTACTTGCAAACACTCATTGGAATTAGATCTCTGTAGATAATTGAATAAATTTTTTTTTTTTTCGTGCAGCTTAGAAACTACGTTGAGGAATTTTTCCTGCTTAACTACTGGAGATAGCATTATGGTGGCTTACAATAACAAGAAATATTATATTGATATTGTAGAATCCAAGCCTGCCAATGCTATAAGCATCATTGAAACTGACTGTGAAGTGGACTTTGCCCCTCCCTTAGATTACAAGGAACCTGAAAAGCCCATTGCTCCACGTTCTGCCGGAAAGGCACCAGAAGCAGGTAAGTGATGGTTTTTTGTTTGATATTCTTAAGAGATGTTGTTAAAGATTGTTGGTTCATGCTTCTGTTAAGTTGACAAAGATTATTTGACATTATGCTTGTTCCACTTCGTATTTTTAGTTGACTGTTTATTTTAATTAAGGACACATCCAATCTTTATGAAGCATGAAGTGTAAGTTTATTTTTGTAAATAGGAACTAGTATTGGTGGGGGAATTCTTTGACGATACTGTAACAGAAAAAATAGTTTTATTTTTTACTTTGGAATGTGAAAAATGTATTTATGAAAAACACTATCTGGTTTTCGAACTTTTGCTTAGATTTGAAGATATTGCTGTAACAATGTGTTATTCTAGTTGAAGGTCACGTGTACATTGCAGAGATGCAATTCAATGTCATTATTAATACTTTTCTTTTATCAAGACTGACAACTCTTGTTCCTCCTTTTACAGAAAAAGAAACCCCTGCTGAAACTGAACCCAAGTTCAACCCATTTTCTGGATCTGGGAGACGCTTGGATGGAAAACCTTTGAATTATCAGCCTCCACCAGTTTCTTCTTCTTCTTCAGGGTCCAAGGACAAGAATACTGGAATTCCTAATGTCAAATCACAGTCTTCCACAGCTTCTAGTTCACAAAATAATGCTCTTCAAACTCAGGGCAAGCTTGTGTTCGGGGCCACTGCAAACCGCAGTAAAGAGACCGGAAAGGTAATTCTGCTGCCTGAGACTGCTTCTTTCTAACATTTAGGTAAATGTTTGGAAATACACTGAGTTTGACAAAATCACGGTGATACCGCGATTTTGTTGAACATGCAAAGGATAGTTTTTGTCAAAATCAATATTGTCAATTGTGGATCGCGGAAAATAGCGATTTGTTCAAATCTTGATATGCTATAGTGCTATAGCGCAACAGTAACCTTTTGACAACACTTTGTACTATATAGTGTATCGTGAAGCAATAGCAATTTGTCTAAATTCCACTATGCTATAGCGCTGTAGCTGCTATTTGACAACACTGGTCAAAATCACAGTGGCACTCCATGATAGTATCAAACTAAACTCAAATCCAAACATACTCTTAAGTTATATGCTTATTGTTACCCTCAGATTCCCCCTATCCTCTCAGTTGTAATTGATGGACTGCTAAGTTTTCCATTTTCTCTGTTGGCAGGAAAATGAGGCAAAAGCAAAACAAGAGCCCCCTAAAGAGAAAGAAGAAGATAAATTTCAGCCATTCACTGGGAAGAAGTATTCTTTACGAGGTTGATTAATATATTAAATTAAACACTTCTAAACTTTTATCATAAGTTACTCCGTTGGCCTGTGCATGGATCCAAGTCTTGCAAAACTTGTATTGTTTGTTTTGTTTATTGTACTATAATCAAAAAGATAGACCAGTAGACAGCCACAGAAAATAACAAGATGTTAATCTTAAATTATTATAACTTGTGAATGAACACCGATTCTTCTGTGGAATGAACTATAAAGGGACCCTTTATTTTAATGTACCTTATTATTACTATCAGCCAATCTATCAGCCAATATCATGGGGAACTTCTTTTCTCACCTTTCACATGCTACACTTCCAAAAAAACGTTTTTTTTTTTTGCTCTCTGGAAGTATTCTTTCAGGCAAAAACAGTTGTGTTTTTTTGTTTGGAAGCATACTTCTAGACACGTGTGTTCCTTTAGAAATAAAGGAGATGAAAGTAGCTCTCATATAATGTTTTTAGTTCCAAAGTGAAACCTTTTGCAGTTTCATCTTTTTAGAAAGATAGCAGGCCTTTATTGTCTTGCCTTTGCTTAATTTTTTTTTGATAAATCTGAAGTCTAAAGGTATTAACTGGAGATGCAGAGTTTCTTATAAATAAACCACAGTAGTAATTTACAACCATTTATTATTATTTGTATTATTAGTATAAGGAAAACGTTTCAAGCCTTTTAGCTGTTGAATAGAGTTATCCTCCAGCTTCTTTATTAATGATACAAAACTTTTTAACATTGTTGATTGAAGGGAAAAAACCAAAATCGAAGGTGGGATTTATTTCCTTAATAATTGATAAACGAGAACAACTAGCCAATTCCAGAGGGATAGACACCCTTATTATCACCAAATTAAAGGCCCCCCCCCCATAAACATGTAATAAAAATTTTCAGTCGTCATTTATCTCTTTTTGAATAATTTTTTTCTTCCATGTTTTTAGTTTTTTCTATCCAACACATTTTTTTTGGACTTTGAAGTAGCCTGAATTGTACGAAATAAAAATTACGATTAAGGTAACTCATTTATAGTTTTCTGAAATTTCATATTGTTAAAGTGATTGAGACACATTTATATAATAATCCTTATAAATTATAATATCTATTAAACATGCTACGCGTCTGCATTATATAAATACCTAATAAATATGACGAGAAAAGAATTGTATTTAACTGCCGTTTTCTATTTCCCTTCTAATCTTTAAATATAGATAATACTATTCAAATACATTGAAGCTAACAATTACAGGATTTGACAATCTCATTAAAAAAACTCACTTATTTAATTATATTTCATAGTTGGCAGTAAAATTATAGATAATTTAGGTCAAGTTAACAATGTTATTGTCATTAAGTTATAAAGTAAACGAGACGAGTCAAAATAAAATTATTAAGTAAATGATAATTGCCTGCTATAAAAAATTTACAAACAGCTTGTCACTTTCCAAATTTAAAATTTGAATAAGTTGTAATAAAAGAAGCAAAATAACCGACCATCTTTGTAAACTTCAATCGATAACTTTTTAATTTTTATAATTATGACATTTATACACGTTTAATTTTTTAATCTAACATATTTTTTATTTATTTTATCTGATTTTTTATCGGATCTATCACTCTCTTTATATTTTTTTAAAATAATTTAAAGACCTCGTCATCTTAAATTTTCTTGTAAATTTTTTTTTTTCTTTTTTTTACACACACAACCTTGTGAGAAGGATAGAAACAAAATCTTAAATAATCTGTTATGTTTTTGCTAGGCAATGAGATTAATGTCCAATTACTTAATTTAATTAAATAATAATTAGCATTGCACAGTAGTAGTGTTATTGTCTCGTTGTGAAAGTCAAAAGCAGTTGGATTTTATGTGTACAAAAAAAGACCTCACTACACCAATACATTACACCTTTCAATTAATCAATCAATAATTGATTATAATTTATAAAAAATAATAATTGAATGCGATGGAGAATCACCACTTGTTGCATTGCACCCATTCTTTCTTCATCGTTATCATTATAGATGAGAATAGATTTGACCTATTTAATAAAAAAATTAAATTCTATTTATTTAAATAAATTAAATTAAAGTTTATAAAAAAATATATTAGACTTGATAAATTGGTCTATATATATTTTATTATTTATTAATATTATTTTTTATTATTATATTAATAATATTATTTCTAATTTTATTGTCTATCAATTAAACAATCACTCAATAATCATTCTATATTCAATTCTATATTTGATAGTCGTTTTATATTCGGTAATTATTCAATTAGTCAATTACTTATTCCATATTTATTTAAAAAAAAATTATTATTTAAAACAAAAATTTTATTTTAAAAAATCTATTATTTAAAATTAAAAATTATTTTTTAAAATTTAAAAGATATTTGTTTAAAGTATGAGTAGGCCAGACTCCGGCTATTCCCAACTATAATTATCATCATTCATATATCATCTTTATTTATTTATTTATTATTCTATTATCTCTCTGTATTTCTTCTTCTTCTTCTACAACTTCATTACTACATATAAAAAAATTTCACCCTTTCAACCCAAAACTAAAACACTGAAAAACAAAGAAAAAATATCATCTTTTTATTTTTGTGATGGAGTCGAAGACTCTGCGTTTCATGACCCATCAATCAATTTTTTCCATGGTTGGATCTGGAGACCTTGATGGGTTAAAGAAGTTGGTGGAAGAGCTGAAGAAGGAGGATAATGATAATGGGTTATCATCATCATCATCATCATCATCATCATCGATGTTGGTTTCTGATTTGATGTGTCTTCAGAATGATCATGGAGAAACAGCACTATACATAGCTGCAGAGCGTAACTTGAAACAAGTTTTCAGCTTTTTGCTTCAATTGTGTGATTTTGAGGTTCTAAAGATTCGGTCCAAGTCTGATATGAACGCTTTTCATGTTGCTGCTAAGCGTGGCAATTTGGGTATTCATTCTACCTATTCCTTTTTTTTTATTTTTTGCTTTGGGTTGGTTATGCTGGCTATTGCTATTTTTGGGTGAACTGTGTCTTGTGTGTTGCTCTTAATCTTTTTTTGTTTTAACCTTCTGTTTCTCAGATTTTGGTCTTAACCTCCGATAAAAGAGACTTTTCATAATTTAGAGGTTGCTGGGATAGACAAATAAAGTTTGACAAAAAATTGTTTCATGAGAGTTTGAACGCTCCCGATTGTTTCGTCTTTAACTAAAACTTATTAATCAGTTGAATCCGATTACTTGGTTACTTAACTTCAAATCACATGAAGTTTTTTTTTTTTTTAAAAATGTCATGTAAAATTCTCTTGAAACTTTTGTTCTTCAGCTTGCATGGCTTTGTACATCTTTTGAATTTTGGAATGCATAAGACTAAAAATAATTTTTTTTTTATGTTAAATTATCTGGGTAGATCTTTCTGTTCCTATGACAGAATAGATGTATGGTTTAACTAATATTTACTTAACTGGAATGGGGCAACACTGGTAGACAATGATAGAATATACAAAATATTTTACTTTCTTTCCATTCTTTTGATAAGAAACTACTATCAATTAGAAATGCATCAAGGATCGATTACTGCACCAAAATCATGAGATGATACCTATTGAATTTTTAAGGATGGTAGATAGCTTTGGTTTGACTTTTAAAATGTAAGCCTATGAAGTGAATGAAGTATTATCATGTTCTGGTTAATATATTTTTTTGGTTTGTTGATGTACATAATTTAAGTATTTCAATCACGATACTATTGTCTAACTTTTTCCAGATATTGTGAGGGAGATTTTGAGTGTCTGGCCTGAGGTTTGTAAGTTATGCGACTCCTCAAACACCAGCCCCCTATATTCTGCTGCAGTTCAAGACCACCTGGATGTGGTGAGTGCTATTTTGGATATTGATGTCAGCTCCATGTTTATAGTCAGGAAAAACGGAAAAACTGCGCTACACAATGCTGTTAGGTACGGCGTCCTTCGAATTGTGAAAGCACTTATTTCCCGGGATCCAGGAATTGTCTGCATCAAAGATAAAAAAGGTCAAACTGCATTGCATATGGCTGTCAAAGGACAGTGTACATCAGTGGTGGAGGAGATATTACAGGCTGATCCTACTATATTGAACGAACGTGATAAGAAGGGTAACACAGCTCTTCACATGGCTACGAGGAAAAGCCGATCGCAGGTTAAACTCATTCTCTGAAACCAAATATAGTTCTAGATTCTTTTCAAAAACTGAGCACACCAAATTATTAATTATAATAATGTAGATTTCTTTTGACGAATTTCTGTGTGTTGCACTGGTTCTCAATACTAGTTTATATGCATAATGCGACATTAACGAATACTTATTTTCTTTCATAATTTGCCTGTCTTTTGTAGCAATAAATTCTTCGTCTCAATTTTTATTTTTGCTTTCTTTGCTGACACATGATTCTTTTGTCAGATAGTGATCCTTTTGCTAAGCTATGCATCTTTGGATGTTAATGCCATCAATAAGCAAAAAGAAACAGCCTTGGATTTAGCAGATAAACTTCCATATGGAACTTCAGCTTTAGAAATCCAAGAAGCCCTCGCAGAATACGGTGCCAAATATGCAAGACATGTTGGTAAAGTGGATGAAGCTATGGAACTTAAAAGAACAGTAAGTGACATAAAGCATGAGGTTCAGTCACAACTCATCCAAAACGAAAAAACTCGGCGACGAGTTTCTGGCATAGCTAAGGAATTGAAGAAACTTCATAGAGAAGCCGTTCAAAACACCATTAACTCTGTCACAGTGGTCGCAGTCCTTTTCGCCTCAATAGCATTCTTGGCTATATTCAATTTGCCCGGTCAATATATAACTAATGGATCAGAGACAGGAAAATCTTACATAGCTGATCATGTAGGATTCCAAGTTTTTTGTCTCTTGAATTCTACCTCTCTTTTCATTTCTCTTGCAGTTGTTGTTGTTCAAATCACTTTGGTAGCTTGGGACACAAGAGCTCAAAAGCAGATTGTATCGGTTGTTAACAAGCTGATGTGGGCTGCTTGTGCTTGCACGTGTGGCGCTTTTCTTGCGATAGCTTTCGAGGTTGTTGGAAAGAAAAAATGGATGGCAATCACCATAACTGTTGTAGGGACACCAATTTTAGTTGGGACTCTAGCAAGCATGTGTTACTTTGTTTTTCGACAACATTTTGGTTTCCGCAGCGATTCTCAGAGACGAATCAAGAGAGCAAGTGGAAGCAAATCTTTCTCATGGTCTTACTCTGCAAATATATCGGATTTGGATGATGAATACAATTCGGATATCGAGAAGATCTATGCTTTGTAAGATAGTGATTGTGCGTTACCACGCAATACAACATTGGATGGAGGATGTGTATAGTATGGTCCGAAATAAGTTCCGATCCACTGTGGACAACTTATTACAAGTATTGATATATTATAAAATTATAGTAATTATGATTTTATAATATATCATTGGTTGTTAAAAGTCGGTCCATTATGGATCAGAAGCAACACAATATTTCGACTTTCCACCTATTAACTGAAACCAGAGGAGTTTCCTTAGTGATACTGTTTGCTTACTAGGATTCATCTCTCTAGTTTATCTGCTAGAAGTTTTAGGCTGTACTTGACAATGTCTGTGATTATAATTAATAATCAGATTGTACAGAGAAAATAATGAGCAAAATTTTTGATATAAAGTTTACATCAGTATTGTTTTTCTTGAATGGAGAGAAAACACATTTTAAAGGGTCAAATCATTGTTTTCAATTTTATCCATGCACATGGAAGATTTATTTTTCACAATTTTCAAGATTAAAAAAGAAATTATGTCTATCATTCGTCTTTTTTTTGCTTAAACTTTTCATCAGCTAAACAGGTAGAACTATTTTTTCTTTTTCTTTTCTATTAATTCAAACAATATAAAAAAATCTATTTTTTTCTCTTTACTTTCTGTTTCACTCTCTTCAATAGTTTATTCAGTCAAAAGAAATCCTCATTCTAACGAGTTTTTCAATATAAACACTAGTCAAACATTTGTTTATTATATAAGCTAAAAACAACTTATAAATATATGGTAAATTATTTATTTATTTATTTACATAGACTCTTTCAAATACATCTAAATAAACTATACATCGACTATTTTTTAAGAGGATTTTAAATTTATTTCATACATTTTTAGAATTACAATTAGTAAATATTGACAAGCTTCCAAGTCAATACTCGTTTATGAAAATGAACTACTTCATTAATATTAAATTAAACTGCCCATCAAATCATCCTGAAGTAATAATGAAATCAAACAAAATACAAAATCACTTGCAGTACGCCAACTTAGACACTAAGCAAGCATCTAATTGCTTTATTATCATATACTATATGCATAAGGCCACATGAAAAAGAGGTACTTAACAATAAACAACTTTTTCCTAAAATAAAGTAATGAAGTATCCCTTATGTCCCACACGGTTTTCAACAAAAACAACAGAACCATGTGGGTGTCTAACTTGTTTACGCTTACAAGGTCAAAAGAATAGCCCAGCCTGTCCCGGCAAAGCCCAAGTTTTATCTTCATTCCGGAATCCATTTTTCACCATCCCAACTTTCTTCTATGATGATAAGTAGCAGCAGAATAAAAGGAGCTACTATTATGATTTACAATTTTACAAATCAATACCCAATCCCATTCAAAGTTCAAATACACATACACTGGGATTGGATCAGTGCATAATAAGACTGATGATTCAATAACATTTTAGCTAGCTAGCTAGCTCTCTTGGATGTTCTTGGAGGTACATAAAGCTCACTCAAATGAGGTCTTCTTGGTTCTTCTTGTTTTTGTGCCTCCTCCTGCATAAACAGCTTAATTAAACACTTATAATATACATGTTTATCATAAAAGTACTTCTGTATAAGCTATTTATATAAGAAAAAGATGTAATGTAGTTAAAACTGTTTTCATATAAGTGATAAGCTGTTTTCATAAGTTAACGTAGAGAACTTATGAAAATAAGCTGAAAACAGCTTATTGACATATCATAATCTATTTTCATAAGTTCTCTCAAACAGTCTCGCAAATGCGTATGCTAGTAAATAAATTAAAATTAGTCAATCAATAACAGGCCCTAAGTACACTGCACCTTTGCCTAATCTCTAGAGTTTATACTTAACATGCAGAATGAATAAGTCAACAACCTTTAATAGTGAGGTGGAATTTCTGCGTGTCCGTGCCTGTGTTCGAAAATGTTCACGATGCTGCTGCTGCATTTGCTGAAACTGTTGTAGCCTTGCAACAAAGTTTATTCCATTGTGTGAGTTTCCACTGTCCATGAATACATCGCCATCCTCTGTGATTTGAGATCCACCAGACATGTGATGGAGAAATTGATAGGGGTTCCCAGAGGATATTTTTTTCAATTGCTCACCATTGAAAGAATATGATGGCACGGCTTTTAAACGAGTTTGTAGTATCTTGAAGGCAGCACTTTGCTGCATAAGTTGGTAATAAAATGAAGAGTCAATACAAACAGCAAACCATGTCTATCATCAAGATTTATGAGTGTTAATACATTCAAAAAAGAATTTGAAGCACTAATTTGTAGATAAATATGAATCATGTGAGGATGTACCTGAGGAAGCAACATCAGAAGACCATACAGTGCTTTAAATAACCATGTATATCTTCCAGGTTCCAGAAGCTGAAAAATTAAATAACCATTTCGGTACATAAGACAAACAAATTAAAAAAAAAAAAAAACTCAACTAAACATCACATGTTACAAACATTAGAGTGTACATGTACTGTCTGTTTACTTTAATACCACTGAAAGCTGTGTAGATTTTATGATTAATCACCTGCAATCTAAGATAAGCAAAGACCGGAGTTTCCAGCAAACGAATCAATTTATCAAGCTGTACAAGGAACTTGACATTAATATCCTCCTCTACCAGAGATTGAATCACAACACTCGCATGTTGGTAAGTCTGTCAAGGAAAATAATTTATATTAAAAAAAATACACACATAATCCAAATAAATCTAAGCACTTGTACACAAATACACATTAATCAAAAAGTACACGTGTCAATACGTTATTTGATGCACATTTTTAAGAGAACCTTAAATTCAAACTAATTATCAAAACCAAGCCAGCGCCACCTGGTGGGAGAAGACTTGGTTATTGTTGCTGCAATCAAAACCAAGTTATAAATACATACCTGAGCTAAGAAGCAAAGACTTATAATCGCCATTGGAGAATGACACCACGAGGCATACAAAGAAACATATAAATCCTTCCCGGCAGGATTTACAAGTGATTGCTTCAAAAGAACTCTAATCTCAGATAGTTCTGATGATGTGAGTAAGATCAAATTCAAAGCCTGCAATTTTTTTGAAAAGGGAAACAAATCAAATGCAGATAAATAACACTTCGCTACATTATTAGATGGCTAAAGGTGCATATATTTTGGACATGGTAAGGCAAAACTGCATATACACCAGTAATCAACTTCTCAGCAGTTCCTGAAAGCTCCCTGCTGGATTATTGACTCTACTTATGCTTACTTTCAGAACCAAATTAAAAGTTAATTAATATTGTCAAGTTCTGTCAGATATTACACAAGAAGACATTATTAACATTTCATGAAACAAGAAGTTAATTATAAGAGCCACAGGTATAAAACATGAGATGTTCGTGGTTCAATTTTAAAACATCTCTGCCAATCCAAAACGTTAGTAACAGCCAGATCGTGTGACTTTCATAATTATTTCCATGAAGTTTACAATAGATTATATGTGAACACTGAAAATCAAACAGCATTTTCAACAATCCTTTCTTAGAGAAGCATTAAAATGACTACCTGAAATTCAAATACGAAACCACAAAAATTATTTGAAGGAAGATTAAGATTAATATCACTTTGCCTTTTCAGATTCCGAATATCGGGTCTCATAAATTGATTTATACACTTATTTCACGGAATATGAAGGAATAATTGCAGGTTAAAACGAGGTCAAGCCAAAGACTCTTCAACTTAGAAAAGTCAGGATCTACCTGAACCATAATTAATGCAAAATCCAAATCAGATTCCCCTTCTAGTATTGTAGAAAGTTCACGGTAGACTCTCTCAGCATTCAAAAGCACACAAAGCCGGCGGATTATTAAAGCACCACGCCTAGAATATTATACAGAGTTAAAACTAAAAAAAATGTGGAAATTTCCAATTAAAAACATGTTTCAGAAACAGCTTACTTTTCCAAAAGGGAATTGTCTACCCGGAAATTGTGCACCAGGAAAACAACAAGCTGACGAAAGTGCTGAGGATCTTTTGCAATGCATGCATGAACATCAAGAACTAGAAGAACAACCTATTACAGACAACGACATGAGTGAATTTTTAATTTGCAGAGTGAATAATATTGCGAATAAGTCCTTACAAGGCTTGGGCAATTCTCATCTCTTGAACTAACTGTTAAGACTAAGAATAGTGAAAATCAACCCTAATTAAAACACTTAATATGCATGATGGTTTGCCCCTCCTTGCCCTAAGGCACCAATTCTCTCAAAAATACAAGATAATTTCTCTTTCTTCCCTTCTTTTATTTTTAAACTACTATCTTTTCTAAAACCTCCTAATCAGAAATATAACAATTATTTACAAGATAAGATAAACATACAATTAAATCCAGGATTGCGCAAAGACTTTATAAATGAATGCTTTGATGAAACAAATTTACTAAAAAAAATGGTATCGGAATACAAGGCTACCTCATCAGATGAATCTGAAAGTGCCTTGAGCAGGGTGTCGAATATGTCATTCAGAAATTGCAAAACCTGACATAAAGGACATACAAAAAAGCGTTACCAGAGCTTTTCAGATAAAGAGAAATGATAATTACTTAAAGAAGGGTTGGCATTAATAAATAAACAAAATTCATGGCAAAAAGGATGAGAATGACATGAAATACCATAATTATTTCTAAGTTGCCCAGAGACTAATACAGGTGGTATTATAATTAAACCATGTCAAAAATATATTAGATGCCTAATTCCTAGAATACCGGAAAGAAAATCACGCTGCCTTGTCTCGTCTTATATTTAGGAAGAGCTAGTAGGTACAGATAAAAAAAGCAGTGGAATTGCATTGTTTGCTGGTTACAGCAAGCAGCATTCATCAACTAGATATGAAGAAAGTAGATAAACTCGTAGATGTACAGGGACTTCAAAAATTCCCAAAACAAAAGATGGATTGAAAAAATCTTGTCACCTCAGCACGATAGTTATTTAAAAGGGTAGATATCCAGTGCAAAGCTTCAATTCGAGTAGCCTCCCATTCACTAGATAATTGCCTGACCAGCCAAAATCATTCGACAGAATAATCAGTGCAAAGCTTCATTTTGAGTAGCCTCCCATTCACAGAAAAAATATCCTCATAATAAATTCCACATAGTTTCTAAGTTGGTCAAGACACTGTACAAATCCATAACATTTCAATTGCATGCAACACAAAACTAAAACCTAGCCTCTTTTCCAAGGATATAAAAACTACACCTCCGGGCAATGGAGAGGATTGCCTCTACATCAAATGCTTCAGTTGGATCAGCCTTGATGGCACGTAGCTCTTCATTGGTTTCACGAGCAACCTTACACATATGCCAGAGATAACTTCAAAGTTTTGCTTTACAAGGACGGAAGCAATGTAATTGACAAACGGCTAAAACAGAGAGTAAAAATAGAAAGAGAAAGAAAACGAGAGAAGCTCAAGTAAACATACAACTCTAATTTTTTCTTCTTTATCTGATATACAAGGCAAAATGGCTCCAAGAATGTCTGCATAATATGGAACAAGCTGGTCTCCACCAAGTTTGACAAACTCGTTTATCTGTTAAAATAAGGCACAGACATAAAGTTATATATAAAATACAAAGGAAACAAAGCAGTAACATTTTTGCTTTTAATTATAAAAGAAACATTTGTTTGAGAAAATTCCAACACTAAGCATGCAGTATGGTTAATTGGTAACACTTACCCATGTGATAGCTGTTAGCCTCGTAAATTCATCTGAAGAACCTGCCCTCTGTACTAGTATTTCAGCCATTCGACCATAATCTACAGACTTCAAGAGTAGCACTGCTCGAGTCAGAAAATGACAAATGAACAAAAAAGGGGATAATGGCAAAAAAGAAGAAATAGACTCTGAAAAGTGACAAAACCCTAGCAGCTCAATCAAAAAGGGAAAAATTAGCAGGAGCCTTACTGGAGAGTTCTTAATTTCTTGAAGAAACTCTGAAAGAGCTGAATCAGCTTGTTGACGTATTTCATGACTCGAATCACTTAACATATTAAACAATCCTGAGAATCTCGATTACAGTTAGGCGGTTGACATTCATTTTGTATGAAAAATGAAGAGAAAGAAACATATCATTCTTCAAACAATGCACTCACCATCAAGAAAATCAGGAAGAAAACCCAGCATATCAATATCAGGAACACTGTCCAATACAGTAATCCATCCTACCAAAAACTGTCGGACATATGGATTCAATACATTCATGCGCTCCCTCAACAGTGGTATAAATTCTTCAATACTAAGATCAGAAAAGAAAAAAAGGAAGGAATGAGGCAGAGAAAATTGGAATAAGAAGGAACAGGTCGACTTCCATAATCTCATTTTGGAAATGAAAAGTGAAAGTTGCTTCATTTAGTACGAGATCGCTTCACACCTCGTGGTGTTTACGCCTCTCTACTACTGAAGCTCTGTTCAAAAGTTGCATATCAGAATTCTGTACCTATAAGTCTTTTAAAAACTAAGAACACTAGATACAGAGAAACAAACAATATAGAAGTGAGAGGATGGTGCACCTGAACTGATCACTTTCAGTCACAATATCCTGTTCCAATAGAGAAATGTGTAATCATCAGTTGATCGATCTAAAGGAAACAACAGCTCAAATTATTGTAAAATCAATCCCTAATGAGCATATGTGTGGCATCTGCAAACATGTACAGCCACACAAAGGTTTTACTTGGAGTCCAGGAATAATTATACCTTCACAAGCCGGTCTAAGAGGTGAGCAGCACTTTGTACATTCGCATCTGAGTCTGCAGAAAGCTTGCATAGGGCATCAAAGATCTGGTTGAAGAATACAATAAAGTCACCTCTCACAACCTGACATAAAATTAAAAAGATGCCATTAGACAACAGTAGATGATCAGATTTGAGCTGTACACATGTCAGCACAGTTAAACTCTTACCTTAGCTATGTTATATAGTGCTTCACAAGCATAATAACGAACTCTGCTATCTTGGTCAGAGAAAGAATTTAGCACAGGGGGCACAATTTGCTGTCAAATACAAGGATTATATCTAGGTAAGACAGATAGTTAAAAAAAGCATTTACATGCTTAAGTAGTAAAGTATGTCAAAATAAGCTCAATAACAAAGTGAAGAAATATACTATTACTAATGCGCGTTTGCAATAAATCATTCCAACAGAATAAATTGCTACCAAGTGTTAGATATGATCTAGCTTGCTGAAATTCCAAATATTTCAAGTCCATCCCTTAAGATATGACCATTCTTTCCTTTCTGATGTTACTTAATCAGAAAGTTGACACGTTCGGTGTCCATGACACCAGTGTTGTTAAATGGGGGACATGGCTGATTTTTTTTACTTGTGAAGGGATGCCCACCACGTTTGCCCCATAGACCGCAATGGTGTGTGTATAGGGCAGATTGTTTTCCTTCCGCCATCAACAACACTGCCATCACAAGGATATGAAAATTGCACCTAAAAATTGTTTCATCATGTAATCAAGTATCAAGGGCGTATTGACCCCTGATAAGCTTGTTATGTACTACTAGAACGAGTTTAGCATATTTCTCAAGTGGAAACATATATAATCATATAACTGTAAGCCATGAGCCCGTGACAAAATAAAGGAAAAAATTAAAAAGATTGTCAAAACTAGTGAGCAACCCCTAACCTCAAGATGCTGGGCTGCTTCAGAAGTCAACCCAACAGTTGCAGCAGCTAATCCTATCAATCCTCCCTTCATTCAAAATTAAATTTTCCAAAATTAAAATAAAATCATCAACAACTATATAACATAACATAATCAATGTATTGAAACCAAATAAAAATTAAAAAAAACAAAAATCCAAAAATTAAAAAATGATACCTTTCGATGATTGGCCTGTGGTGAATAAGTGTATTCCGTAGTCAACAAATTGATAACAGCCGCAATTTTATCATGATCTCCATTAGCAGCTAATTGCTTCACTATATTCTCAATCTGCACACAAACTCATCATGATAATCATAAACCCTCAAGATTGAAAAAATTACAAAAAAAAAAAAAAAGAAAAGGAAAAGGAAGAAAAGTGAAACCTCAAGAGCAGCATTTTTGCGCTTCTCATAGAGCTTATCAGCAAGATTACGAAGAACGGCTGCCGGAATAGACGACAGAGCGTCGGCCATAGAAACAGCCGACAAGGTGGGAAACAGTTGATTATTGAACAGTGTGAAACTTTGAGATATCAAATTCGTTTTCGGATCTTTTCTTGCTCCAAACGAAACATTTCAACGAAAATCCGAACAAGTTCAAAAAAAATTGTTTTGGGGGGGATAATGACTGACGTGGAAAGCGACTGAAATTGGAACAATTTGGAATTTGGAATTCAGATGAATCAGATCTGATAAAATTCGGAGAATTGATATTGAAATTGAAATATGAGAACAAAAATTGATATTGAAATTTAAACCTAATTGTTTTTATTTATTTTATTTTATTTTAGTTTGAAAATGAATATTTTTTATGTTGACTAAGAAAAACGAAGATATACTGTTTTTGTGTGTTTTACTTATTAAATGAAATTAATTTGCAGTAAAATTTTAATTATCAAATATTAAGATATTATTAAGTTAGATTTTAATTATGATAAAATTTATCAATTTTTTAAAATAAAAAATTAATATTTAAAACATTTTTGTTGAATAAAACTATTGAGTTGATTTTACTAAATAAAATTATTTATGTTGAAGCAATAAAAATTAAAATTTAAAATATCATTTTATTTTGAACAACAAAACTATTTTTATTTTTTTTTACTAAATGAAACTGTTGTGTTGTAACAATAAACATTGGGATTTAAATCCTTTTGAGTATATATATAATAATTAGAAGATGGTATTTTAGAGCGAATAATTACGATTTTTCTTTGGGTTGTCAACTTTCTACCAATACTAATTTGCTGAAGTTTTCCTTTTTTAAGCTAATTATATATCATTATTGTTATGGTAGACATTGTGTGCAATGTTAGTAATTATTATTTTTTGTTTTTATGAACTATTGGTATGCAAAAGTCGCGTTCAATTTCTTTAACAAAAACGGATGTAAATATTTCTCACTAATTTGAAAGCAAAATTGACTCCGCCTCGTGAGCATATCGACCACCTTAATTTTTTGAAGAAACCACCGTAGTTGGGATGTCTATCATGCATCATATATTCAACTATATACGTTGGTCAAAATAAACTGCCTATGATATACAACCGACCAACAAGAAAGATGAGATAAATACAAAATAACCTTCAAGTTCGAGTAATCCCAACTGAATTTCTTAATATGTAATAATACAACAAAATTATCTCAAGAGGACCAGTACTCAAGACTTTATATAACGAAAATTAAACTCGTTATAGTCGAATTAATAATAATTAGTACTTGTACACCTTCACTGTATACATATGTTTGAAATATTAATTATAATGTTTTATTCACAACTTATATATTTCAATTTATTTTTTTTAAATGTATTCTTTACTTATCTAGGTCACTATTTCAGTTACGAACTCAATTATGTTTTTTTGGTTATATTAACGACAAACAAATTAATTTGCTCAAAAAAAGTAATAATATCATATTTTTTTTATAAAAACACACTCAAGTGGGTAAATTTTTATTTTTTTCCTAAGTACGACGGAGTAAAAAATGTCAGTTGGGACACACTCATATTTAAAAAAAAAATCCAAAATGGAACACAGCTGTAGTTGGTCTATCAACCTCAATTTTTGACTTACATTGAAAATTGATCTAACATAAGGAGTATTCAATTTTACAGTGTTTATAAAAAATTAATTTGGATATCTCTATCTCCCTCTATGCCATGCACTTTTTACAAACCCCGTTACAACACTCACAAAGTGTACGAATCAACAAGTTGGATAAACCCTAGCTCAATTTCATGTTCAAAACATATATTGAAGAATTGTATTTATGTATGCTTTAAACAATGAATGACTAAATTGATATTTCAATGTGTATAAAAATTAATTTAGTGCTTTATACGCATTTAAAAAACTAATTTAAATATTTGTCAAAAAGTGATGTAAAACTCTATTAAAAAAATGATATTAATTTTTATCAATAAAATAAATAAATAAATAAAAAATATTCTAAGAATTTGGACTGGAATGATCAGTAAAGGAAAGTCACATGCTCCAAATTTATTTTATTTTTTAAAGTTAGTAAAGTCACTTACTAATATATTTTTTTCTGTAAGACACATTTTGGTTAACATACAAATATTTAAAAATACGTAATACATTATACCATACAACACATGGGGATGTAGCTCAAATGGTAGAGCGCTCGCTTTGCATGCGAGAGGTACAGGGTTCGATCCCCTGCATCTCCACAGTTTTTTCATTTTAAAAAAACTTTCCCCTTCTTCATTATATTAACATTGGACAATTATTTTATTTGAAAATAAATTGAATATTCGCTTAGGAGGAGGCCAGTTAATGTAGTGTAATTACAATATCTTATAAGTGAATATACAAAATTGTCCAATTACAGTACATATTTACTTCTCTGGAAAAGAATTATGCATTTCAATTATTGTAATTCCAGTTTCTTATACGAGTGCCTCAAAAAAAAAAGTTTATTTTACGAGAAAACAGTATAAATTATAAAATTATTCTCATATGGTTACAAATATTTGATAAAAAAATTCATTCGTATTACCATAGCAGTATAGCACTGAATATTTGTGGCCCATACAGATCCTCACCGTTACAAGTGTCACGAGCATTAACAACATGAACTCAGTTTTATGCTGACGTTTGGAAACCATTAGAACATTCTCCAAAAAAAGAAATAATAAAATAAAAGCCTAAAGGCCAAACATACATATTTAACAAACTGATTTGATACAATGCTTTGAATTATGAAGTCAATTCTCAATGCCCGTAGAAAACATCAAACAGAATTAGGCTCGAATTAGGCTTGGTTGATATGTCGAAGGACATAGCGAGTGAGGCTTACTAAATTGGGAGGAATATTAAAAACCCCAAGATATGATATTCTTAACAATTGATTAATGATTACACGAGACTGATTTGGAAGAAGGGGTAAAAGAAAGGCAAAAGAAGATCACTGGATCACCTCCAATATGGAACAATAGAAACTTATTTCAAAATAATTATTTGACAAGAGCAATTGATACAACATTATACTATATTGCAATGAAGATCAAAATCGACCAAATGAATGAGGACTTATAAGCGACTCTTCAAGTTCTTTAAAGCCTCTGTATACCACTTCTGTTTGGCTCTGTGGAAGGGCTAACCTCCTTACTTCAGTCATATACCTGTATACAAGAAAATGCCAATCAGATCAAAACTTTACCTGGATCGAAACAAAAGATAATGAAAACAGATGTTTTGGTTTGTACAAACTTTGAAAATATGAAACAAATTAGACAGCGACAGTTTTAAATAAAAAAATGAAATCAAAATCTTAAAACACTATTTTGTCAAAGTAAACAGAACTTAAAAGAATAAAAATATCAGCTAATTTCCAATATAATGCTGTTTTGGGATAAAGGAATAGCCACAAAAGTATTTTTCTTTTAATGGTAAAAATGAAGTGCATAAAAAATGTCAAACGGATAATATTTATAATATGAATATATAAAAGTATAAAGACGTTAACCTGTTTGCCACACTTGTGATCTTGTCCCGAATTCCTTGGCTAGCAACTGTACGTTCCAATGAGAATCCTCCTCCACCAAGTATTAGGGAAGACCCAGTGGCACCTGTACCCATTCTCTGTGAATATACAGACATAGCCCACTCACGAAGTACCACTAGAACTGATCTCAGCATCCGTAATCTAAGATTTGGGGATGGCAAAATTGCCCCATTTGATAACAATTGGTCATATGCGTTCAATACAGGTTCTGCTGCACCCTTACAAGCAGAAACAAGGGCTCTAGCAACATCTTCATCTCCGACTGATTCAACTCCTGAATTTAATCTCTCCTAAAAAAAGACAAGAATTCAAATAAAAGTTACGAGAATTCAAATTCCGCCGATCCAAGCCTGCCAAAAAGGTATTCTAGAGAGTAGAAGGAAAGGAGAAATAATAACTATAAAGCAGCATTTAAAGACAATATAAACTGTCACTGAATTTGAGAAAATATACCAGTCCAGCCTTCTCCAGGTGAAGACAAATAATGTCAAGCTGTAAAACAGTTCCATCACCCGGATAAAGGCGGGGCCCAACTCTCTTCAATACCGAGCAAGCTTCAGCAATGCCACCTCTTGAAATTGCTTGATCTATAAGTCTAGCCCATGTCTCTCTGACAATGCTGCTGTCACTATCACCAGAATAATTGGCAAAGTATAGCATCTCCAGGCATGTCTGAAGGAAATGAAGAATTGTTAACACAAGATTGGATAAGTTTCAAATTTTCACTTTGTAACGACAATGTTCTCAACAAGAATACTAGATAACCAAGCAAAACAGAGGCAGATACAACTCGTAATGCTTTATTCTGCTTGACTATAAAGAAAAGGTAAATCATGTCACCTAAATCACTAAAAGAAGAGTTGCAAATTTATAAGGAGTACGACGACCTCAAATACCTATTTTTATCTCTTAAAAAATTAACCAAACAGAGCATTTTTTCCTTTTACTCAACCGAACAACACATGGAAGTAAATAGCTCAGAATAATTCTAAATGTTAAAGCTCAAAATACATTGAAGGACGCCTAATTGTTCATTATCAAACCATGAGAACAGCCTAAAGAGAAATATCTGAAGTTGCACAAATCTACAGACACACACAGCCAGAAAGAGAAAGAAAGTACCTCCCAAAGCTTAAAGGGAACAGCATATTCATTATATAACTGTGTTATGCTCTTCAAATCTGATGATAGCTCTTTGGCTTTCTCTCTTGTTGCATTTGCAAAATCGGCATCAACAGCTGAACTGGTCTCAGGGCCTAAACCGTTTTCAACAGAACCGGGTGTGCTATGTAAAACCTCAGAACTGGAAGCCATAGCCTCTAATTCCTCTTTGATTTTTATCTGAAACCGAAGAACAGCAAGCTTTCCTTCAAGCATATCTAGTAATCCACTGTCACTGGAACCCCGAGCAGAAGCAACCAACCCATCACTATTAGATGCATTTTTTGCCTGTAAAACTGCATTGCTTAGGTATTGACACCTAAATTTTACAAAAAAAAAAAAAAAAACTATAAGATGTCTAACCAAGCAAACCAAAACTATTCTATCAACTCAAAATTCTAGAGAACCGAGTAGAGGTCTTAAATGGAAAAGGGAAACTGCTTAAATACATGTAAAATGGAGAGTCTTGCACTAGAACGGGTACAGACTTTAAAACGTTAATGAATTTATATCATCCAAAACACATAACAACCAAACCTTACTTGAAATCTAAAAGTACACAAAGGAATCAATTTTCATGTTTATAAGGTTTGATCAAGTGTCAAAAGAGTTAACGAAATAACAAAACAATAAATCCATCTGGAATATAAGTGGTGAAAAAACTGAGACAAAATTCCCTAATGTGATCTATCCTTAAGAGGTTTGTAGCAATTAAGCAACAAACTATTTAGAAATCCAGAAGCTTCCAAAGAAATGCAAACAAAAAAGTAATGGAAATGACAAGGACGAGGAACTGATTGACCTCTGCTCAAGAGTAGGAGCTCCATCAATAGAAGGCCTTCCAGCTAGTCTTAGCAATGCATGAGCAGCAAGCATGTGTTGCCGTTTCAAGACATAATACCGTGCCAAAAGTTCATAGTACTTGACTTGATTAGATGACATCGGCGCTCCCGATTGCCCCATTGGAGAAGTTGTTGCAGTCACAGCACGGACCTAAGATACGGAAACAGCAGAAGATCATGAAGATAATTAGGAACATACAATTTTTCTAAGAACAGGTGACCAGAACCATTAACAAATTATCGAAGAGAAAAGGATAATAAGCAACCTCGTGTATGGTTTTACGACCAGCACTTTGTAAAAATGGCAACAGGTCAGGGCCTCCATACTCTAACAATTCATTCTCAAGGCCTAAATCAATCATAGCCTGGTAGAGATACTCGTGGAAAATTCTGTCAGGTGATTGGACACCCAGCTGAACAATTTGGCTGATATACTTTTTCCGAGAGGCTGGATCGAGTGCAGATTGTGAAGCAGATCTAATGGGAGAGCCAAATTCCTTCCGCAAGGTGTCACCTTTAAGAGACTGCAAAGCACTGATAATTATCTCATAACACTGCTCACGCCGAGCAAGGGCTTGTTCTCTGACAGTTGCATCAATTTCATCATTATAAGCATCACCTGCAGGGTCAATAGCCTGTGCCTTCTGAAGAGGTAAGCACACTACAGCTTCATAAAACCTGCAATCGCCAAATGTATTTGATGTTCAAATTGAAGGCATGCTAATCATAGGCCAAGAAAACAAACGACGACACATGACATAGAAATGGAAAAGGGCTAGGAGAGAAAAATATATACCTTAAATCCTCAAAACGTTTGCAAACGGTACGTAAGTCCGCAGACTCTGGAACTTTGCTCAAGGAATTCAGTGCCTCCCGCGCAAGATTCTCCTTTTCCTCATCATCTATAGTCACTGCAGCTCTCTCCAGGGCTTCCACAGCTAAGAAGAATTTGTAGTCAGACTCCTTATAGTAGCTTGGACAACCCTCTCTTAATCTCTTGCTAATGTCCTCTACAGTTCCTCTGCCATCTGGACCAGTATAATACTGGAGCAATGCACAACGTTAAGAAGAATTATTATCATAAAAGTTCCTAAAGTTAATTTAAAGAGAATAATTTCCACTGATGTGTAAACTTTTGTAGAAAAAAAATTCATTCATGGCTTGCCTAAACAATGTTATACCTCCATTAGAGCAGATATAAGTCTTGTAGCAAGACGGTCACCCTCCTCCGAACAGACTAGTTGATGAAATGTTAACTGAACTAAGGCTTGTTGAAGGTTAGCATCAAATCCCTGGATCAGACGAGTGACATGATGCTGTGAAAGAAGTTGAAGCAAAAAGAGAGCTTCACCAGATCTAAGGAGCAACTGCCTAATGCACTCCATCGCTCTCACCTGTGGCACAGCAAACAGAAGTGAGCAACTTAACTAATAGCTTAAAAAACACCAGTGTGAATATTTAGCAATGTAGGCCCACCTCCATGGCAGCTAATTCTGCAGGACTATATGGCAACCTTTGCCTTTTATTTGTGGCTCCACCACCATTGGACTCCATATTTCTGGAATATGCACCAAACAAGTTTCTTACCATACTTCGGTCATCAGCACCCAATGCAGAACCAGTACCATATAGAATGGAACCACTCAGATCTCCTAAACCTGCTACGCAGCCATAAAGTCCCCTCCTCTGGTTCCTTCTAGATCTTAAGAATTTCTCTAAAGATCGAAGTTTGAGTTCAAGAACTTGCATAGCCCCAATGGATAGTCTGCATACAACTACCCCATTTTCATATGAAGTGTCTGAAGCACCTAAACTTCCTTTTATAACCATTACAGGAAGTTCCCATAGAGGAAAAAGTAATCTAGATGAACACAAACAGAGCCCTTCATGTGCACCTGAAAACACAGGTTCAGCCTCCTGAACAACCTGGCCCATGCTAAATCCACCGGCAGCAGTTCTTGTGTTTGATATTGCATTACTACCTTCAAGTTGTGGCATGCCAACAAGTCGTGGGTCCTCAAAAGCTTCAGCTGCCTTCTCAGCAATAACATTGCTGATAAGGTTTTCAGAATGCACTATCCTTGCAGCTAGCATTAAACACATTGCAGCCGCCTCGCCGGCTCCAAAACGATTGAAGAAATCTTCTAAAACTGATCTTGGAGAATTGGACTCTAATAGCCGCCTTAAAATGTCTAGTGGCCTGTTAAAAACAATTTCCATCATGCCCATAGTGCTGAAGATGACAATCCTCCTCCTTGGCAATATATGTTGGGTCGAGAGGTCTCCCCTTGCCCACAGTTTACCAGACGCCCTTTCACACGATTCCATTGAGCTCTCATAACCACCAAACTCAATTTCTGAATATAGAGACTGCACAGTAGCTGAAGTATCTGGAAGAGGTAGAACATCTGCCACAGCAAGCATTCGTCCTTCAACTGGTAAAGAAGATACAGATTCCCGTAATGCCCGAGAACTCCTTGTACCTGTCCCTAGATTACCCGATGCTGATGACTGGGTGGTAGAATCCCTGTTTAAAAGAAGGAGTGAAGGCATAGTGGGAGGTGATGCATCAGAAAGGATTAGAGTTCCAGAAGAATAATAGGCTGCCTCGACTTTCAGTGAGAGATCGTCATTCTGAGGTCTACCAGCAAGAGCCATGGTTCCAAAGGTGAGACCACCACTAACACCCCACGGAGGAGCAGGCCTTGTTGTGACAACCTTTAAACAGCTAGGCTTAGGATGGGTGGCGTTGAATCCAGTCAGGCTTCCGCTAGAAGGAGAGGTAGATAGGTACATCCTTCTGCCATCTGATAAAACAGCAACAAGATGTAGCCATTTGGACTCAAGTGTAGATAAAGGTGAGATGCAAACAATAGAGGCCTTTGGTGATCGACTTGATACTCTTGATCCATTTGATTGTCTACCTCCATGATGTGCATCCTTCTGATTGATAAGATTCCTTTCTTCAGCAACTTTCTTTAATGGCCCATCACCAATTGGTCCAAGAACATAAACCTGAAGTTTCATCTCTTCAGTACGTGCATACAATATCTGTCTCTCATTGTCAAAAACCATTTCAACAACAGGGTCAACAGCACCAAAATTGAATACATTTGGTATGACCCATCTGCAAATAAAAGCTAAGACAAGTTACTAAGGAATTAACAAACGAACATTTAGCTGTAAAAATGAGGTGACAGTATATATATGTGTGTGTGTGTGTGATAGTAGTGCAGTTAGTAATTAGTAATTTAGTATACCACATGATTTTAAAACACGAAGTACCTTGAAATTACACTTCCTAGACCAGCCGTGACACATATTTTTCTGCAGCGCTTTTGCCATCCTGAGCCAGTTGAATATAGAAGCTCATATATGTGGCCATCGCGACCAGCAAGAAAAATGCGGCCCTTATCAGTACATGCTACAGATGTCATTGTAACACCATCAGACGGTATTGTATAATCTGGCAATGGCTGTAATGAAACTTCTGCAAATGGATCTGAGCCATCTGCTCCTCCAGAGCAGCAAACTCCAACTATAATTAACTGATAAAAAAAATGGGGTAAGAAACAACACCATCCCCACATAGAAGTCTGAAAAGAAAACACTGCACAGGTTCATGGGAGAATTGTTGCCCAAACCCCCTTTAATTGATGGATTAAAGGATCTTATAACATGTTACCGTGGAAAACACATCTCACAAAATCATCACCCTACAGTTTTAAAAATCTTGCGAAGGAACTATGTTTTAAACTACAAAAGAATACTACCCTATTAGGAAGACTTCATTTCATACCTAATCAAAAAATAACAACACATTTGATTTGATAAAAATTCAGGAACTACTCAGTTTTTTATTTATGTTGTTTCACTTTTGGATTTTCTATTTCAGGTGATTCTCTCAAGGACGTAAACAAGACTTAAGAACCTAGTTAATTTGATAATATCATTTTCTGTACTCCGTTTACCTTCTGGAGAATTTGTCATGATCCTACTTATTCTCTTCTATTTAATCTGATTTGGTAATAAATAAATTTCTTCATATATAAAGGATTACTTGGTTTACTATTTAAGCGCCTCTGTCATGCTTGAATGATCCTGCAGACAAAATAGTAACCTTAACATGAGTTAAACCACCCTCCCTTTCTAGCGTGAACTCGGTACTTGTCTTATTAACTAGTAAAAGGATTCAGGTATCAGCCTCCAGTACTCAGATATCTAACCTTGCCACAGCAGAATCCTCTCAAAGTGCAAAAAAAATTCACCAGTACATTATCTCAAACAATATGGCATTATATTGCTGCTATCTTTCCGCATAGGCCCATACCATTACTGAATTCTTTTATCCCTTCTACTATAAAATAAGGCTTTCTCGATCAATGATCAATCTGCCCCATGCTTGCAACATTCAATAGAAGTTAACAAATAAAACTTTTATTCTTAGTGGAATTTCGATAAATAATATTCTGAGGTGAAAACCTATAGATTGGTATACAAGATAAAGACAGTCTTGCACTCTTGCTATTAAAAGCAATAAAGTACACATAGTGAAAATGGATATTTTATGTTTCCTTATGAGTAATCTATCTTCTCTTTTTGTTCTAAGGAATTGCAAAATAGTATACGAAAAAAACCCAATACTAGAGCCATAATTATATCGGAATAGTTAACACCGTGGACTGGAATAAAAATGAGGGCGTTAATAATATGGTGGATGGCCTGAATCGGCAAAATTTTTATATTAATCCTAAGTCATCCTAACAAAAGAGACTTGTTAGGTGAGAGGTACAACTCTTTATAAACTCTTTTTAAGTCTCATGATATTATCTCTTTTCATCGTGGGATTTGGGGGTTTTTTTCCCAATGCATAGCAACACAAATTATGTTGCCCCGGTACAAAATAAGCAATTTACCTCATAGCACAAATAACAAATTCTGAAGCACAATATTTAAGTACATGGGTCCTTGGAAGAGAATTAAAAAAATAAAAGGTCAATACCTCAACAGGGGTTGCTAAGATTAAAAGATATTGGATAGCTTCAACAAAAACACCAGGTTTTGATTTTGCAAGACCAACAGCACAAATAGCTTGTTCCTCCCCACTATATTCAGGACACTGGCCATCCCTAAGGAAGCAGCAACGTTAGATTAGAAGTAAGACAGCACATTTAAATATTGTTTTCACTAAATAAGAATACAATAGTCGAAACAAATTTCAGCCACCTAAAACATTCCTTCACTGAATTAGTTACATTAATGATCAAACAGCCAGAATAATATAAAATAGAAGCTATACAATCTAAAAAAAACAGAACTGAGAAATAGTATTTTTATCTTCAAACATTTAATTATGGGGTTAAACATTTTTTCAAGATGATTGGTCAAAGTTTGCCGAGAAACAGTTATACAACAATTACTCAAACTAAAAGCTTAAACTATTATAGAAGACCAGCTAGAAACACTCAAATTAAAATTTATGAAATAGTCTATAGGATTCTATTGTGGCAAATCCGGACCATTGGAAACATAAAAGGAAATAAAGGGGATTATAATTAAAAGTGTTCTAAACTTCTAATAGGGGGAGGAAAAGAGTTCACTAACAAACAAAAGCATCTTGCCCTGATTGAACTACCAAATAAAAAATGCAGGAGGAAACTAAAAAAACAAAACAAGATGACAGCTTTGATTCAAACGTGCACAATGGATGTTCCAGCCTCGGCCTTTAAACTCAATCAATTCAAACTCATCATCACAGTACTTACCACTTATCAAAACGCCAAAGAAACAAGGAATTGTCCACGGATGCCCATGCCCTACGTATTTCAGGAAATATGCCACAAAAAGCAGTCCCCTCCCCACCAGCTGCATTGTATCTTTCAATGAGAACAGGCGGCAACTCCCATGTATTTGCTACCTCAACCAAAGGGGGCCACTGAAATGACACCAAAAACGCAATCAGGCCAAGAAAAAGCATTAAACTGAACCACAACCTCACTAATTATGCTAATAACACACCCTATAACCTTTAATGCATATTGTCATCATTACAATATCGTTGTATTACTCCTCTCTATAATCTACCGAAGTAACATCTAACCCTTTCATTTAAAATTCAATTTTATATTTGAACTTTCCCTTATGAATATCAAAATAAAATACATCATAAAATAAGGTCCTGTTTGGATTAAAATAACTTAATTAAGCACTCAACATATAAGTGGTTATGTATAAGTCACTCAAAAACAGTTGATGGACAAGTCAGAAGCTCTCAAGTGCTTATGTCACTAGATATGCTCAACTCAAATATGTAATTCTAAACATACTCTAATTAATTGGTCATTTTACAAGTCTACAATAACAAATGAATAAATTAAGTTTTCCCCTTCCTAAACATTCACTAATTCAAAATTAATCACCAGAAATGGGAGAATAAAATTACAGTCAAAGTCTAAATAGAGTTGAATCTACAACTAATAATTATGAAGCCAAAAACAGTTGATGGACAAGTCAGAAGCTCTCAAGTGCTTATGTCACTAGATATGCTCAACTCAAATATGTAACTCTAAGCATACTCTAATTAATTGGTCATTTTACAAGTGTACAATAACAAATGAATTAATTAAGTTTTCCCCTTCCTAAACATTCACTAATTCAAAATTAATCACCAGAAATGGGAGAATAAAATTACAGTCAAAGTCTAAATAGAGTTGAATCTACAACTAATAATTATGAAGCCAAAAACAGTTGATGGACAAGTCAGAAGCTCTCAAGTGCTTATGTCACTAGATATGCTCAACTCAAATATGTAACTCTAAGCATACTCTAATTAATTGGTCATTTTACAAGTGTACAATAACAAATGAATTAATTAAGTTTTCCCCTTCCTAAACATTCACTAATTCAAAATTAATCACCAGAAATGGGAGAATAAAATTACAGTCAAAGTCTAAATAGAGTTGAATCTACAACTGATAATTATGAAGCCAAAAACAGTTGATGGACATGTCATAAGCCCTCCAAATTACACTCTCAGAAGTACTTATGTCACTGATAATAAGCTCAAATAAGTTATTCCAAACATGCCCTAATTACTTGGTCCTTTTACAAGTCTACACTTACAAATAAGTGAACTTAGTTTTCCCCTTTCCCTAATTCAAAATTTATCACCACAAACGGGAGAACAAAACTACAATAAGTGTCTAAATAGAGTTGAATCTAAAAACAAAAATTAGAGTGAAGATGAAAACCTCTCTGGGGTGAGTAGAATAAGGATGACTAGCATATCTAGAGGCCTCTAAAGCTTCTTCGAGGTCGTGCTGAGACGAAACTTCGCGGCCAATGCGATCACTGACAACAAGACCGGCATTCGTAACATCACGAATCACAATCTCGTCTTCCCACGACATTGTGAATTGGAGAGCTGCAATTAGGTGGAATCGAATTGAAGCCCTCTTTTGTTTCCCGATATACAAACGTAGAATCAAATTAGGGAGAGAGCGGGAAATGGAGAGAAAGAAGACCGTGGAGAGAGAGAGAGGTGAGTGAAGAGTGAGAAGAAACGGCGATGTAGGGTTTTGGGGGTGGGTTTCGTAAATTGATAGTGGCGGGCAAAATTTCCGGTCATCAAAATAAACAAATTTTTTTTAATAACAAAAATTAAAATTATTGGAAACCCTCGTTCAAATTCACATTTGAAATAATAGTACCGTGAAATTGACATTTGATCTCTCGTGAAAAATATAAAGTAACATAATTGTATGTTTTGTATTCTTTTATTTTGAACTTTATTTTTTAGATAAATACCATATGTAGTCTCTTAACTTAATTTCAGTGAATGTTTTAGGATCTTTTTTTTTTATTCGATTTTTTATTTTAATTTTAAAGTGATAATTTAATATTTTATATTTTAAAATATCAATAATGTTATTCTTATTTTTTACAAAATTTCAAAAAACTCATAAAAAATTTCAAACAAAACCTATAAAATTAATTATCATCCTCAATATAATGCAGTTTCATCAAATTCATAACTTAAATCTTTAAATAAACTCATATTTTCATCTCTAACAATATCAAATAAAAAATGATAAATATGAGTTTATTTGAAGATTTGAGCTACGAATTTGATGAAGTTTATTTTATATTAAAGAATATAACTAAATTTATTGGTTTTGTTTAAAAATTTTGATGAATTTTTGAAATTTTGTAAAAAAATGATAATATTGTTAACATTTTAAAACATAAAGGATCAAATTGACACTTAAAATTAAAATAAGGGACTATAGGTGGTATTTAACCTATTTTTTAATTTAATTTCATTCTTTATTGTTTTTATATGTTTCATGTTTGTTTTTTTGTTTCTCGAATATTAATTGATGTTAAATAAAATCATAAAATAAAAGTAACTTTGTTTGTCAATTAAAATATGATTATTATTCATTTGTAAAATAGACTCTTAAAAGTATAAAATTGAAATCCTAAAATTAGATAAATAAAATTACGATTTTAATTTATCTCAACTTAACTTCTAAAAATCTTTTAAATTCAAGTAAAATGTTTTGTTGTTGAGTACCTAAAGATACCATCTCTATCAAAAACTATGAATTATGAAAATAGCGTTTATGTAAATTGGAAGTGAATACTTTTCTGCTGGGATTAAGGGAGTTGGTTGTTTTACGAAATTGAGTGTTATATGAACAAAGGCCACGCACAATAATTTTGACATAATTTTTTGGGGTTATGTAAATTATTTGGCAATTTTTTATTGCCATGCACATACTTTATAATCATATTAAATGTTTGCTTTTCTTTTTTATGTATTTATCTTTTTAAAAAAATTAATTGAAAATAGTAGTGGTGAATTATGGGCGGAACTTGAATAAATATTTCAGAGTGTTAAAATCTTAAATTTTAATTGATAAATTAAATATAGTATTTTATTATATATTATAACATTTGGTTTTAAATTTTGTTATGTAAATACATATAATTTTATTTACAAATACAACTTTAAAAGAAATACGAATTAAAATAAAAAGTTGTATAAGTATGACGGAGTTATTAATATTAATTTAATTTAAAAATATAAATTTTATTTTTCAAACACTATATTTTATACTATAACTATTAAAACAATTAAATAAACACTTTTTAAACTGCGACGAGAAAAATAAAATGTAAATAATTAAAAATCCTTAAATACAACATATATTTAAGATAATACTACTGATATAGTCTAATGATTATATTCAGATGTTAGTAGTTAATTTTAAATGAAGTAAAATTATATTCAAATCAATAGAGATTTAATTTATTTAATTCGACTCAAATTGAACTCAACAAAAAAAAAATCATTTTAATTGATTTTGATTTTTTTTTAAATTTGTAAAATTATTAATTTGATTTTTATATGTTTAAATGTAACTCAAAATACATATAATTGAAATTTAAGTTAAACGATAGTGTATTTTTTAATTAGTATTTTTCATAATTATTATAAAAATTATCTTTTAGTGATCATGGGTGTAGCATTATAAAAAACTTTTTTATCTTGTATGCAAAGTTAAACTATAGTGGATATGTTTAGGTGAGTATAACTACGGGTGTTAAAACAACAAAAAAACTGAACTAAACTGCATAACTGAACCGAACTCAACTGATTTATAAAAATTGAGAATCGAACTGTTTTCGAACTGATTTTTTAAATTAGAACTGAACTTAATCGATTTTTAGTTTGAAAAAACTGAACCGAACCGATTTTTATTTAAAAAAACTTGAACCGATTTTTTTTTATTTAGAAATAATTAAAGATGATTATGTAAAATTTGGCCTATATAAATAAAAAAATTAGTTAAATCAGTTCGGTTTGGTTCAAAAAAACTAGTGCACCAATTTATAAAACGGTCCAATTTGGTTTTTTGAACTGAAAACTAGTTTGATTTAGTTTTTTCAAACTGAAAACCAGTTCGATTCAGTTTTTAAACGATTCTAGTTCATAACTGAATTTTGCTCACCTCTAAGTATAAGTTACTTAGTTATTTTTTGGGTTGCATAAATTAGTGGTAAAATTTTATTTGAATACATGTAATTTACAATCATATTAAATATTCTGATTTCCTTTTTTATATGTGTATCTTTTACTCGATTGAGTTAAAAATAATAATTGTAGACTATTTGATCTATTAGATGAATCATGTATTAGTCAAGGTAAAACTCATGTTTCATTAGGTGTTTGTGATAGGGGTGGACAAAGTTCAATTATGAACTAGAACCGTTTGAAAAAACCAAACCGAACTAGTTTTCAGTTTAAAAAATTGAACTGAACCGTTTTATAAATTGGTACACTGGTTTTTTTAACCGAACCGAACTGGTTTGACTAATTTTTTTTATTTATATAGGCCAAATTTTACATAATTATCCCTAATTATTTTTAAATAAATAAAAATTCAGTTCAATTTTTTTAAAAATAAAAACTGGTCCCGTTCAGTTTTTTCGAACTGAAAACCAGTTCGGTTCGATTATAATTTTAAAAAATCAGTTAAAAAACAGTTTGATTCTTAATTTTTATAAACCAGTTGAGTTCAGTTCAGTTATGCAGTTTGGTTCAGTTTTTAGTTTTTTTAACACCCTTAATTTGTGACTACTACTATGTTCATAATAATTTACAGCATATGTTAAAAATAATATTAAATTAAAGTTTTATAATTTAAATTTTAACAGAAAATATTGTTTTTATTTTCCCAGAACATACTACAGTATTTGCCATTGATAGTGTCATTTCATCGATTTTTATTGACATAGTGACCAATATAACTCACTTAAGAAAATAACATACAAAATTGAATAAAATAAACAATGTGTATCATTTTAAAACAGATAAAAAATGAATAACAAAAAATGTAATTAAGCCAACAAAAAATTATTTATTTAGTTTTATTATTAAAAGAAGTTTATTATGCGTGAGTAATGTTAAAATTTCAATTAAACAAAAACATAATTATATAATTACAATGTAGACGAAGAGATTATAACATGTACCTCCGGTCGATGTTAATTATTTG
>JBBPBR010000003.1:929233-946685 GCA_037974775.1 Cicer pinnatifidum | reverse complement strand
TATATATACAAAAGAATTGTCCCATAGTTAGTCTAGCATATCTATAACAAATTTTAAAATAATTAAATCTCTTTTACTTTTAACTGTTTTTTCTAATTCTTTATTCATTCATAATTATAAGCACTATTTGAGAAAAACTATAATATAAATACTCTTTTAAATTACTCTATCTATTTATTATTATTTTCATAACACACCACTTTATTATTAATACTCTTTTAAAAACTATAATACTCTTTTAATATTAATTTATTTTAAAAGATAAAAAAGTCAAAGTTAGAAACATCACACATAAATTAAATTGCTATTTAGATTTCTTTAAACGTGAAAAGTACTTATAAAGAGGCATAATATGTAATTTAAAAAAAAAAGAAGTAATTCTACATAAATTATAGAATACAATCAAGGTTATTTTAATGTTTTTTTTTATTTATCACTTAGATAAGAATGAAAATATCATTTTTTTTCTCCAAATAATAAGAACAAAATTCCAACAAAAAAATACGAATGAAATTATATTTACTAAAACAAAAATTGTTGTAATTTAAGTTTAAATTAATAAAAAATGATAACTTTTTCCTAAAATAAAACTGTAATTAAAAGATGGACAAATTGCACAAATGTTTAATTAGATGGTCGAAAAAAAACCAACAATGTATATAAAAAGATTGTCAAAAAGAAAAGTATATAAAAAAAGAAGTGGTAAAAGAAAATAAACAGTCCTAGCCCAAATAGGGGCATGTCAATTTGTTTGGGGTGAAGCTTGGGCTTCTTTGAACCAGCCAACCCAAGCCCAGACAGAAAACCCTACCTCTACATTTATAAGAACATGAAACCCTAATTCTCCGATAAATTGTATAGTCAGTCTCTGGAGCAGAAAACTTTTGTTGCCGTTCTCTCCCATCCTCACACTTATCATCAACATGGCAGAACGCGGTGGTGGAGATCGTGGTGGCTTCGGCAGCGGCTTCGGCGGTCGTGGTGGACGTGGCGGACGCGGTGACAGAGGCCGCGGTGGTCGCCGCAGAACCGGAGGAAGACGTGAAGAGGAAGAAAAATGGGTTCCAGTGACCAAGCTAGGTCGTCTCGTGAAGGAAGGTAAGATCCGAAGCTTAGAGCACATCTACCTTCACTCACTCCCAATCAAGGAGCACCAAATCATCGACACACTCGTGGGTCCCACTCTCAAAGACGAGGTGATGAAAATCATGCCGGTTCAGAAACAGACTCGGGCCGGTCAGAGAACCCGGTTCAAGGCTTTTGTTGTTGTTGGTGACAATAACGGTCACGTTGGTTTGGGTGTTAAGTGCAGCAAAGAAGTTGCTACTGCTATTCGTGGTGCTATTATTTTGGCTAAGCTTTCTGTTATTCCTGTTAGGAGAGGTTATTGGGGTAATAAGATTGGTAAGCCACACACTGTTCCTTGTAAGGTTACTGGAAAGTGTGGTTCTGTCACTGTTAGGATGGTTCCCGCTCCTCGTGGTTCTGGAATTGTTGCTGCTAGGGTTCCTAAGAAGGTTTTGCAGTTTGCTGGTATTGATGATGTTTTTACTTCCTCTAGGGGATCCACCAAAACCCTAGGAAATTTCGTCAAGGTATGATTCACTCCCTTTTTATTTGGCTTATTATTTCTTATTTTGATTGTTGTATGCAAATATTAATGAGTTAATACTATGACATATGGGTTCTTTTATGTAGACTTTATGATATTTGATAAGTTTATTTCTACATGTTGATTTTATTTTTTCTATTAAATTGAAATGTGTTATGGTATTATGCCATTTTACTGTGAATTGCAATGAATATGTTATTACTTTGATTGAATTGTGCTGTTTTGAGTTTTTAATTTTATATCTGATTTTCAGAATTTCAAGTATTTCTGTGGGCTACTTTTACTACATATACATACTAAATATATACATATAATTGGTTGCCTATTAGTGATTTACGGTTTCCTCTTTGTAGACCTAATACTATTTTTTATGAGCTGATTGGTATTGTTTAATGTTTATTATTCTATACAATTTAAATTTTTATGGAATTGCGCCTTTTATGTTGAATGTAATGGACGATGCCTTTCCTATTCTTTGGTGTGGTTGTGGATGTTTCTTGTGTGCTACTTTTTGTACCTATTCATCCTCAATTTCTTTGTTGCTAGTTTCTTGTTGTTGATATTTGTATATCTGTTTTTGGCTTGTCCTCTACAGGCCACTTTTGACTGTTTGCTGAAAACCTACGGTTTTCTGACACCTGAATTCTGGAAAGAGACAAGGTTCTCCAAATCTCCATTCCAAGAGTACACCGATCTATTGGCTAAGCCAACTGGAAAGGCCTTGATCCTTGAAGAAGAAAGGGTGGAGGCTTGAAGTTGCAGTTTTGATGCTGTTGGATGATCGTGGTGTGTTTTAAGCATCCTAGTAGGAACTAGTTACTATATCTTTTGTTGCTTATGTTGTTTCCTTCCGTACTGAGGGATATTTTATAGTTTTGCGCATTTTCAATTCATGTTTGTTGATTGAATATTTACTGAGTTTTGAATACTAAATTTTTCCTCTTAATCTTCCTTTGGCCTGAATAACTTATTGCCCGTGGCTTGATAATTTCATAAAGCATATGTTTTCTGTTTTTTTTATAACATAAAATGTCATAAAAATTCATAATAACTTGCTGAAATTTATCAAATTTCCGACATTTTAAGATTTTTTTCTTCTCTTTTCACTTCACCCGATCTATTCATTGAGGTTTGTTCTGAATCTTATGTGGTAAATTTGAAATGTATTATTTTTTACTTGTCAAGAAGTATGGAACTACTTTTGCAAGTGTGTTAAAGTGTGTCACTATGTAGTCACCACATGGATCAGAACATGTACCGCCCTAAATAATTAGGCAGTTGGATAGCTGTTTTTTTTTTAGGTCAAGTTGATGTTCTTGTTGTGCAAGTAAAGAAAGGTATTGGCCTCTGTTGTAATGCGGTGCTACTTTCAAACATGGCAGGAAGGGCCCTCCATGTGTTACATTCTGAAAGCACCCAACTTATTAAGCATCCGTTGATCTTTACTGTTAATATATCTATTCCCAAGTTTAACACTATCCAATGGCTGTGAAGCCTGCTTGGAAACTATGCGATTTATTTATGTCTATAGATTGATTATTCAGCTGTAGAAATACTAATAGAAATACTAAGGAATAAAGCCATATTTTAGCATTATTATCTAGTATAATTGTTGTCATTAGTGGACATGACTACATCTAATAAATGGCAAAGGTTGTTCTGCGATTTACAGTGTTAAAATGGAACGACACTAAAAGAGTAATTGGGTAAATAAATAAGAGTAAAGCAACCTTTTAATTGGCAGTATGATTCCTTCTTGAGTTTAACGCAAGGAGACCGAGACAATAGTTAAGTATGTAGTGGGTTATGACACAGCACCAAGGTTGAGTAATTGAAATATGTTATATCTACAATGAATGTTATTGCCTTTCTCTTGCCATACCAAAACTTCAGTAGTAATACTATTCTTTTCTATAACCATGAGGGGAACATTTCCTACTGTGTTTAGGAATTGAGAGTTTTGAAAAAAAAGGACTCAAGTGGATATAATTGATGACTTTTGAATGAGTGAATTTTGGGGTTTAGGCGAATTAAAAAATTTGCATTAGAAGAGGATTTTGGAAGGTTTTGAAAAATTCTTAAAATCCAATATATGTTGTTATATTCCTTGAAAAATTCTTTAATTTCAATTATTCTTTGAATTCATAATTATTCATTTATTATTATTATCTACAAAAATATTATTTTAAAAATGAAGAAAAATTTCTCTAATTTGACCTCTACTTCTCTTCTTCCAAAGTCCTCTTCAAACTTCCAAACAATAGCCTAATAAATTTCTCATTAAATTCTAATGGAAGTATTATCCACTTGCATAAAATTCACATCAACTTATTAAATTAACTGGTAAGGATTCAACTTAGATTTAGTTTGAATTCGCTGTGTTGATGTTGATGTGAACACATTTAATTAAGTTAATAACAATAGACATAGGGATTGAACTATTAGTACAAGAAGGATGAAACTTAAAGCCCTCTATGGTAGGGATGTTTTAGAGGATAATAAAGTGTGATGTATGACTATTGATAAAACATCGACTCAATTTTTTTTTTTAATTAAAATACCAACATAATTAATTTAAACAAATGAGGTCGACTCAAATTTTTTTTAATTAAAATACTAACATACGAACATAATTATACGAACATAATTAATTTATACAAATGAGGAGTCGGAATTTAAAGAGATTGTGTCTAATTAATAAATAAACATTTGTATATATATATAAATTTAAAACAAAATGATTGATTTTTCAATCAATTATTGTACTTTATCTACTTATTTAAGGAAACAAAGAAACATGATCTGTGATAAAAAAAATCATTGTACCGATGGAAAATCCCACGAAGATTCAAACTTCCGTGGATGATTACAATCGAACCTTCTTTCCAACATTTGCATATGAGCTCATAACTCACAAATAGCAACAATGGCAATAGGTAATTTGACACAAATCCAAATTTATTTGATATATTATTAAAATTGATTAAAATTAATATTTTATACATTTTTGTTCAACATTGTTAATTTTTATAAGTTTTAATAATATAGTAAACGATTTTATATTTTTATAAAATTTTATATAAATTAATGATCTATTTAATATAAATTTTAAAATATAAATATAAAAGATATAATAAAATTAAAATAAAAATTAAAATAAATCTATAATCGTAAAAAAGTGTCTAAAATAAAGTGATATATCAACTCATTGATAAAGACAATTAGTAGTATTATTTTAATGAAGAATAATTTATCTCTTCCCAAATAAAACAAATAAATTAGCATTATTCTAGACCAAATATAATTTTTTTTACTGGTAATCTAATTTTATTTTCACTTCTACAAAATTTAGTTGTTTCCTATTCTACCCTGTATATCACAAGTGCAAATGGTCTTTCTAAAAAATGGATAGAAACGTTTATATATTGCTAGGCTCTTGCTCATTACAAGTCTTACCATTGATTACCAATTTAAGAGAAATAAGAATCCCATTATAACAATTAAACATCAATTAAAATGAGATTGTTGGCAAAAAATAGTATGAGGATTAAAACTCGAATAAAACATTTAATTATATTCAACAAAAATCAATTCTCAAACAAAATATTAAAGATTGAGAATCCCACAAACAATACATTCTAGTACTAGTATTCTAAATCCACATTTAATTATCAAGTAATTGCATTAAGTAAAATAAACTTTAACTTTGTAAATACGTATTATTTAAAAGCAATCTATGTTCAAATTTGACTAAAATGAAATATTATTTATACCATGATTGATCTCCGATCGAATTACGAATACCTTTTTCCATTAAAAATCGGAAATACATCAATATCCACTTCGAAGTTCATTCATGTATAAATATAAGTTGATTTGCATGCGGTGCGTTTTAAAAGTAAGGGTGTATGAAAGTCGAAACACGTGTAAGAAGGGACCCATTTACTATCCTACGCCGAATCGCGCATGACACGCCCATATATCGTAAAGAACACATTGCATGGAGTGCGCATTACGCCACCATTTATATGATAAAACCCCATGTTAGTTTGATTAGCAACTTGATTCAGCATGAGTTTACTGTCTTTCTCTGTCACACAGTTTTGGTCTGCTTAACAGCTGTTCATACACTCATTAATTAATCATCTTAATTTAATCACTCTCACTCTAACTCTCACAGCAAAAAAATAATAAAAGAGAGAGAGAAACAAACAAAGAAAAATAAAGCTGAGTTTAAATTCAGAGTCTAGAGAGAGAAACAACCATAAACTATGAAACAATCTATCTCTCACTTTCTCTCTCTAAAACCACCGTTTCGTAACTTTCGTTCATTCTTAGTGCTACATTCTCTCTCCCTCTCGCACTTCGTCTCTGTGTATTTGGATCCTAGCAGCTAAGAGAATTTGAATGTTTGTCTGTGTTTGCGTGTGAGTCGTTTCGGCATCGGTTAGATCGGCCATGGCGGAATTTTCCGGCGACGTTGGAATGGAGGCGACGGTGGTGACGCCGACACCGTTGAATGTTTCTGGATCGTTTAAAGAAGGGAAGAAACCTTCGCTGAGACGTCCGCATTCGATGAGGCCTAGCTTGGATGCGGACGAGTTCATGAACTTGCTTCACGGTTCGGATCCAGTGAAATTGGAGCTTAATCGGCTTGAGAATGAAGTTAAAGGTGTGAAAATGTGGTTCGATCTGGCTTGTTTTTGAATCGATTTTCGTTTCGTGATTGTTGAATTTGATTGTGGCGTGTTCTCTCTCTCTCTCTCTCTCTCTCTCTCTGTTGTTGCAGATAAAGATAGAGAATTATCGGAAGCACTGGTGGAGATCAAAGCCTTGAAACACTCTGAACGGCTTAGAGAAAAGGCCGTTGAAGAGGTTTGCCTCTGATTTTCAGTTTCGTTGTATTCAAGTAATTTTGAATTTCCATAATTATCATGCCGTTAATGTTAGGATTATGCCAACTTCGTTTGTTATTAATTTAGGAGGTTTTTTCAGCTTATACTTTTGCTCTCGACAATGCTTTTTGTTCTGATTGATTATTATTAATTATTTACTTATTCAAGAGAAAATGGCTTGAGTCCTTTTTACAAGGCATTGTGTAGAGGTCTGTGTCTACATCTTGATGATATTGATTTTAATTTTCTTCTATTGCTTTGGTGTTTTTCATATGTGTTTTTTGTTCTAGATTCTTTCGTTTCATATTGTATGTGCGCAGTAATTATGTTTAGGCTGAATTAGAGGTGAGAGCAGATTTATTTGTCGGGTTTGTATTTTTAATCTTGATTGTTGTAATGATATTTGTTTCCCAGTAATTATTGGTGCTTAATCATTCTTTGTATTTTTTCCAAGTAATTATATTTCAGAGTTGTAATTGGTGCTTAATCATTATTTTGCATGTTTATACAGTTACTTGAGAATTTGATCATTTGTCATTATTTTTTCCGTTCATTATGTTATTGCTATTTGTTAATGCATCCTTTAAAACTGTGTGTTTACTTGAAAATTAACATTTTCCCCCGCTGCTTTTTACTTGTGATGTAGCTTACTGAAGAATTGTCAAAGGTTGATGGAAAGCTGAAGTTGACAGAAAATCTTCTAGAAAGCAAAGTATCGCTTTGATCCTCTATCAAATTTAGGGATGAGTAATTTTTTCAGGCTGAGATATTTTACTGAACTGAGTATTTCTTGCAGAATCTTGAAATAAAGAAAATCAATGATGAAAAAAAGGCGTCAATGGCAGCTCAGTTTGCAGCTGAAGCTACTCTTCGAAGGGTTCATGCTGCCCAGAAGGATGATGACATGCCTCCTATAGAAGCCATTCTCGCCCCTTTAGAGGCTGAACTTAAGCTTGCTCGGCAAGAGGTATAACCTTGTTATTCTATACTTTGAATGGTAGTTCCTGTCCAAAAATGCCGATTAAACTTTAATCATTGTTTTATTTGATTCATTTCTTGTCATAGGTGATTCATGTCATCATTGTTTTATTTGATTTATTTCTCACAGATTGCTAAACTTCAAGATGATAACAAAGCTTTAGATCGTCTTACCAAATCTAAAGAAGCAGCACTTCTTGAAGCTGAGAGGACTGTTCAGGTTGCCTTGGCTAAGGCCTCCATGGTGGATGATCTCCAAAATAAAAATCAAGAGCTAATGAAACAAATTGAGATTTGCCAGGTATTTGCAATCTTGTACTTGTTTCTCTCTCAAAATACATAGTAAGTTGTTACCATAATGATGTAACTTTTTTGTACTTGGTATTACCATCACCTCTCCCAGGAAGAAAACAAAATTTTGGATAAAATGCATAGGCTGAAGGTAGCAGAGGTTGAAAAGCTCACCCAAACTGTGAGGGAACTAGAAGAGGCTGTCCTTGCAGGGGGTGCAGCTGCAAATGCTGTGAGAGATTATCAGCGAAAATTTCAAGAAATGAATGTAATCTGTTAAATTCTCAGAGTTTGCTTTTCCAGTTGCTTTACTCTCTTGCTTATATTTTTGCTTCTAGTTAAAAGTTTTTGAATGGTGTGTTTTACACTCTAGGAAGAAAGAAAAACTCTTGATCGGGAGTTGGCACGTGCCAAGGTATCAGCAAACAGAGTAGCTGTAGTAGTGGCAAATGAATGGAAAGATGCTAATGACAAAGTGATGCCTGTCAAACAATGGCTTGAAGACCGACGATTCTTGATGGTGGATATAATTTTATTTCCTAGTTCTTTGTATTTAATCTTTTGTTGCTTTTTCTTTAAGTATGAATTTAAATTTTCCTGCACTTTGGCTTCACATTAACAGTTTCCATATTTTATTGAACCCCATTCTTACAGGGAGAGATGCAACAACTTCGGGATAAGCTTGCTACAGCTGACCGCACTGCAAAGTATGAAGCACAGTTAAAAGTAATAATCTGGTTTTACAGCCTGCTTGTATTAACTTAGGAGATAAGTTCTGCCATTACTCAAGGTAAACCTTTCACAATTTTCAGGAAAAATATCAATTACGGCTTAAAGTGCTACAGGAGAGTTTGAGAGAAACTTCTAACAGTATTAACCGCGGAACTTCAGAGGGAAGATGTGTTAGCAATGGGCCTTCTCGACGTCAATCTCTAGGAGGAGCTGATAACATATCCAAACTGAACTCTAATGGGTTTCTACCTAAGAGAACATCATCCTTTCAACTAAGGTCTTCTGTGTCCTCGAGCACAGTTTTGAAGCATGCTAAAGGTGCATCTAAGTCTTTTGATGGTGGCTCTAGGTCACTAGAAAGGAGTAAAATTCTCCTAAACGGAAAGCCTCCAAGTTCCTCGTTTAACCAGTCTTCTGAAGGAACTAAAGACAGAGAGAAAAACGGTGATTGGAAAGGAAGTTTGGAAGATAAGCCAAATGACTTCCCATTAATAGATGCAGAGGATAGTGTTCCAGGAGTTTTGTATGATTTTCTGCAGAAAGAGGTCCTAGTGTTGAGGAAAGCAGGTCTTGAAAAAGATCAAAGCCTAAAGGATAAAGACGATGCCATTGAGGTTAGTAATTTTTTAACCTGTTTGGGTTTTAATCTTAGATTTCGCAATTGACCATTGCAATCTTAGATAATTGTTGCAATGGTCATTATCTGCCAGATGCTAGCAAAGAAAGTGGATACATTGACCAAAGCTATGGAAGTTGAGGCAAAGAAAATGAGAAGGGAAGTAGCTGTCATGGAGAAAGAGGTAGCTGCAATGCGTGTGGAAAAAGACCAAGAGACAAAAGCAAAGCGTTTCAGCAATGTAAAGGGCCCTATGAACAGTGCCCAGCATCAGCTTGTTTCTGGGAGGTACTTCTTTTCCCCCTTTTTTTGGTCACATTCTTGTGCTTTTTATTCATTCTCTTCCTTATTAATTCATTCTCAGTTACATTCTTAGCTTGCTTTTTTTCTGTAAATGATTCTGAGACTGGGAGCTTTTACTAGCTGATTAATTCATTCTCTTCGTTATATCATTGTTTTTTAAAGGAATAATTCGTTAAGACATTTTGTACCAGGACATAAACTAAATCAATTTTCTGATTATAGGTTACAAGAGTTGCATTTGTATGAAATTTTGTGTGGCAAAATTACAGGAGTTGCATTTTGTATGATTCTAAGCCCAGGTTTCTATGGCACATTCTTTAATGCAACTTAACTTAGCTGTAATTCAACTGCATGGGCCATCCTATTGTTTATGAAAATTTAGTTAGGTGTAACGATTTTGTTACACTATCATATTTATCTTAATGGGGTCCTCTTCCATGAGAATATTTTCCTTCAAATGTAGTATGATTTTGATTTTGGTTTGCTCTATATCTAATATCATTTCCACCAAACTACATCTGTATTTAAGATATTCAAAGTCCCTATATTCCATTAGGCTTACTACAACTTATTTTTTGGTGCTTTGTCAACAATCTTCAACTCGCTGAATATGTTCCAAGTTTCAAATGGGTCTTCTAGTGTTTTCAGAACCAATAAATTCTAACCTTAAGAACAGGAAACTATAGGTAGTGAATAGTTATTTTAAAACAGTATACCATTTCTCTTTTTATTATTTAAATGAAATAAGAACAAATTTTTAATGGATAGTGGATAGTTATTTTAAACTTGAAAGCTTCTCTTTTCTCTATATTATTCGAAACAATAACACCATTATACAATTAAGCAATTGCTATTATCTTCAAAAAGTGGGTTGACATGCACACAATTAGGTGTGTATGTCGAGACACTTGTAGATAGTATGCAGTGGAACAAAATATCCTGAATATGGAGCTTACCCTTTAAATTTAAAGAAGATAAATTATTATTATTTATTACAAATTAAACAATATGATTTGTACTCATGGAATCTGATTGTTGCAATGATGGATCCTCTAAGCCAGCAGGTCAAGTATTTATTTCCTGATTTCCTTTTTATCTTCTAAAGAGTCTTTATATTGATATTCCCTATAATTTTTGGTCTGTTAATCTATCTACACAACCCTATAATGTTTATTGCATTATCGTGTAATCTTTTATTTATCTGAGTTATCCAGATAACAAACTGGTAGTTTAATTATTTGCCTTCAAGGTTTTTTGTTGCCATTAATTATGTTTTCTTAACTAGTTAAACTAGGACCCAATTAAGAATTATGAATCAAAACAATAAAGGATTGAGGATGTGAATATATTATTCAAGTTTTTTTTGTTGGTGGCTTAATAGTGAATTTTCGAATATTTTAAATAATCTTGCTGCCTTTGATTCTCTTGTTTAATTTTTCATGTTTATGCTTTTCCCAACAACTCTAATGATGGGGAATCTTTTGCGCAGAAACGTGACACGGGGAGGATTAACACGCAGTACCCAATGATAATTAGTCTCTTGCAGAGGCACGGAGTGGATTTTCATGGCATAATTATTCTTACCTCTGTTATTTTCATTATACCTTTGTCGTTTTCCCCCCAATTGATTATAAGATTGTTACCAGGTTCTGGCTACAGTTGTTAATGATATTGGTCATGGATTGAGGGTGAGAAAAGAATTCAAGTAATCAGTATGCATCTAACTTAGACTTTTGTGTTCTCTTCATAGAGAGATTGGCTAAGTAGCCAGGCAAAGGAAGATGATTAACTTGGAGCTAACTTTCAGCTTTTTATTGAGTGACTGTGTGGTTGTATAGGTAGCTTTATCTCTTCTTTTATCCATTTGACAGTTGATATTTGTAATACGCAGATAGTGTGATTGTGTTGGTTCAGGTTTGTTCATATCTATGTAATCAAATCAAGAACTAAGCTTATTTGGTTGTGCAATACATTCATAGTTTCAATTTGATTGTAAGTTCATGTTTGAGTGAAGCACCACGTGCTCCCTTTTCATTTATTTCTCCCTTGTTAAACTTATAAGGGTAGTACTGCCAGTAAAGTAACTTATACGGGTGGTATACGTACCTTTTGTACCTACAACCTCTTATTAAGAACTTCATCAAGCAGATGAAGCACAATGTTCTCCAAATGAGTTATTCGACTTAAAATATTTGTGAATCCTATGTTGCATTGTGAGGACGAAAGATGCTTACTGCAAAGAGTTCTCTATATGATCGTGGTCCACATGGGATCTTCTCCACCCTAAGAATCGCCTAAAATATTGTATTCCAAGACTAATTGAAAGTTGGACCAAGTAGTCTTTTTCCTTTGTATTATTGTACATTCTCCATGAAAAATCTTATTAAGTTTTAACTGATATCAGAAAACTGAAAAGTACATTAGAGATTAGTCAAATTTTATTTGTTAGAGCATGGAATGCACTAATTTATTTCTTCTTTTTTGTTCATTTCATTATTGTGACGACACTAACTTAATTACTGAATGAGTCCCGTGTTGCATTTTAAATAAGTGAACTAGTTCATTTAATTCTTGCGATGACCTCGAAAGGGTGCCTATAAGACCACACACTGAATGAGCCGCATGTTGCATCGTATGAGACATAGATTATATGATTTTACTTATTAATCAGATATATTAATTTTTCAAATATTATTTCTATTTATATTTTATTTCGAACAATGTATGTTTCTTTATATATTTTTTGATTAATTTAAAAACATAAGAAAATACACTTACATTTTTTCTTATTTTAAAGTCATTACACAACTTCTATCTATCTAAGTAAATAAGGTGGATTTAAATGTGATACAGCCAAATCAATTAACAATGAATATACTTAAATACATTTTTTCTTGTATGATTAATATTTAACTCACTCACACTTTCACCGTTCGATAGAATTCTCATAGAATATAATGTATCTTTATATACAAAATATATCTTGGGTGATTGTTGATCAAAATTTCCACAAACTCATGTGGTGGTTGTCGATCAGATTTAAGATAGTTCAATCTCTACGTTATTTAAAATTATAATCATATTTAGTGTGAGAAAATTTTTCAAAATATATTTAGAATTATCTAATAGCTATATTAATATAGAAAAATTAAATAATTTAATGTATCATTTGGTCAAGTGGTTGCAATAATTGAGTTTAATTCAAACCAATGCATCTATTAAATTACCAAATATTAACAATTATTTTCTTTCACCAATTGATATTAATTTTTTTTTTATAAATAGAGATACTTTAGAAACAGAAAATATAAAATGATAAATTTCATGTTACATTAATCAAACTTCAGCAAAAAATATTTATGAGTCATTTTTTCTTTTTTCTAATACACGAGAGTAAATGAAGGAATTTTATTATGTAAACTATCATTGTTCGATAGATTTGATGTGAATGTGCAGTTCACTTTAATGATTTTAAAGTATCGTGAAGATGATTCGTCGGTTAACTTGTTTGTATCAAATATATATAGATTGGTGGATGACGAATCGAACCTAAAGCTTAGTGTGATACACACGCTTTGAAATTTATTTTTGGAACCTTAGTCATCATTAATTTCATCATCTTGTTCAAAATTTCATCATAAATGTGATCCAACATTTATGTAAAAATAAACATATGATTATTCAATAAAATCTAAAAAATATTTAGATTTATTGCTAATGACTTTTGATAATAATTATGAACCACAAAGCGATTTTTCTTTAATCGAGAGGTATTATATTTTAAGTACTTTTCAAATAGAAGATATAAGGAGCGTTATTTTCGACATAAGAGAAAATAAAATAAGTGTTATTTTTCATATTAGGTGTAATATATATTCATTTCCAAACTTATCAATTAATTTATTATATAATTAATTATTTAATTTTAAAATCTACTTTATCTTATTACTTAATTTAATTAATTAAACTCCAAATTGATAAATAATTAATATAAAAATATTTTTGCACATAGTGATATTGAAAATAAATGATATAAAAATATAAAAATAAATGTGGAAATTAAAAAAAAGATGCAGATGATTCACTTATTCAAAGCAAAAAAATTACTATTATTATTAATAATGGTAACAAATTTTAACATTAAACAAACACGAGACAAATGAAGCTCTTCAATGTAATAATGTATGAAAAAATATAAATCGATATATTCCACACCTTTCTCATGGGGTAGGGGTGGCAATCACATTCATTAATCTATTATTTATCCAATATTTATCTATGAGATAATTTTCTTCATAAGTAAGAGTAAAAGATGGAAATTCTGATCATTTACTTCAAATCCTATACTACTAATCACCCTCACTCACAACACCAATTGCCGCATGTCGATTAGTTAAATTGATATGTGTTAAGTTTCTCACTCTTTCTACTCCATTGTTGTCTTCTCCACTTTTTTAGAGCTAAATTATTTGTTGCAAAGAATTTATGTCCCATTCACCATTACTCTCTTTGGACCCTTTCTTTTCTCCTCAAACTCTTTACATATGATGAGATACATAATTCAATTGCTCTCTTTTTTAACGTTTTGTTGATTTTTTGGTTGCACTGATTTTTTTGATTCTCTAGACAATCTGACCAAAATTGAGCAAAAATTTGATTTACTCACGAGGTAATATTAATATTTTAAGTAATGTTACATTTTTTGTTGTTGTTGATATTTGGATTTCAAATAATGTTAATTTTTGCACCTCTCTTTATTGTCATCATTGTCCACTCTCCCTCACCTTGATCACTTCTTGTAGCCACTTACACATCATTCACTCACCACTCAGCAAGGCACCAAATTGATGTCACCACCACCTTCAAAGTCACATATCCATCATCACTTACGAAGTGAAACAAATTGTAGTGAATACTATGATTTTTTTACTAGAACAATTTCAACTATGATGATCAAGGCAACAAATCCAGAAACCAAAAGAACAAAAAACAACCAAGAATAACATTTCAACCTGAGAACTTTTGACAGTGTTGAAAAAAGGGAATAGATAGCAAAGAGATTATACTGTCATATAAATTTTGTCAAAAAATGCCTTAATTATAATATGATTTATGTGTTGCATGTGTAACTAAATCAAGTATTTCAACTGACTTAGCAAACACATAGGGGAATCTCCAACATTCTGAGTTAAAAACAGACACAAAATGCATGGAAGTTAAGAGAAATATAACTAACATGCACTGCACCACAAATTGTCACAGGCTTCAAACCTCACTTCACCTAAAGATAGTGGCCTTGAGGATAATGTGAATAGCTAGAAAACTTGAAATTATAATATAAAATGAAAATATAGATGAATCTTTGTCCTTCATTTGATATGACAGTTATACTCTATAGTTGTTTCATCAAGCAAAATAAAAATAAAAATACATTCATTGTTGTGCTAAAGAGAAACAGTTCGTCTGTATAGCATTTCATCATCACTTTCCTCTTCCTCATCTGAAACTATATCATTCCCTGGTAGCTCTAATTTCCCACCAATATAAAATGAAGGACCTATACTTTCAGTTTCAATATAATTTCCCTGCAATCTCTCTTCAAATCTCTGGTCACTACAATTAAGCATCCAATTTAATGAACACTTTATCCCTTTACTCTTAAGCCTCTGGTATCTAGGTTTAATCCTTGATTCCAAACTATAAGTAAAGTATTCAGGGAACTCCACAAGCTCTTTTATGGGTCTACCCATCTCACTCTTGAAGAAGAAATAACTGTTCTTCATGAGCTCGACTCGCAGCGCAACCAACTGAGGACACTTGATCACCATACTAGCCACATCCTGCGACGGTATTGCCCTACCAAGTAAAAACTCAACCGGCTTCATAATCACATTTTGGTGAAGACTAACCACCTGTGGCATCTTCTCCACTACCTTTGCAAACCCTTCAGGATCAATCTTAAGCTTCAAACTGAAAAAATATTGCTGTGAAGACAATTTAGCCTTAAGAGGCAACCCAATAATCTGTGGATACTGAGCGATGACCGAAGGCAAACATTCCTTTCTCAAACCAAAACTAATTAAACAATCAACATTCGGTTTCACAGTCTCTTTAAGATCATAACCAAGTATATAAGCTCTTTTCTCCAACATCCTAGCTAGAATCTTCTTAGGTAACCCTAAATTGACCAAGTAATCAACAAGAGGCTTTATCATAGTACCGACTCTCATCCCTAAAAGATAAGGATACTGTGTAACCATTGGACCGATATCTCTAGGACTAACACCAATACTAACAAGATAAGCCACTGAAGTACTCATAGTACCTTCAAGCTTAAACCCTAGAAGTTCAGGATATTTTTGCAACACAAACCCAATATCATCCTTCTCCACATCAAGTCCTCTAAGGAACTTAATAACAGGAGCAAGTTCAACAATAACACTAGCATGCAAAACTTGTGGATAATTCTTAATAAATTCACCAAGTTTAGACCTTGAAATCCCAATTTTTTCCAAATACCCTAAAACAGGAATCATGTTTTTTCTAACACTACATCCCAACATCAAAGGATACTGATTAATGTCATCAATAGTTAAACCTAATTTCTGAAGAAACTCAACGCGTTCCCTCATGACATCAACGGTTGAAGGAAGCTCCAAATCCTGCAACTCATCAGGAATAATTCCTAAACCCTTGAGGTAATCGAAAACGATGACACGCGAAACGAGTTTCTCTTTTCGACCTTGAATCACACCCCATGTAACTGAAGGCATCTCGTATTCGGGAAATTTTGAATCTTGGGTTCCATAGAGATGGAATAGTAAAACCCTAAAATTGTTTGAAATTTGGGGGAAATGGTGGTGTATTGGATGTGGAAGTGCATTTGGGTTTAATTTGTGAGGAATTTGTTGAGAAAGTTTGAAAGATGAAAAAATTGTGAGGTATTTTTTTCTAAGCATTGATTGAAAGTGGAAGTGTTTAGGAATATGGTGGTTGAAATTGAAATGGCAAAGTGTAAAAGGTTGCTTCAAGTTTCAACAGAGTCAGTGACAGAGTCGAATTGTTGAAGAAAAAAATGGAGTAGGGGAATGAAAAATGGGCCTACGCTCCTTACACATTTATTTGGGCTGGACCCAAAACAAGGTGCTTTCCTTTAGAAAATTTTCGTTTGTACCCAGACTCTTATCCCTTTACCTCCAAAATATGAGTGAATTGACCATTTTGCCCTCGTATAAATAATAAAATTTCCACAAAATTGTAAGTTTTTTTTTCAAAATTTCCGGAAAAGTTGAAAAACAAGTTTTCCGGTACATAGTTGTACTCTGGAAATCTTGGAATGAAGTTTTCCGGTACAGAAGGTTTTACCGAAAATCTTTGATGAAGTTTTCCGGTACAGAAGGTTAACATTTTAAAAAAAATTTAAAAACTAAAAAAAAAAAGTCTGTACCAAAAATCTTTGATGAAGTTTTCCGAATAGTATTCCGGAAAACTTGTTTTTGAGTTCTCCGGTACAGAAGGTTAACATTTAAAAAAAATTTAAAAAACTAAAAAAAAAAAAAGAAAGTCTGTACCGGAAAACTTATGTGTATATGATTTCCGGAAATAGTAAAAAAGAATGAGGGTAATTTTAGTATTTTTAAAATATTTTGGGGGTACAAGGCTAATTGTGGGGGTATAAAGGAAACTTTTATTTCCTTTATTATGTACCCCATACCCTACAAATGTGATAAATTGACGTATTTATCCTCAGTTAAATATTAAAAAATTATCATTTTCATTAATAATATTATTTATTTTTCGATTTATGAATGAATATTAATTTTTTTAATTTACTTGAATTTATTTTTTTTAAAATTTTTTATGCATAATTTATACTTTGAAATTGTTATTTTTATTTTTTTGGTATATATATATTTGTTTACTTTAAAATTAATTTGAAGTTTTTCGGAATTATTGAATTTCTTTAGAAAAATTTGAAATCACACTTTTCGATATACATTTTTTCATCCTATTATATAAGATTTT
>JBBPBR010000003.1:914841-929152 GCA_037974775.1 Cicer pinnatifidum | reverse complement strand
TTTAAATTCGATACACATCTTTTCAACTTTTTATATTAATATTTTTTTAAATATTTTCAATTTTAGTTTTATATATCAGAAATTTTATAATTTTTTTTATAGTTTTTAAAAATTTTTTACGTATCGAAAAATTTAAATTAATTGGTACGAAAATCTTTGAAAGTTAAAAAAACATTTAAATTTAAGTTTGTAAAATAGTAAAAAATTTAAAAAGTAAAATTCACATTTAAAAAGTATTATAAGGTATAAATATAACAGCGAGGAAAGATAAAATTTCATTGCTTTTCGGTTTGATTGTATTTTTATTGGATATTATTATTAATTTTTGCATCAATTTTCTTTTTCTTCTCCTTTATTATTTTTTTCCACGCATTCTAAATATATGCTGCATTTTAACTGTCGGATCTAAACCGAGATTAATTAATTATGTTCTATATCAGATTATTTGTTATATCAAACTACGTTATGCAGTAATTACAATATATATCACTTCCCTTTTTCACACGTAGAAGTTCTTTAAGTATTTTCCGTTGCGATTATGGTATTATATTTTCTAGCATTCCCCGTTGCACGGACCTTCTAGGATTCATTAGTGGTTTAAAGATTACATCCGTTATTTATTATCAAATTAATAATTAAAAATAATAATTAAAAAAAAAAGAATGAAGTAAACATGACAACACTTAAAAGGAGGAGATTTTACTCGACTTATTTATCTTTTTACTATGTGAAAAAATGTATTTATCTATCTATTTAGTGAAATGTCATGTCGGAGAGTCACCATAGTCTTCAAACGCTGACTTTAGAGCTAACTTGTTTTTGAACTACCACCCCAACTTCATTACATACATACGTACAAGTGAACAGGTAAAATTACGATATCCCCCATTACGCACTTGAATTAAAGACCCGTTTAAAATCAGTTTGGTTTCTTCGTCCTTTTTATATCCCATTTTTGTTTTGCTGTTAAAGTTGGTATTCCTTTTTGGATGCGCATTGTGATTCTGAGTGAGTTGCTTCTCTAACAAACTCATCCGATCTGAAAAAACCCTCACATTTCTCAACCCTTCATCTGATTCCGATCTGATCTGCCATATTCGGAATCCAACAAAATGGCGACCATGACTAGCTTGATCGGTCTCATCAACAAGATCCAACGAGCTTGCACCGTCTTAGGAGATCACGGTGGTGAGGGTTTATCTCTCTGGGAGGCTCTTCCCTCCGTCGCCGTTGTCGGAGGACAGGTTCAAAACTCTATTCTCTTCCTTCCTTTTAATCAAATTCCATAAACCTTTTTTTTTAAATATTAAATCTCATTTCTTCAATTTCTATTACTATCAGAGTTCAGGAAAATCCTCTGTGTTGGAAAGTGTCGTCGGAAGAGACTTTCTTCCTCGTGGATCTGGTATTCCTCCTCTCTTTCTTACTCTTCGTACCTTTTTTCTGCTTTCATTTCCTATATTCATTTAGATTTTAGATTTAGATCTCTTCAATAACTACAGTCACAATGTAGAACAGATAGTAGTAAGTTATAGTTATCTATGAAGCATATATACGACTAATAACTTGATCAAATAAAAGTGATTGAAGGTAACTACAGTTGCTAGTGTCATACCACTGTCACACATCATTAGATGACTGATACTTGGGCAAACTTTTAATCTGAAGTGTTCGTGCTATGTGGTGTAATATAGATAGGTATAGATATATCATATTCTATGAATGATACCATGCTATGCTGAGTAGTGGTTAGTAGTTACTGTTTATTGAGTTAGATTTTAACAATTTTTTTTTTTTTTAAATATCTTTTTAGTTTAGTTTACTGTAAACAGCTGCTGGAAAGTTGTACATTGTATTGATGGCAGTGGAGGATTTCATTATTTTCAGTTCCTCTGAATGAATGCTTTTTGATGTTGTCATATTCATTATTTTCAAGGTATTGTTACGCGGAGGCCACTGGTACTGCAACTTCATAAGACTGAAAATGGCCAGGAATACGCTGAGTTTCTTCACATACCAAGAAAGAGATTCACTGACTTTGGTAAATTAAGTTTCTAACTGAAAATTAACGAAGTTTCTTCTTTTGTTACGAAAAGATATTCAATAATGAGTAGCTAAGCTAACATCTTGTACAGCTGCATGAAATAATTTTGTTTTTATGGTAATACGTCGTTATTAGTTGAACTCGTGAAGACTTGATGGACAATCTATCCTCTCAAAGAGAGTGGCAGATTTACCACTTGCGGCAAAAATTTAGCAGTTACGACTTATTAGTTAGTTATAGGAAAATTTATTGAGTTTCTAGCAAACTTAAGTTTTTCAAATTGGCAATTATTTATAATACTTACCTTATGTTTTCAAAATAGAGGCTAGGATTGTGTCCATTGTTCAGTTTGAAAAGATTTCATAGTTTGGTATGTCATGTACATTCTTAACTAATTGATTCTTTTCCGCTTTTTTAATGCCCATGCAGCTGCTGTGAGGAAAGAAATAGCTGATGAAACAGATCGAATAACTGGGAAGTCAAAGCAAATTTCAAATGTTCCTATTCAACTCAGCATTTACTCACCAAATGGTTTGTACTTTATAGCTGCATTATCCGTGTGTAGCATGATGGATCAAACTTGAAAGCAATTTGCCTGGGGCCTTTTAGAAAAGCATAAAATTGTCTTTTATGTCCTTGTTATCATTGAGAAGTAACATATGCATCGGGGTAAAATTCATGTAGAACCCACTATGTCTTCTAGAGCACACTTTTTTAATGACAATTGGGGTGAAGTTCATGTAGAACGCAATATGTCACGTGAGCCCGCTCAATATTCTAAGGTTAAAAGAGAACTTCACATTAATGTTGGTTGAATTCTGAACATTGTCTCGTCCTTTTCCACTGGTGAATGTTTTGCAAATTAAATGAACTATCCTATAATTTAAATGATTTGTTTGATAGGGTAATTAGTTAACCAGGTTCTTCTCCAAAATTGAAGATTTACTCCTCTTTTGGTTGTTGATTTAGATTCTGTGTAGATAGCATGCAGTCTTGAGCATTGGTCTTTTGGTGGTAAAGAAAATTCACGAGAATAATAATTATAATTATGAGAATAATTGCAATTGCAAACAATGATTGCTTTGGTATAGTGGACTCAGACCGGCTTATCTTTGTTTTTGGTCTGAATGTTTCATGCCATGTGGCACTTGCTCCTTGTTGGAAAGCATAATCAATTTCCTATGGTTGAAGAACAATAGGTTTCTCCTTTAATCTGCATTCTCCTTGTTGGGAGATGGGAATATGAAAACATATGATTTCTTTTTCACTCATACTGCCCTCTTTCCATATGACTCTTTGGTTTGAGATATCAGATATATGATTCTTTTGTGTGGTTTTATCTGCAGTTGTAAACTTAACCCTGATAGATCTTCCTGGGTTGACGAAGGTTGCAGTAGGTAAACCTGAATATATTTCCCAATACTTAAAAATTGAGTGGTATTCTGAGAAGACTTGTCAAAATCTAACTTATACTGAAATTTTGGCTTCTTTCACAGAGGGACAACAAGAGAGTATTGTTCAAGATATTGAAAACATGGTCCGTTCATATGTTGAGAAGGTAATTATATTCTTGAATTGAAGAGAAGAGCACAGTAGTCATATATGATTTTAAATTTTATCAAGCAAGCATGATATGAAGAACTATACTCGAATCTATTATACACTGTAAACCTCTTTCAAATAACTCCATTTTCATGAATATCATTTTTATCTTTCATTCTGGTAAGCTTATACCAGAATTTTACATTTTTTGTTCCTTCTTAGTTAATGGAGAAAGTGAGGATCCATTCTCTGAAAATATTTTCCTTTCATCTATCTCTGTAATAATATTCTTCTGTTTGGATTACTTGTCATCACAATTTTCTCATAATTGCACATAAGTCCATTGTCAACCTTATCTATATTTGTCTGTTTGACTGACCATCTTACATCTTAATGCTAGAATCTGTAAACCATATCAGGACTCAACTTTGAAGAAACTGGATAATGTAGTTAAAGGATTAATAAATTACTCAAATCCTTAGTTGATGGAAATTGTAATTGATTAAGTTCACCTCTTTCTTTTTTATGTAAAGAAGGGGTCAAGAAGATTAGAAATATGACAAATTGATTTGAAGGTTGTGTGGAACGTAAAATTGGATGGCAAAAACAACAATTTAGAAAGTAAACATAGTATCACAAAAATGAGAATGTTGTGATGGATGTGTAATTGCACAAGGCAACATATCCCTGGAAATACAATCATTAGAGAGAAAATTGGGGTAACCTCCCACATAAAAAAATCGTAGGATCTAGTCTTGGATGGTGTGGACATGATTGGAGCAGATTCTTAAAATCATTAAGGAGAGTAATTAGATGGAGGATGGTCTGATGATTAGTAGAGAGAGATCAAGGAAAACTCTAGACCAAACAATTAAGAGAGCTTTAGACGGAAATGGTCTATCTTTGGATCTAATGTAATATATGGAAAGAATTATAAGACATTGATTAATCCATGTAACCAACCCCGGCAAGTGGGAAAATACATAATTGTTGTTGTAAAGAAGGATCAAAACTAAGAACACTAGACAATAACAATTCTCTCATAACTAACGTAGGTCATATTCGCCTTCACCAGTAAAGATAGAAAACATGGCACAATAATGTGTTGTATTGTTGTAATACTCTTTTGCAATTCATCTGTCATTTTAAGCATTCTAAATTGCCTTTCTAATATATTTTTAACTAATTCAGTATCTAATTGAGTTCTTTCATTGTGAAGCCAAATTGCATTATCTTAGCTATCTCTCCGGCAAATCAAGATATTGCCACTTCAGATGCCATAAAAATTGCAAAAGAAGTTGACCCTTCAGGTATGGCTTTTTATGCTGGAATGAATTCCGAGGATATATGCTGCGCTTCTTCCAATAATTTTCTTCCTCGTTTCATTTTTAGCGAGCATTCACGCAGAGAAAACTTTTCTTTTATCATTATTTCAGGTGAAAGAACATTTGGAGTGGTTACAAAACTTGATCTTATGGATAAAGGAACTAATGCAGTTGAGGTATGATTTCTGTAACTACTGTATGCTTATCTTTAATTTTGGTGCTAAATAACTTCAATTAATTTCTATGTAATTGAGTGTGAAATTGTAGTTTATCATTGAGTGCAAACTGATGGATGTTCTTTATGTGAAACATGAAGGTTCTTGAGGGAAGGCAATACAGGCTGCAGCATCCATGGGTTGGAATTGTGAACCGTTCACAAGCTGATATTAATAAAAATGTTGACATGATTGCTGCTCGAAGGAAGGAACGTGAATATTTTGAGACAAGTCCTGAATATGGACATTTGGCACATAAAATGGGCTCAGAATATCTTGCTAAACTTCTATCTCAGGTATTCTCATTTAGTATTTCTAATTTTATTGACGTCATTTTCTGTAACATTTTTATTGTGTCACTAAACTTCCAATGGATTTCGAATTCATCCAATGAGAAATGATTTTCTTTCCTTTCTTTCACTGGCTTTCATGATTTCAGCATTTGGAGCAAGTTATCAGGCAGAAGATACCTAGTATCATTGCTCTAATAAACAAGACCATTGATGAGCTTAATGCAGAGTTAGACCGCATTGGCAGGCCGATTGCCGTGGACTCCGGGGTCAGAAATGAGATCTATGATGAAATTAATTTTCTTAGAATTGAAATAACCTAGTTTCTGCTTGTACAGTTATAATAAGTTGTACTGCTTATTTATGTAGGCCCAACTGTACACTATTTTAGAGATGTGTCGTGCATTTGACAAAGTATTTAAAGAACATCTGGATGGGGGGTAAGTGTGGTTATTTAGTTATAGAAGCTTGTAGTATCCTATTGTTTTTCATTTTAAAGAATGGTATGCAACTATTTTCCGCGCTTATAGTGTTAAGATTCTTTGAGAGTTTATTAATGTATTTGATTAAGTGACGAACCTCTATTTCAGACGTCCTGGTGGGGACCGGATATATGGAGTTTTTGATCACCAATTACCAGCTGCTTTGAAAAAGCTTCCCTTTGATCGCCATCTTTCCTTAAAAAATGTCCAAAGAGTTGTCACTGAAGCTGATGGATATCAACCTCATCTGATTGCTCCTGAGCAGGGTTATAGAAGACTCATTGAAGGGTCTATCAGCTATTTCAAAGGCCCAGCTGAAGCCTCTGTAGATGCTGTAATCTTCTTGACTTTACTATATGTTATACTCTCATTTCGTTCCTTGGTCTCTTATACCCGGTGGAATTGCCCGATTTTAATATGAAATACATGATTATTTAATCATCCTTCACATATACTTGCTTTCTTTATTTTCAAAAGTATGCATTTATCTCCTTTCAAGTGGCTCATCTTTTCAGTTTTGGTCATGCTAGAGGTGACTATAAAGGATTTCATGATCGAACAGATAAATAATAAGCATTTTTAATTATTATGATCATACATTTCCATCTATTAAGAATGCCTTCATATTTTCCTCTTACTTTCCACCACATCAACCTAGATATGGCTCACTGTTGAAACCGAATTTGCATGCTCTAGAAGTCCTAGTTTCAAATTCTTTTTGCTTTCTGTACATCTTTTTTGATGATATACCATTTTCCATAGTTGTAATCCTGTATTGTTGTAACATTGAAATTAGATTTCTTTGCATCCTACCCATTGTGGCACTTGGTAGGAAAAGTTACTTCCCATGGTGATTGTGTATCTTCTGATGACAGTTTAACCTGTTTTTTTTTCTTCTCTTTTTTCTTTATGTTCTTTCCATCTATAAATTACACGGTCTTTTATTTTTCAGGTCCATTTTGTTTTAAAGGAACTTGTACGTAAATCAATTGCAGAAACTGAGGTAAGCAACATGAAGTTGATATAACTCTTTTTCTACTAGTCATAACTTTCAAATATAGACGTGCAAGTTGGATGAGGTTGTTCATATTCAACATTTAATTCATCTGCGTCAGTGTTGGTTACTAGTTTTCCTTTTATGCTGAGAAAAAAATAGTGAATCTTCAAGAACTAATGATGCATGATATCATATCTCAGCTCTAAATAACTGATGTTAGGTGCCAACATGCTGATCAGGCCTATAAATAATATCTGAAATATTTACTCTAGGATTTAATGGGAATTACTGATTTTTTGGGGGGAGGGGTGGATAAGGGGAAACACACGTGAAATTGAGTCTTACAGGTATGCTACTTCATGGTGTGTAGGAATTAAGAAGATTTCCAACACTTTCAAATGATATTGCAACCGCTGCAAATGATGCTCTGGAAAAATTCCGAGACGAAAGCAGGAAGACAGTTATGCGATTGGTTGATATGGAGTCTAGCTATCTAACAGCAGAATTTTTTAGGAAGATTCATCTCGAACCAGAAAAGAACCCAAATGGACCACCAAATTCAAACCGGAATGCTCCCCCCACCATGGACAACTATACTGACAATCACCTCCGCAAGATTGGTACATAATTTTCTATTGGCCTTCTTCTCTAAACATTTAAATATAAATTGCATTCTTTAAGTATATTATTATTATAAGACTACAGGGCTGGTTTGGTTGGAAACTTGGAATGGATCTTTAAATTTTAAAATTTTCATGCCTTGTCACGTGGAATTGTTGTATCTATCTCTCTTCACGTCATGAATATCAATAAATAGTAAAAGGGTCTGGCCAATTTAATGTTTATGAAGAGAGAGATAAACACAAATATTTCATATAATCTTATCATGTGAAATTTTGATAGGGGGGATCTCTTCCCCTTTTCTTGAAAGAGCTGATAACATTATAAAGATTATTTTTATATAAGTATTTAAAACACATTTTTACATGAACATACAACCTATAGAGCTCCTGCTGAGGTGGAGTTCAAGTAAAGGTGGGACCCATTACAGAATTATTACAGGGGGCTACCTTAATGTGAGAAATTTAGTCACGACTTAAGCCCATGATCTCTAGTACTATCAACGAAAAAATACATTTTTTTTTAAACAAATACAATATTTTTCATATGCTAAATTAAAAAAAAAAAAAAAAATCTTTTTCATAAGATGAATGAAAAATGCATTCGAAGAGTTTATTTTTACATACCTTGTGTAAGTTCTTTTTCCTTCAAAATGAAGAGTTTGTAAAGGTGGGTTTATGTTTACGTGTCATGCAACTACTAATTTTGTATTTTGATTCTGCACTGTTTAAGCAGATCTGTAAAGTTAGACATTTAACTAAGTTAAAATATATTATTTTCCTTGTTTCAGGATCAAATGTAAATGCTTATATCAGCATGGTTTGTGATACGCTTAAGAATACCATACCAAAAGCCGTAGTCTATTGCCAAGTTAGAGAAGCCAAGAGATCATTGCTAAACTACTTTTACGTTCAAGTTGGAAAGAAGGAGGTACGATTTTGTAACTTCTGTTATCGTCATGGTATAGATAAGTTACAATTGTGTTGGGCATGTCTGACTTGTGAGTTTAGCTATATTACAATTACAACACTTCATTTTTCATGGAAAAGGAAAAAACTTAATGAACTTGCTACATTTCTCAGCGAGCATATGAAATGATTGTTGTGCATATATATCATGGAGTTGTAAAAAATACTTGATGTGGTGAATCTATTGTTGGATGTCTTTGAATATGTTTATTGCAGGCTACCCTAGTTGAGCATATTTAACTCGTAAGCAAAGTAGCATAGATCCACATAGGCATGACATTAAGATAGTCAGGGACAAACATTAGGGATTTGTCTTGCTTGTTGCAGTAGATATATTTTTTTTTACCATAATTGCCTTAGAATTAATAAAGCATATATTATAACATTTTGTGTGATAAGATTATAACTGAAAACTTATTGTATGATATGCAGAAGGAGAGATTGGGCGCCATGTTGGATGAAGACCCAGCCCTAATGGAAAAGAGGAATCAAATAGCTAAAAGGCTTGAATTGTACAAGCAAGCTAGAGACGATATTGACTCCGTGGCTTGGAAATAAACAAGATCCCAGATTTTACACATACTGTGAGGAAGATTTCCCATAGATTTTGGTATTTTTATAATCAAACTCAGACCGACTATGATTACAAGAAATTGATTTGAACTGCATATATTCTTTTGGCCCTGTGTATAAAGCCACTGAGTTCTGTGTTGTGATTCTATGTAACAATAGAGTTGTTGGATGCTATGTTTTTTTCCCTCAACCATGTTGATTATTTTAGAAGAGCTTACCATTGTAAGTTACATATTTCGTTCTCTGCTATATGACAATAAGCTTGAAGTTGAAGTAGAGGCAACAAAACTTAAACATCAAACTTATTTACAATATCAATCATGTTGATTATTTTACAAGAGCTTACTTTTCTTTGAAACAATCATACTCTTTTTAAAACTTTATTACATTCAAACAAGATAGTACAATATAATAAATAATAGGTCAAATTCATTTAAAATACCAATGTATAATTATGAAACTCTTTGAGCATGGATTGTGTGTTGTGGAACTGTTTCACTAAACTTATTGAATACATAAAATTACAAAAATATATCTTAATATTGGATCTTTTGTTAGTCAATTTTTTATAAATGTCTTGAGTAGTTCTGAAATGTGAGTTTAGTCGATCAATTCAATTATAAAATTACTAATAAAAGATATATTAGATGATGTAATTGCAATTTTAATCCAAAATACTATCTTACAAAATCTTAAACTTGCAAAGAGGAATATGACTGTTTACCGGATATCTAATCTACAAGCATGACAGATTGAAACTAATAAAAGCAAGAAATTAGCTTCATTTGTAGTGTTTGACATCCTCCTTTAATAAATGGTCAGCCATAGTTTTAGTTTTAATACCACGGCAGAATTTCTAGACTTCCTTTACCTACAATTCAATCTGATTAGTAGTAGTGACACTTTATCCGTCTTATTATCAGTTTCATATTTAATAAATATTTATTTATCTTAAATTGTGTCAACTTATCAGTTCCCAATAATACTCATTTAACTAAACAATCAACTTTAACTACTTCACTGTTACTAATACTATTACTACTTTTAAACACTTCAATCAATGTAAGTATTCTAGTCTTAATTCCTTTGTTTTTCGTGGTTAATGCATTTGATTCAAGAGTGTGTTTAAGTTAGAATATTGCATCTAAAAAAATTAATAATAAAAGAATTACTATAAGAATTAATTGAAAAAGGAGGGATGATACAAAACAGCAGCCAAAAACTCTGATATGCTGAGGTTTCCTAGGGTCATAAATCAAACAAAAACCGTGGTAATTGGTAAATAGACTCATGATACAAATGCCATATAACAGTCATAAAATAGTTTATACACAACCAATTACTGCTAAATGCTGAAGGAAGACCAAAGAAAAGCTTTCTTCTGTAACCAAAAACTTGTCTTGAGAGAAGAGATAGGTGTTTGGTTTCAACCAGATCCTTAGCTACCAATTCAATCAAATCTCGATCGTTAAATCCGAGTTGCAGCTCAATCCAACGATCAAGATTTGGATAGATTGGCTACAGAGAATCCGGTTCAGTTGGTTTTTACAAGTGATCACTCATCAATGTCATCATGATCACATGTCCGAGTCTTGTCGGGTCGCCAAGCATAACTCGTGCACCTCATTGAGAACCCATTCCTCCCCAGTATGTCCACCCAACACCAAGACCCTAGTCCCTCCAACCACACAAGTGCTATGACCCCAAGCAAATTTAGGCGGTTGCCCAGGAACATTGAGGATCCTCCATGACGGTTTCTCTTCAGAAGGGTCGAACAGAAATAGCTGAGACGGCGAGTGAAGACCTGCAATGGAACCTCCAAATATAATAACCCTCCCACAAGGCATGCTGACAGCGACATGATCCAATCTAGGAGGAGGTACAACAGCATTTTGACTTGCTAATCCAGTGAATTCACTACATTCTAGTTGCCTCCATTGTGGTTTTTCGGCTTCTAGATCAATTGTATACGCCTCACCTGATCTTAACCTTAAGTGTCCACTCTTAGCAAGTCCACCAAACATGAGAATCTTTGTCCTCTCATAGACTGAGAGTGAGTGCCCTAACCTAGAAGGAGGCGTCCATGAAGATGGAATTTCTCTCCATGTCGGGTTATCGATTGTGAGGTCGAGTAAATACGTGTCACTAAGAAGTACTCCGGCATCTGTGCAACCACCTGAGACAACCAATTTGGAGCCTTCAATTGTGCAAGAACTGTGCCAAGATCGAGGAAGAGGCGGCGCTCCGCCGAAGACTTCTTTCCATGTTGGATGTTGAGCATCCAAATCAAGCACAAACACATCATTTAGCAATCCTTCCCTACCACATCCACCGAAAACCACCAGCCAAGAACTGTTTAAGCACGAGAGCGTGTGGCCCCACCGTCCGGGCGGAGATGATTTCACACTAACCCTCTTCCATTCTGGATATTTAGCATCGAGATTTAGAACAAAAGTATCATCCATAGGCTGCATGTCCACTCCTTCACCTCCAAATAATACTAGCCTATTTCCTGCAGCACAGGCACTGAAGTTGCAGCGTGAAGGCTCCACTCCACCTCCGACCGTCACTTTTTTCCAGCAAACAGCTTCAAGAGTAGTGAGTTCCCGTGTCAGACGACCCCATCCTAACTTCTTGGTCATCAGTTCCAATGTACCTGTCACTTCTTTGCCCCACGCGTTTTGACAAACCATCTTCCTAACGTGCTCATTTTTTGTTAATTGACGGATCCTCCTGCAAACAGAACCGATGGATGCGACATCCCTCGGTGTCAATCGTGACAAAATGTTGTGTGCCAAGACTTCATCAGAAAGCTGAAGAATGCCACACGTCTCTTTGTGCTGCTGACTGTACAACGATTTTCCACTCTTGGTACATTGTTTAGCATTTTTATCAAAACCTTGAATGCAAGTCTCTCTGAAAACTGGATAGGAGACGTGGTTCAAATCTACATTTGCCTCGGAAAAGATTTGAATACCTATCACATGTGTCACAATTCCATCATCATCGTGTATTGGTGCAAGCCTCAGTCTGTTCACTAAAGGAGTACCATCCTTCCTGAAATTCAGAAGTTCACCTTGAAACTCAATACCTTCCTCAAGACATCTTCTAATCTCAGACACAACAACAGGATCCACCAAAGGGTGCCTCCTCTGAGCTCGAGGATCCCTATACTGTAAGAACCGACTGTAAATGAGAAATTTCAAAGCAATCAGGGGGATATTTTTTTCAAAGTTGACCCAAATCAGTATATCTAAAAGAAATATCTAGTAATAAAGGAATGAATTAGAAATTGGTGGAAGTGACTCTAAGTTACCTTAAGTGCATGTTTGGATTGACGACAAAAGTTGCACTTTATTGCTTCAACAAAATATAGTGTCAAACTCACCATGATTCCAAACATGCACTAACGAGAATTGAATAGTATCAAATAAAACCAAATGGGACTCTCGGTTGCTAGATTCCCTATCATATTAATACTATGAATCACACGAATCTTTGATCAATATCTTCCTATCAAAATCTTTTGAAGTAGTTAATTCACAAGTACAAACAAATTATAAACCTTGATTTTTATGGAAAGTAATAAGCACATAGCAGTGTCCACAAAGTATCCATGCAATCAAAAATTAAAATTAAGGGTTCTAAAAGGAAAAGAAACTTAAGTTTGTGAAATCATAAAAATTGAGAAACATGAAAGTTTAATAAATGAACATCTATTATCCAATAAGAAGGAATCTAAGGGAATCAAAATTTTGAAAAATGGATTCCATGAAAAATGTGGTTTAAATGAAACAAAAAATTGACACTATACAGTCTCAACTTAGTATAGATCTGAAGAAAATGGAATCATTTTCATTATTTCATTAAAAGGGTTATTTGGGGTCAAAATTGAATGATGTAAATTTACAAACTTTATATAAAATCCCAACCTTTAATCAACAAAAGAAAAGAAAACAGCTAAACTCCAACAAGATTATACTTTGAAGCAAGAAATCTCACCAATTGCGACCAAGAGCTTCATGAGCACGATAACCAGTGGAGATTTCAAAAACCTTGTTAACATAAATAATGGGAAAATCAGATTCAAGTGCATCTGCTACAACAAAAGATGTTGGTGTTGTTGGGTAGAAGAAAAGTCCTGGTTTCAATGGAAGCTCACTTTCTTCTTCATCTATTACTTTATTTTCTTGTTCATTCATCGTCTTGTTGCTCATGCATTTCAACCTCTTCTTGTGATTTTGATTTTCAACCTCTTCTTCATCTTCTTGTTTATCTCTTGCCATAGCCATTTCTTCTATTTAACAATAATCACAATAAATTCTCTCTCTCTCTCTCTCTCTCTCTCTCTCTCTCTCTCTAATGTCTGCAAAAACAAACTTGTTCAGTTTTGGTCTGTTTTCTGACAAAACAATACTATAACAAGAATGTTTTAGTTTTATAACGTAAATAACCTTATTAGAATGATAAATTACGAAAGCATATATACATTGAAAGAGGAGTGGCATTTTTGTAGTTTGAGTGAAAAATGAGGGGTAGATTGGTAAAGGAATGGAGTCGACATGGGTAACAGCACATGGTAATTGGCAGAGATATTTTGTATAGAAAATATCTGAGTAGTGAATTATCGCCACGTCATAGAAAGAGAAGAAGATATTTTTGTGTGACTTCGCGGGAAATGAAATGCACTTCTTTATTTTATTTTATTTTATTTTAGTTAGATAGATTGAAATATAAATTACTAAATTAGAAAGAAGGTATCGTGGTTTTCTTAGTTCCATTTGATTTAAGAGAGTGTGAGACAAATGTCTTCATTAGATGGATGACACGTTTCATTTCATGACAAAATATCAAATCTCATATCATATCATTCGTAATAATGTATGTATCGTCCCATCAAAGTATCAAACCATTCACCTAGCCATATTAAAGATTAGGTATGATAAAAAAATAAGTATACTGTTGAAAATCGTATGTTTAACATTTAAAAATTTTAAAAATTGTTTTTTTAATGTAAGTTTTTATTTTTTTAACTAATACTTTTAATATATTTGTTACCACGACATTTACGAATATAATATTAATCGTTGCGAAAGTAAAGTTCATATGATAAAAGAATGTGAAGATATTTAATGTATTGGAGCGTTGATTGTTATTAATAAATAAAAAACTGTGTATGTAGCTATAAATAGTGATTGATTTGTAAATTTCATTTGATGCAGGTTAAAAAATAGTCTATATATTTAACTAAAAA
>JBBPBR010000003.1:875349-895038 GCA_037974775.1 Cicer pinnatifidum | reverse complement strand
AATATTAAATATTTTACTGACATTCGTATAAATTAACAGTGTTGAATAAAAATACATAAAACGTTAATTTTGATATATCTCCATAGTATATTAAATGATATAGATATTATACATATGATTTAAATGATATAAACTTTCAGACTAAATTAGAGAATAATCTAAGTTGTGTCACTATCATTAGAGAGAAGAAGTTTGTTTAATTTGAGGGTGCAAACTCTAATTATGGTCATTAAAGAAAAGGATGTTTAAATAATTTTTTTATGCTAGAATGTTTGAATAATTTAACTATGTCAATGTTGCATGATTTCATTCAATTAAGTTTTTGAGTTCAGACCTAATAATTGATCTAAATAATTCACACACAAAATACTAAATAATTGATAATCTAATTCTTGAAACCAATAGTGCTATTAAGTTGACTAGCACTCAATAATTTGTTGTGACGCGTATTTTCCATTTTGAAATCAAGCTAGTGGTATTTTGTAAAAAAAACAAAGAAAAACAACTTAGTAGAAGGAATTTAAAATAAAGCTTTCCTTTTTACGCGAAAAAAAAATACAAATATAAATTTCTTTTAAATATTCCATAAATCCTAAAGTTCCCAATTTAGACCGGAGTAAATTTGTTACACAACTTTAAAATATGATATATTAAAAAATTTGTTTTTATCAATTGTATAATTGACTATAGATGGTTTTGTCAAAAGTAAATAAATAATAATAATAATAATTGACTATGAACTGTAAAATTAAGTTTTGACGAAGGAGTGGACCACTAAAAAGTGGGGATGAAAATTGCCAAGAAAGACAATAATGGGTGACATTATATATATATCATTTCCATTATTGCATTTATTTACGTTTGGTTGATTTTTGGTGGAACTAAAATTGATTATAGGTTTGCTGTAAAAAAAACACAATCAATTATAGTTTTAGAGATATACTATTAATTTTGATATATTTAGATATTTTCAAATAAGATTAATTTTATTTTTAAAATTATAATTTTATGTTAAACTTACTTTGAACTATAATCTATTTTTAAATAATCAATTAATTTAAAATTAAAGTTTTTCACCACAAAACTATTGTATTTTAAATCGTTTCTTAAATTAAAAATAATCTTATTTAATGCACATCAGATATTAAATTTAAATATCTCTTTCAATTAATATTTGAACATTGATTCACTAAATTGTAAGACTAAACTTATGTTTTAAATGCAGAATTCATTTTCATTTGCTTTAATTTAACATATTCTGAATTAAAATGAAGAAATAATTACCTTGCAAGTGCAGGTGGATCCCATGAAGAAGGAACATCTTGAAGAACTTGTTTAGAGAGATTAAGTGGACAATGATGAATATGAAGATTAAAAAGTTTTATCAAATAGCCATCAAGACCCAAACCCTTTGTGTTAGCTTCTTCAGCTGCCCATGATCCTTCATCAAATCCAAACATAGCATTGAAGTATCCACTTGGGATTTTTCCAAGGATTGAACTTTTTTGATTGAATAGCTCTGACATCTAACATCATAACCCAACTTTCAAATCACATAGAAAAATAAAAATAAATAAAAAAATTATATAACATAATGAGAAATAAGCTTTACTTGGGTGAAGGTGAGTATATCAGATTGATAGTGTGTTCGATCTCCTTTATCACATTTAATGTCAACAGAAACATCTTTTATGGTTCCAAAACCAGGCACAATCATCTCTCTTTTATCAAATTCATTGAGAAGAACCAAACTTTTTTCACCTTTACAGAATTTGAGCCTGAAATCTGATGTCAAATCGAAGCCTTTTCCTAAACTGTTTAGAGCTTTCTCAACTATGCCTTCACCTTCACCCATTTTTATTTTTTGACCAAATGAAAATGGAACAAGTGGTTCATATATGCAATTTTTTTTTATTTTTTTTTTTAATTTTCTAAAGGGTGGAAAATAGGAAAAGGAAATTGATTTTTTCTTGTTTACATATTTGATTCCATTATATGCATAAGTCATTGGTTTGACTGTTACTTTTAATAGGACTTGTGGAATTACAACGAGTCTTGGTTATTACCATATGGTTTAATCAACCTTAATTAAATTCATTATGGTGGCTTGTCGAAGGAAAGAGACATAGTAAAGCATTCACACGCAAATGGGATTTGATTTAGGACATGTTTTTGTCCCTTCCGTACGTGGAACCCAATAAGCCAAAATTATATTTACACTTATTAATAGAATATTTTACCCTGGTTCAAAAATAAGTATACAGAAGAAATACCAATAGTTCGTCCTATTGATCACATCATATTTTCAAAATTAATTTGCAATAATTTCTATGTATTTCTTATAGTTGGCAGTTTCAGAAAGGAAAAAAAAGTTGTTAAACAATCAACCAATTTTTTTATATATTTTTGTCATTTAACGGATAATATTATTATTTATAGTTTTTAATTACATTTAATTTTTTTTACATTGTCCGTGGATATTAATTAAATTATTTGTTTCTTTTAAATTATTAAATAATCATATTAGTTTCTATTTTTGTTTTCTTTCATCAACTAAATAGTAGTAAATAAAGAAGAGAATAAGTCGATATAATTTAATTTTCTCAAATACTAAATTGAGTTTTACGATTTTTGTTCATTGACTAAAATTAGTTTTTATTTTAATATTCTTACAAAATTATTTTGACAAATGCTAACCTATACTCAAAAAAATTACGTAAAAAAATATCACTTTTCAGATATTGATTCATTTAAAGCACAACTTTCAAAAATATATCTTCTTTTTTAATCTTTTAACAAGTGGCCTTGAGAGTATTTTTCTAAAATATATGTACAAATTTGATGGTTTTAAATGTAAATTAAAAATGAACTATTTTATTTATGAGATCAATAATTATTATGGGTCTTTTTTTTTAATACTTTTTTTTAAAAAAAAAACACCAAAATACCCCATTTGAAAAAAATATACCAAAATGCCTCATTTTTTAAAAATCAAGTAGGAAGTCGCCATTCCAAATGGCGACTTGTAACTAAAGGAAAAAAAAAAGGGTATTTTGATATATTTTTTTAAAATTGGGGTATTTTGGTGTTTTTTTTTTCAAAAAAAGAGTATTGAAAAAAATAAACCAATTATTATTGTATAGAAAAATGTGACATAGGGAACAACTTGTAACCACAATGATTGATCATTACTAGGTAAGAGTTGTAATTCGATTCAAACATGAGCTAATAGTCCAAGTAACGACGATGCGATAATTGAAGATGAATATCTTTTTTGGATGGGATAACAATCCTAATTAAGTTGCAAATATTGTAATGCACAAGTTAAAATATGAATGAGAAGTGAAAGATATTATATAATTAGTTGAATATCATTCTTGCAGTTGAGTTTCCATTTATAAGAACTATGCCAAATCTTAAAGGATGCAGACTCGACTTTTGTTCTCGTCTTAAATATTGAGTTTGACTATTACATATAGTAGAGGAAAAAGTCATTGAGGCTAAAATGGACATCGCATTGAAGGGTTTATCAACAATATTGGACTCTCTATGATAAGGCCTAGCCCAATTATGAAACAATTTACAAAATGGTTATTTCCATTCACTTACTTGCCTACTATGGGATATAACATTAAGAAGGTATGTTGAAAATTACACTGTAATTTGTCATTTTTACAGGTTGACAAATCAATTAATCGAACCATTAACAACAAAACACGATAAAAAAATAATGTATAAAATACTTTAATATTGAAGGAGGTTGGCAATTTGACTCAAAAAAAGTTTAAGAACTTCCAAACAATTTTAAATGAAGGTAACTACTTAAATAAAAATAAATAAAGCAAATTATATCTTGTAGTTCTTTAAGTTTCACTAAAATATTAGTTTTATCATTTAAATTTTTTTATAACAGTTGCATCCTTCCACCCTTCCATCCTTTAAGTTATAAAATGTGTACCTTTATTGACATAGGACCCCCAATTAGGGATGGTCATAATTATTTTTTTTATAGTATTTATGAATTTTAAAAAATTGCATTTATATCATTAGTTTTTGTATACTAACAATTCTAAAATTTTATATTTGCACCTTATTTTTTAAATAAATATTCATTTTCTAAACCTATATCTCATATCCACACCTACCAATGTGAGTATGTGACAACGGCTACAGCTACCAAGTGCCATCACCGTAGCTCAAATGTTAGAATATTGGATCTTGATGTTTAGATTTTGTGATTTACTGATTTAGAAACGTAATTTGTTTAAAATAATTGATTTATTGATTTTATGAACACATTATCTATTAGGATTTAATATGACTCTAGAGTTTTAGATTTTATAAACTTAAAGACTAATTAAGAAATACATATTTGGGAAAAATGTATTTTTAAAAATAATTATTTCAATAATAAAATTTCTTGCTAAATATAATTTGACATTTTGTGGTATTGTACCAAAATAGCAATTAATTTGTTTTGGATTTAATTAAAATGTTAGCTGAATTTGGTCCAAATGTCTAAGAGTATGTTACGCGTATTACATATGATAAGTTAACTTTTATTATTTTAGGCATAACATATAAAATGAGTTAATATTTGATGAGAACCTAAAATGAACTAATTATGAGGAAAAACAAATAATATTTCAAGTCAATACTTTATAATTGTTTTAGTTTTATTTGTGTGTAATTTCTCTAATGAGAATTGTGAGTGAGACATGTCTTTTATTTGAGTTATTGAATTATAACTTATTTGAATTTTATCAATGAATTATTTACTATCGTGACGATTCCACATTGACTTATCAATCATTTTTGATTGTGGCTTCTTCTTCATGTTCTCCATTTAATCCATGTTTGTTTGTTTATTTTCCCTTTTATTTTACCACTTTATATTAATAAATCACTTGGTTAGATATTTAATTTCACGTGAAAGAACTCAAATCCACGTCAATATTTACTAGGCTTTGCAATTAAAAATGAAATTGTTAAAAAAATCAAACAATCAAACTATTTCTAAGTGATATTTGATTGTACTCCTGTCAGTCACTAAGAGCAAACGTATTTGACAATAAGATATGTTGATAATTCTTCAAACTATATTACTATTGAGGGATTTTTTTAGGATTTTTTATGGGAATTAATTGTTTGTGGAGTTAAAGTTACTAAGAGAAATCTTGTATGTAGAGAAAATTGGACCTGTTGATATATTAAGATTTTTGTAATACTTAGATAATTTTTCTAATACAATTATTGCATACATAATTTTTTTTTTACTATTCTGGTACAATTGCTTATGTAGAAATAAGTTTTTTAAAATTGAAGTTGTTGAAATCTTACTTGCGGTATACCACATTACAAGAAAGACTTAATGTATTAATATTGATAACAATTGAGAATCATCTTTTGAAAACAATACAATATGAATACTTGGTTGATTAATTTACTTCAAACAGTGTTAAAATGATGACTCTTTTTAAATAGCAGAAAAGTTAGTATTAGCTTGATGCTATGTACAATTTACTTATTTTGATAAATTTAAATAAAATAATTTAATCTTTTAATATTTCATTTGATAATTTTTAAAATTACATTTTTTTTATTAGGGCCTATTTTTTTAGATTCGTACAATACCTCAAAAAATATCAAGACGGTCCATGTATATCCTATTACTCTTTTCAACACATCATATTACAAAAACGCACACGTGACTATCATGAATTTAACAAGACAAATTTAGTTAATTTTTCTTTGAAAAATATGATATTTTTAAATTAATTTTTTATTGAAAAACCTTAAGATCATATTTTGTCAACTTAAAGAACACAAGATACGTTTTGTGAAAAATATAAAAACTAGTGTGAGAGATTGGTTTACTTTATTCGATCGACTACTTTTTTTAATTGTGTTACATTATATATTTTTTTAATTAAAAATTTATATTTATCTTCCTCTAATAATATTAACGGAATCGAACTTACATTATGTCAAATTTAATATAATGTCAAATTTAATATAAGTCGTTTTACCGTTAAAACTAATCCATTGAAATTTTTAACCCATCAGTCCTAGAAGATAATTAAATAGCTAAATTCGATGAATTCAACCCATTTTTTTTATATGTAATTATAGAATTTAATGTTATGTACCTTTTTTACACATAATATTGTGTTATATATGCATAACAAACTATAATTACATTTAATATGAATTGTTGATTTTATTATTAAAGTTTGAGAAATATTTTATGAGGCAAATATGAGGCCTAAATCTTTCCTAAATTTCTGGAAAACCTTTCAATCACACAAACTACGTGGGTCGGTGAACGCTTTGCATGGTCTAAAATTGAAGTTTAATTTTCAATTCCTTTAATGTATGTTTTGTAAAAAAAAAATATTTTATTTGTATTTTATTTTATTTTTTAGACTAAAAAATATTTTATGTATGTTGCTGTTTTAGTGATTTTTATTTTATAAATTAGTATGTTAACAAAATAATGATTATATTATTTTTTTAAATTTGTATTTTGTTATTAGTAATGAAGTAATTTAAGTTGTTATTGAATATTTTATCTGTGAATAAATAAATATACAATAGTATGAAATATTGATGATTGAATGTTTATTTAATCACATACGTAGAGAAATATATATATTTTTAAATCACTAGTTAGTATACAAATAGATTTAGAAATAAATCTATAAAAAAAATGACATTTTTAATTTAGTAAACCAATTTTTGTAAGAATTAAATATTCAAATATACAAATTTAATATAATATCACAGTTTATACATGAATCACCTACAGAATGAGTTTATCACCTGCAAAATGAGTTTATAATTGGCTGAATATAATAAGTGTTTGTTGCAATCCAAGACTTTTAGTTGACCTATATTAAATTATAATATGGACTATGTCAATAAATAATGTGAATAGAATAAAATAACAAGAGACCCTTTTACGAGCCAGGACTACACGTTAATTTATGTGTTATCATCATAATGCATCTCTAATTTTGATGGTTAAGGTTTAACGTATTTGAATTATAAAATTGACCCGTATGGACATAGATCATCATTCAATTCAATTATTTAGATTTGTGAAGAGTCCGTCTACATACACTTTTTTGCCGTATTCATTGGAGTAGTACATTATATTAATATGTATTTGGATGCAAAATTATTTATTAAATTATTTAGTTGATTTTAGATAAGATTTAATTAATTTGAATTTTAAAAAGTTTATTTATGTTGAAACAACAATTAATCAGCATTATTTTATAAGCAACATATGTATTTAAAAAATAATTTAACATTCTTATATAATTAAATAGGTCAATTGGTATATCATTTTCTACTTATATTATCTCTCTTGTAATTTTAAGTTCCACATGTAAATCTAATTCATCAATGTTTGATTTGTTCTTATCTTTTAAAGAACGTTAAAGTTTAATACAACTTTTTTTTATTTTTTTATTTTTTTTATTATCAAAATGATTTTAATTTCTCAATATTAAATAAAAAACAAAAAATATCTGCATATAATTTAAGTTGTTCAAATCTACTTTGAAATTAAGTAATTGATATAATGAAAAACAAAGTCTTTAATATCAAAATATATATTTTTTAGTGAAAAACAATAAGTTTAATAATATGCTTTCAACTATACACTATTCTTATAAATAGTTATATTATTATATGATTTTAATTTACAATCAACACAAATATCAATTATTATGTCAAAAAAAAATTGGAGGCTTGTTTGTTGGTATGTATAATTGTTGGAGGTTTAAAGAGTTTTTATAATATATTATTGAGCTATGTTGCTTATAAAACTTAAAATAAAAAATTATTTTTTAGGTATGTATAAAACAAGGGCTTTTGGCGGCTCTTTTATGTATCATTGAAAAATACATTAAGATAAATACATCCGTTAAGAGCCGGTAATACAAAAATATGTAAACTATAAAGATGAGTCAAGGTAGATTGTCCCACACTAGTGCTTCCGCGCAATAACTCAACCACAAACGATCCTATTACATGGCACTCTGGGTGCAAGCGATTTCAAATGAATGCAATATGACTATTATTATGTTAGCATGTTATTCTATTATGTCCTTAATGTTAGATTATAATGTGTTATTAGTATTTAGTTTCATTAAGACTTAGGAGTATGTTGACAACTGAAAATTCTTAAAAGCTTGCAGAAGAGTTCATAAATAGAGAAACCAGTTTTGAAACGAATTTTGAGTGAACCATTGAACAAACATGAAGGGTTTATTTAATAGCCTTAATTAGTCATCAACAACCATGTGAAAGGATAAGATAATAACCATATTATATTTTGCTATAAAGACAACAAGTCATCTATTTTTTTTATTACATATCAATCAATTTGTTTTTGCAAAATTTAATACGAAGCGATTTGTGATCTATAAGATTCAACAACTGATAAGACAATTCCCTGATATTACACTTCATGAGGCAGATTGTTTCTAGTGGCCTCAACAATCTGTCATAGTAAAAGTTCTTGATTTAAATGAAATGAAACTGAGCATAAGATATAAATATAAAATAGGATTTCCAGCTTCTGAATATTTGTTCACCCTTAATATTTTGGATACGGAAATCAACTCAAGTTTAGTAGTACAAGAAAATAAATTCAGACAAAGGAGGGAGAAAAAAGAGAGAATTCACGGCACTATACCTTCTTAATTCACTTTTCATTCATTTCCTTCATCCAGTGATTAGCAATTTTCTTTGGAGACCTTCTCAACCCCTCTAAATTTTTTTTTGTTGATATGAGATTCTCCTTGCAGGATGCACACATCACAAACCCTCTGGCTTGGTAATTGCTCTAAGTAGATCCATGACACACGCGTACAATGGCTTATACAAGAAAAAGTTTGAAGCTGCTATTCCGTAAGAGTCCCACATCGCCTGTTCCAAAATGTGACTTAGTTGGTGTTAGATATAAAAACAGAAGCGAGTTCCACTTACAACTCATACCTTTCTCGGCCTTTTGGCTAAGATCAAGTGTAGTATCTGTTCTTATCAGTTTAATATCTGATATGTGGCCCAATGGGCCACACGATATTAAATTACTTTTTTGAGGGGGAGAAGCCACTGCAGTAGCTTGCTACTGGGCTTCTCGAGTGTCATCAATGCGTTGCACTACTGCATTGGCTGGCGCACCCCACCAAATCGAGTTCAATTTTTTTAGTTGCTATTTGTTTAATGATCTACCTGATTATAATCTAATTCCTTTGTTCGTAAGATTACTCTAATTCGAAACTTAGTTTATATTACACATGTTGTTATTTATATTATTATCAATTTCCGTTAGCTATTTCTTAATAATTTATCGCACATTTTTAGCTTCAAATTGATTGAATTTGGCACTAAAATTCCTTTTAAGCAAAAGTTATTCTAGCCATTGTCGTCTTCATCATCGTCGTCAACTAGAGAAGTGAAGAATGAGTTGTTCAACAGAAAGCATAATCACCAATATCCTAAGAAACCCAAAAAGAACAGTTACAGTTTCAACACGACAAGCGAAACAACTCCACGCACACGTCGTAAAAACCAAAGGAACATTCCACGACGACAACATCCTCGTACTCTCACTCTACTCCAACCTCAACCTCTTACACCATTCCCTCCACCTCTTCAATTCCCTTCCTTCTCCTCCACCACCTCTCGCATGGTCTTCTCTTATCAAATGCTACACTTCTCACTCCCTTCTTCACCTTTCCTTCTCTTCCTTTAATTCCATGCGATCTCTCTCTGTTCCTCCCAGTCAACACGTTTTCCCTTCTCTCCTCAAAGCTTCCACTCTTTTGAAACACCATAAACTCGCTCATTCTCTTCATGCATCCGTTATTCGTCTTGGTCTCGATTCTGACCTCTATATATCCAATGCACTCATCAACATGTATGCTAAATTTTGTAACTTTTCTGTTGCTGCAAATGCAGGCAACATGTTTGATGTAATTCCTCAGAGAGGGACATTTGAGATTGACAGTGTTGGGAAGATTTTTGATATGATGCCTGTTAGGGATGTTGTTTCTTGGAACACTGTTATTGCTGGGTATGCTCAAAATGGGATGTATGTAGAAGCATTGAACATGGTTAGAAGGATGGGGAAGAATGGCAACTTGAAGCCTGACTCGTTTACTCTTTCGAGTATTCTTCCGGTTTTCGCAGAGTATGTTGATGTTCATAGAGGGAAAGAGATTCACAGTTATGCTTTAAGACATGGGTTTGATGGGGATGTTTTCATTGGAAGTAGTTTGGTTGATATGTATGCAAAGTGTAATAGACTGGAATGTTCGATCGAGGTTTTTCGCTTGTTGCCCCGAAAAGATGCAATTTCTTGGAACTCTATCATTGCTGGTTGTGTGCAGAACGGTGAATTTGATCGAGGGCTCGGATTCTTTCGTTGCATGTTAAAGGAAAACGTGAGACCTATGCATGTTTCTTTTTCTAGTGTTATACCTGCTTGTGCTCATTTGACTGCTATGAGTTTGGGGAAGCAGCTTCATGGATGTATAATTAGACTTGGTTTTGATGATAATGAGTTTATAGCTAGCTCTCTTGTGGACATGTATGCAAAATGTGGTAACATTAAGATGGCTAGATACGTTTTTGATAGAATAGGGAAGCGTGACACCGTGTCGTGGACTGCCATCATTATGGGATGTGCCATGCATGGGCATGCCCTCGACGCAGTTTCCTTGTTTGAGAACATGTTGGAGGATGGAATAAGTCCCTGCTATGTGGCATTCATGGCTGTTTTAACTGCGTGTAGTCACGCCGGGCTGGTAGATGAAGGTTGGAGATATTTTAACACTATGGAGAGAGAATTTGGAATTGCTCCTGGTTTGGAGCACTATGCTGCTGTTGCTGACCTGCTTGGTAGAGCTGGAAGATTGGAGGAAGCCTATGATTTCATTTCTAACATGGGAGTACAAGCCACCGGGAGTGTGTGGTCAACACTGTTGGCTGCTTGCAGAGCTCATAAGAGTGTTGACTTAGCTGAGAAGGTTGTTGACAAGTTACTTTTGATTGACCCTGAAAACATGGGGGCTTATGTTTTAATGTCGAACATCTATTCAGCTGCACGAAGATGGAAAGATGCTGCAAGATTGAGAATACACATGAGGAAAAAAGGTTTGAAGAAGATCCCTGCATGCAGCTGGATTGAGGTTGGAAAAGAAGTGCATACTTTTATGGCAGGAGATAAATCACATCCTTATTATGACAAAATAAACGAGGCATTGAATGTTTTGTTGGAACAGATGGAGAAAGAAGGTTATGTCCTTGACACAAATGAGGTGCTCCATGATGTTGATGAGGAACATAAACGGGACTTGTTACACAATCACAGTGAGAGACTTGCCATAGCATTTGGCATCATTAGCACTACTGCTGGTACAACCATCCGCATAATAAAGAATATTCGGGTCTGTGCTGACTGCCACACTGCAATTAAATTTATTTCGAAGATTGTTGGAAGGGAAATCGTTGTGAGGGATAACAGTCGATTTCACCATTTCAAGAACGGGTCTTGTTCATGTGGTGATTATTGGTGAAATAATAGTTATCATTGGAAATCCTGTGTTTTTAGCCTGTGTTTGCTTATGCGGTCATGCAACGCCACCGTGCGTTGAATTGAAAGCTGCTCTCTTGCCGTTCCTTGGGACGCGAAACCAAACATCTCCTTAGACCTAGCCACTGGGTTGTCAGTGATAATGGAGCATGTCAATACTAACTGAGAGGTGGGTTAAGAAATCAAATAATCTGAAGTCATGATTAAATAAGGGTTAGGATACTGAATGTGATGCAGTTAGATTGTGCAATCAACTCGGTGAAGAGAGGGTCTGGGTCCGGAATATACATGGGATTTCACGTCAAGCATCCTGGCTCTGGGCGGATGCAGGTTTAAGGGTCATTGTTGTGACAGAAGGAAACATGAAATACCTTCTCTCATGGTTATTTGGATCTATGGTCTTCCACAAGTTATTCCCTGGTAGACTTTTTTAGAACTAAAAAAGGCACCCTAACACAGTGGTTGAACAATTTGATGTCCTATGGAGGATAAGATGTTTTGCAAGATCAGAGAGGCTGTTTCTGCAAGATCAGCCTAGACTGGTTATCAATGGATTTATACAGAATCACATATTTTGAATCTTTGAATAACTTTTAATTCCCTTATAATAGTAAGTTCTTTGTATAATTAACTCTTATCCTTTCAGCTTTCATTGGTTCCTGATCTGTATGACCAAACTCTGCTATATATATATACTGTAATTCATTATTAAAATATATAAATCATTTCAATAGTAAACATCTATACATACAACGTGATGTTTTATTTGGACCCTTCACATTCTTTAGAAGGTCCAATATCTCCTTTGTCTTATTTTGCGCCTAAGGAATAATGGACATGGTCAGTTCAATTCACAACCAGTGTCATGTGGATGCAAAGCAGGGTTCACAATGAGAAATATATTTACAAATTTTCCAGAACAAATTCACAAAGTTGAGCCAATATAGAACCCAATAACAACTATAATAATTTACAGGGAATATCCAAGGAAAAAAGATCATGTATGGAGAGAACAACTGAGCCTACATTTGAGACAGAAAGTAAACATCATTTCACCTTTTCACCATTATCTTTCACATGCCTAAAATAAAACTAATTGGTCTGAAACATGGGCTAAACCCTGCACCATTCTCACTATATCGGTAGTATCATCAAGATAATACTTGGCCTTACTTGGCTTTCGACCAACAGTGCATGCAAATACTTCAGCCCTGGGTGCCATTGAAGGACCAGCCATTGAACTGGTGATTACCTCAAACATATCTTCATCAGATCGGTCATCGCCTATACACAAAACAAAATCAGGTGACATTCCCTTTCCTTGCATGGTTGAGAGTAGGCGTTTAGCCACAAGCCCCTTGTTCACACCCTGCATGTGTACATACGTATGTATTAGAGGTTGTAAGACTAAAAATGGTTAGTTAATATATCCAAGCTTGTCATTTTTCAAACAGGAAAGAAGATTAAAAAGAATGCATTTTAACTCTAATTCACTTCTTGCAAGGTCTTTTCCTTAAGTTTCCTTTATATTCTTTCACTAAATCTATTCACAGAAAAGAAAAAATTTGTCACGGTAGCTAGTAATGTTGTTGAACATATAAATCAAATTAGATTAACTACAATCCCATGTGGGATTGGACTAGGGGACGTTACAATATACAACCTAATGAAGTGCTTATTCTGTAAGTGTTTATTGTACAAGGGTTTATATATAAGTTGTTTCTATAATCAAACTTCAAACTCTGCATAAGCAGAAAACAGCTTATTGGTTCATAACATTTATGCAAGTGCCAGTGTCATATGATAAGCTTAAGCTCTTCCAAATGCCCCCTAAGTAACAGGTTTTCTTCTATCAATAAATTTTCACACATCCACTTTTCCCTTGAAATTATATTAAACAAGAACTTCACTGCACACTCAAAACCAACTGAACTTTATTTTTGTACCAAAAATTATGACTTTAATGTAAAAAATATTTCCCAAATTTACAAGATTTTTAAATATAGAAGAATCCAATAGACTTATATGAATTCATCACCAGACACTACAACTCATTCCACAAATGTTATACGCACCTGTGGTTTAACCTCCACATTATTCAGGCCACTCTTCACTGTTACTGGTTCATTTGTAAGCACACTTTCAAGATGATTAAGAAGTTCTTTAGCTTGGCATGACCCAAAATCTGGATCAGCATCCTCATAGCACCAAACAAGCGCCGTCTCCTTATCTTCAATTGTGGATCCATCAGTTGTTTCAGTATAAAGCTTCATCACAGGCTCTGCAATTTGTTTCCAACTGGAGTCCGTTACAGGTACACAGGTTTCCCATTCTGCGTCGCGCTTCAGTCTGAAACCATACATGCCAACCATAAGTTACAGTCTAACAGAAGTACCAAACCATAAAGTTCATAAGCTCAAGATGTTTATTTTTTACCTTAAAAAGTAACCATGTTCGGCGGCAATTCCAAGATTTTCACAAGGAGAAAACCATTCAGAAAGCGTCTTTCGGCTTTTCGCACTGACTAGAAACACCATGTTCTTCTCATCTCTACACAAACTATTAAGCATTTTAATGAAATTACTGGTTGGACTCTTATCAATGGAAGCCTGAGGCATTAGTGTACCATCATAATCTAGTAGTATCGCCCTAGTTTTTGTCCGCTTGTAAGCCGAAACTATGTGCTCCATTGAGAGCTTTCTGAAGTTTGGATCAAGTGCTACAACTCTAAAACTCAATCCAAAACCAATTCCCCACCACCTTCTCCTTACATGATCACTACAAGTCCTTTCCAAATCTTGCAAGAAGCTACGAGCCCAGTAACCGACATCATGAGTACTAACATATCTGTAATGCTTCTCATGTCTAAGCTGTTTCTCTGAATCAGCCATTTCCAAAGCCAAATCCATTGCATCTGCTACTGCATCAATGTTCCATGGATTCACTCTAATAGCTCCACTTAAAGATGGTGAACAACCAATAAACTCAGACACAACCAACATGCTTTTCTTAGAGGATGAACTTATTCCCAAAACTTTGTCCAATTTTTCGGTCCCTTGACGACTTATTATATATTCATAAGGTATGAGATTCATTCCATCTCTAACTGCAGTCACTAAACAACACTCAGCAACAACATAATAAGCAACTTTCTCGTAAAACCTTAATGGCTCCTCAATCAAAACAACAGGATCATAACCCGGCTTTCCAAATGATTCGTTAATCCGCTTCGCTGTCGCCTTCGTTTCGGCTTGCACTTCCTTCACATCTTTCCCTCTTCCTCTAGCAGGATTTGCTATCTGAACCAATACAACTTTTCCATGCCACTCAGGGTGCTGAAGAAGAAGCTGCTCCATGGCCAATAGCTTCAAACTTATCCCTTTAAAGATATCCATGTCATCCACACCAAGTAACATTATCTTTCCTTTATCAACAAACTGTGTAATGAGCTCAGAAACTTTCTCTTCAGTCTTTGATAAACTTAGAACTGATTGAAGCTGACCCATGTGTATGCCAACAGGTAGAATTTTGATACTAACTGTCCTACCATAATATTCAATTCCAATATAACCCCTTTTGGATTCATAGGTAAGACCAAGCATCCTACTACAACATGAAAGAAAATGTCTTGCATAATCAAAAGTGTGGAAACCAATCAAATCAGAATTCAAAAGGGCTCTTAAAAGCTCTTCTCTAATAGGCAGTGTCTTGTAAATTTCCGATGAAGGGAAAGGACTATGGAGAAAGAAACCAAGTTTCACTCTATTAAACCTTTTTCTCAAGAAAGTAGGTAACACCATGAGATGATAATCATGTATCCAAACATAATCATCTTCAGGGTTAATCACTTCCATAATCCTGTCAGCAAATATCTTATTGACTGATACATAAGCCTGCCAAAGTGACCTATTGAACCTTCCACCTAAATCTGGTGACAAAGGCAACATGTAATGGAACAGTGGCCATAACTGTTGCTTACAAAAACCATGATAATACCTTGTAAAAAGTTCAGGTGGTAGAAAAGTTGGTACACATTTGAAAGTCTCAAGAAGTATCTGTGAAACCTCATCTTGTTCATTTGGATGGACATCTTCTTTGAGACAACCAACATAAATAACCTCAACATCATCATCACCTAACCCATCTTTCAGTTGAAGTAAAAGTGAATTCTCATCCCAACTGAAAAACCAATTCTTGTTACCATCTTGTTTCCTATGAGCCTTTATAGGAAGCTGATTTGCAACTATTATGATCCTTTCTCTTTGGACAGATGAAGAAGAAGGGTCAGAACAAATACTCTCCAAAGGGTCATCATCATCAACATCAGATATCAATCCAGCAACAGTCATAATCCTAGGAATTCTTCTGTTCATGTGCTCAAAAGATGGAGATTCACCAGAAGCCAGCTCAAGTAGATTTGAATAAGATCTTGACACCATTTTTATCACTCCCTCAAAGTTTCTCCAAATCAACACAACAAAAATAAAAACTTGTTATTAAAAAACAATGCTTTGAAACATTACATTACACACCCACATAGCAGAAAAGTCCAAGTTTGCAACTGGCACCGTTCATATCACAAAAGTTCCAAAATTCCAAAGAAAAAAGAGTGTGAGGTGACAAAAAGAAAATATTTTGAGATATGGGTCAGATAAAAAATTAGAAAACATTGAAAATGGAAAGAGGTGAGAGAAATATTGGATAAGAAGCAATAGAAGAGAGAGAGAGTGAAAAAGTTGGATAAGAAGGAAAATTAAAATTTTGTTTGTAGATAAGGTTAGAGAGAGAAGTGGGTGGAAACAGTGAATGAATGAATAAAAACATACAAAGATAGAAAAAAAAGAACAGATTGGAAACAGCTAAGACAAGAAACAGCAACCAAACAATAGAATGCAGAGATTGTTGTCATCAATGGACCCAACTTGTTTAAATCAGGAGCATACAGATTTAAGAGGTGATAGGAAATAAATAAATAAATAAATATCTATATTTTTTTAAATTAAGTTTGCAAACTTTTAATTATTGTAAAAATTATTTAGTGCTTCTTAATCTTATAATCTTAAAATTAAACAAAACATATTATCAATATAATAATAACGGTATGTATCATTATACTTTTTATTATTACAAATATATCATATTATATTATTTTAGTTTATTTGAAATTTGATTATTTGAAATTAATTTATATAATATATGTATGATATTTATTTTAATTTCTGTACAACTTATTTTAGATGAATTAAAAATCAAATATTCTACTTATTACATGAATCAATTTTATTATAAATAAAATTTTAATAACCAAACAATATTAATCAAAAGTAAAGTATAATTAGTTATAAAGATAAGATGAAAAAAAAAGAAAGAAAAAAAAGAAGATTGGAATTAAATTATGTAATGTAAGTTTGTGAGTGATTTGATGACAATAGGAAGGCAGCCCCTCACAAGTTGTGTCTCTCCACTGACCTGACACGGCATGCAATGCAATGCAACTCTCTCTCTCTCTCTCATCATTTTATCTCTTTTCCTAAGGTCAACACCTAAGTGTGGATTTTATTAATATTATATTAATATTATTATTTAAATTTAAGATTTCAAAATTCAATAATATTTATAATTTTAAGAAAACAAAATAAAATCATAATTATTGAATAATAACTTTTGCATGATTTTTATCAATAAAGAAAAACAATAATAACTTTTATATAATCACATTCACTCATTAGGAGAATTTTGTCAAAATAAAAACAAAAGATATATAACACTAGTAGGTTTTTCGGCGAAGAAAAGAAAATGGGTGCACAGAAAAATGGTACTCGAAGAAGTATTTATAGTTATAAAAATTGACGCAAAAGACAACTTCAAAAACCTAGAAAATAAGTCAAAGTAAAATTATTGAGCCCTTAAAAATAAGACCGGTGTTATTATTTAAACAAATTTTGAAGAAATGCACGAATACGAATGATCTATTTATAAAAATATCATTTTTTATTTACTCAAATATATGTTGTTACAACATAATACATACACCAAATGTTTCATCTCATGTCAATTTGATTAATTCAGGTTCCTGCTTATAAATTGCACATCAATCCCTCATCAAGTTGCAGAAACTAATAATCACATCTTCAAAATCATCATGCCTCAATGCAAAACTTGGTTTCTATAGTCCTTAATTGCATACTCTTACCGGTTACAACTCCTGCATAAATATGAACGTGCTTGCAGTTGATATATAAAATAAATAGAAAATTTTGATATATTTAATAATAGATAAAATAATAAACAATGTTTTGAGGCTTATTGTTTTTTTTTTGGACGGGTTGAGGCTTAAAGTTTGCACACCTTAAAAACCCTGACATTATAGTTTTAGAGAATAAAAAAATATTAAAATGATGGTACAAAGAATGAGATAATATAAAATATATTAATAAAGAAAAGATAATATAAAATATGAGGCTAAACAATAAAGTAGATAACACGGGATAATTTTTATCAGATAAGATAAGATTATATACACCATTAATTATTTTAGACTTAAAAAAATGTTTTAGTGTTTGAAACTTTATGACGGTATATTGACAATAAAATTAATAGTTAATATTATGTACAAATACATAATCAATTATAAATAAGAGTTATAATATCAACTATTGATTTATTTACTTTATCAACTTTTTACTTTATTTATATTAAAATATATTTTTAAGTGATTTTTTTAACAAACATTTTATTAATTTATTTCATGCTATGATACTATATATTTATTAGAAAGTATCTCATACAAATCACATTCACAAATATACTTATATAGTCAAATATACCCAATAAGATGTAACTATTGTTTGTTGTTGTTGCTAATTAGCATCTTACAAATTGCAATGAAGAGACACCACACTAGTAACTTGAGTAATTGATTTATGCTCTACCAATCAATAAATGAGTTTTGACACACTTTCTTCTTCTTATGTTATTTATTATGTGATAATTTTGATCAGGACATTCATTTATATATTTTTGTTTTGTTTTGTTTATCTTTGTTGTTTTAAAGGATTTGGTTTATCGATTTAACAATAATTTATACAATAATATTACAAACCAGCACTTACATATAACTTCCTTTTACAATCCACTAAAAAGATATTTCACCAATAAAAAAGTTAGACATAATTTATTAAACAAATAAATGACCGAGAGATAACATTACAAAGAAGTGACATGGTAATTTAATTAGCATAGACCCAATAAGGAGCATAAGCATGCAAAACATCTTTATTTAAATGATTAACCGTCTGTTGATTAAACGAGCCTTTGTGTCACATCTTTGTTTATAATACTCCCTTGATTTCATTGTAAGTTTTTCATTTTAGTTTTATACAATTTTTAATAAAATAATTAATTGTGTTGATTTCAATGATGAAATACATTTAATTTACTAAAATAATATATAATTTTAAAGATATTTTAAAAGTTATTTTTGAGTTAAAAATTATTTTAAATGAAAGCGTTTATATTTTTGGGTGAAAAATCATTTTAGATAAAAAATATTATTATTATTAAAATAATAATAATAATAATATTAATTTGTTCTCTCTTTTATTATCATCTTATTATAGATTTGCTCTAACCCCACTATTTCTTCTATTATTTTTTTTATCATAATAAATTAAACACTCTCCTTGTTTTTGTGGTTGATACATTTTAAAAGAATTTAAAAAATTCTATCTTTTCCCACTTTTTCTTTCATTTTTCAAGTTTTTTACTAGTGACGTCTTATTGGTCTTTGAGATAATGAATTGTTTAGGAAGAATCTATTTAATCTTGATGGATATGGATTTGTATCGATGAGATGGATAAATCTTTAAGAATATTGACTTATGTCGCACCTTAAATTTGAGTGTTTATTATTTTACAAGTTTAATCAAAGTTGTTGATAGAAGATATCGATGAAGTAGTATTGACAATTTAAAATTACAATATTAATTGTAGTTAGTGAAGTAGTTAAATAGATTAAGATACAATAAATAAAAGAATATTAATGTAAAAAATAATTAATAATTCATTGATAATATAAA
>JBBPBR010000003.1:839875-861058 GCA_037974775.1 Cicer pinnatifidum | reverse complement strand
CCATGAGTTAGTAGCTACTTTTGAAAATAATGCATGGATGGGACGCTTAACAGAAGAAGATAAGAAAAATGTTGACGAGTTGACAAAATATCACGTTGCACCGAGACACATCTTGTCATACTTGAGAGATCATGATAACGAGAATGTGACTAGTATCTATCAAATTTACAAGCGACGAAGTACATACAAGAAGAATTTGATGGGACCTAGAACTGATATGCAACATTTGTTGAAGTTACTTGAAGCTGAGAAATATAGTTGTTGGAGTAGGACTCATGAGGACTCCAACATTGTGAGGGATATATTTTGGACGCACCCAGATTCCATAACTTTGCTGAACATGTTCCCTCTTGTGTTGATTATGGATAGTACCTATAAAACCAACAAGTATAGGTTACCATTGTTTGAAATTGTTGGTGTAACTTCAACTGGGTTGACATTTAATGTTGCATTTGCTTATATGGATTCTGAACGTCAAGACAACTTTTGGTGGGCATTGGAGAAGTTAAAAGAGCTGTTTCTTTCAAACACTTCATTTCCTCAGGTGATTGTCACTGACAGAGAACTTGCTTTAATGAATGCAATTAAATTTGTATTTCCATCTTCAACAAATTTACTTTGTCAACTTCATATTAACAAAAATGTTAGAGCCAAATGCAAACAATATATATTAAACAGAGACATGCAAGAACCCATTCTTGAGTTGTGGAGTAAAATTGTTTATTGTTCTGAAGAGAATGAACATGTTGATAATCAAGTCTCCCAGCAAGCATCCAAACAATTCTCCCAGCAAGCATCCAAACAATTCTCCCATCAAGCATCCAAACAAGTCTCTCAATCCCATCAGGTTAAAAAATATTTACACGAGTTTCCTGCTTTAATTCATCCATATATTGAAGATATAGTTAATGTTAAAGCAGATGGAAACTGTGGATATCGTGCTATTGCTGCTTTACTTGGTCATGGTGAAGAATCCTGGAGTATTATACGTCGACAGTTGTATACAGAGATTAAATCCAAACCAGATTTGTATGCTGCATTATTCCAGGAACGTTTGCAAGAAGTGACAGAGTCTTTACTTGTAACTGATTTAGACAACCAAGGTCGCGAGAAGTGGATGACCATTCCTGATATGGGTTACGTGATAGCAACAAAATATAATCTCGTTCTTGTTACATTAGCAAAAACTTTTTGTTTGACTTTTTTCCCATTGAGGGGTGCACATAATGGAGATTTGTCACGTGATCGTGTTATCAGCATTGGTTTCGTTAACGAGAATCATTGGGTTCAAGTTATGTTGGAATCTGCATGTCCGTTACCTCCACTTGCATGACATTGGAAGAATCATCGTAGCGATGAGTCTACATCATGGGCTGTCGCTTATGCAGGACGTCTTCAACATTGGGGTTCTTTAGATTTAGATTATATGTCTTTGGCAGATGATTAACATTTTTGAGTTGTAACTTATTTTAAATGATATGATTGACACTTTTGATGTATAATTTGTTTTAAATGATATGATTTACACTTTAATTTGCCGATAATAATATGTTGTGAATAAGTCGATAATAATATCTCTGAATAATAAATAAGTCGAATAACTAATAAATAAGTCAATAATAAGTCGAATAACAAATAAATAAGTCGAATAACTAATAACTAAGTCGATAATAAGTGTCAATAACATACTGAGCTAACAAAATAATAAGTGTCATCAAAACAACTACAATACTACTGATAATCTCCTCCTCTAGAAATGTGTAAAGCCCTCTCTAATAACAGACGCATCTGATCTTCAGGACCACCAATATGCAAATCTAAGCTCTGCTGTATAAGACCACCAACTGCATCACACCGTGTACAAGACGCATCGGGATCAGCTCCATGACTAGGACCAGCACCATGACTATAACCAGCATCAGGACCAGGACCAGTATCAACATCAGCATCATCACTAGGGCCAGCATATGCCGCAACATAAGGGATCATCCGAGGATGAGATATCCTATAATACCACTGGATGTATCCCTCAACACACTGATGTGGATATGCAGTTGGATGCAATGTAGGTCGAAGTGATCGTACAGAATTCCGGTACATACTCCATTCAATGTCGACATCACGTGCAACGAGCATCGGTGGTGTAGGAGGAATGTGCTGAATATACCCAAACTGACGAATGCACCTCTCTGGTAAATACGGAACCATCGTGAAACACCAACGCATGTATCCTGTAAATAATGACACAGACTGAAATCGTGTCACAGCGCCATCATCATAATTCGGTGCCCAGATGATATCAGTATCCCTCAGAGCATCCAACTTTGCCCTGTAATATGCAACATTCCCTGATGTTTGTTTCGCAGTCCAACGAAACATCCGTGGCATCGACGAAATATGTTCATCGAAATCCCGTTTACAAATATCAGGAAAATGTTCATAAATCCAAGTCTGTAAATAATAGAAACATAGTAAAATTATTAAGGTGATCAAATAATTAAAAACATAATGATAAGTATAATAAATATAATAGTACCTGAAATAAAGATAAATAACCTCCAATCTGTTTGGTAGCAGGCAATGTACTATCTCTAAGATAGTCATATAACACAACAAGTGCAGCTGGTCCCCATGCCCATTTACCGCAGCTATCAAGATCTTGAAACAAAAAGAGATATTTTGCAGATACAAGTGTAAAACTCTTATCAGCCAGAATAGTACACCCTACCAAATGAAGTAGATATGCCCTAGCAGCACAGTCATATCTACGTTCATGAAGGTTCTTATAAAATACCTCTTTCAACCATTCAAAACTATAAGATGCTCCTCTGTTAGTCCTAGTCTCAGCCACAGCTTCATCATATGAAACTCCCAACAACTGAACAGCAGCAGCAATTGCCAAATCTTCATTGACATTCGGGGGAGGTGTAAAAAACTCTCCAGTACATGGGATGCTCAAAAGACCCCTAACATCGTCAAGAGTAATAGTCATTTCACCAAAAGGCAGGTGAAATGAACTAGTCTCTGCGTGCCATCTCTCAGCAAAAGCAGATATCATATTACCATCAATCATCTGCAGACTACATCTTCTCAGAGGTCGTAATCCAGATATATTAATCCAATTATCAATTTCAGCAGGTAATTGATATCTGATATCAATGAATCTGTCCTGTTTTTTGCCATTTGAAACAACTTTCAAGGCACGTCTTTCCTGTTTAATTAAAAATAACACACAATTAAAAATTATAATATGTAATAAATTATAATATTATAACTACAAATAATCTAAACTACAAATAATCTTATACTATAAATAAATAATTTACTAACCTGTCCATTCCACACATTAATAGCTATATGATGCTCATAATCGGTAAGGACAGAAAGATCATAAGGACCTCCAGGAAAAATCGGCTGTTCAGGCTGGTCATACTGAGGCTGCTGCTGCTCATACTGCTCAAACTGCTGCTGCTCCTGCGGCTGCTCCTGCGGCTGGTCATACTGATGCTGGCCATCATGCGGCTGCTCATACTGATCATATTGCGCCTGCTCATCCTGCTGCTGCTCAAACTGTGTAGGCTGCTCCGGGGGCGCCTGCTCCTCATTCCTTCTTCTCCTTTTCTCAACAGCAGCTCTCCTATTTGATTGAGTAGGAGGCCGAACTCGAGAATGTTCGCCATCAGTCTTAGCTCCTCTGGTCCTCACTAATAATATTAAAAACAAAAAATTAACAAAAAATTAACAAAAAAAAAAAAAAAAAAAAGAGTACCGGAAATTTCAAATTTCCGGGAAGTGTACCGGAAATTTCAAATTTCCGGTAGTTAAAAATACATACCGGAAATTTCAAATTTGAAATTTCCGGTAACCCATCCGGAAATTTGAAATTTCCGGTACATATTTTTAACTACCGGAAATTTCAATTTTCCGGTCAGTTTCCCGGAAATTTCAAAAACGAAATTTCCGGTGTACATTTTTAACTACCGGAAATTTCAAATTCCTTGAAATTTCCGGTAAATTTTTTTTTCCAGAAATACTTACTTTTCGGATTTTTTAAATTTTGGTACGAATGTATGTTTTTTTAACTTTTTTACTAAATTTTTTAGGGGTATTTTAGATATTTTAGCCAAAAATCATTAAATTGGGGGGGTAGGGGTTTAATTGGGGGGGTACAAAAGCCAATTCTCCCAGCTTTGCAGCCAATGTGGGCTGGGTGGGCTGAAACTGAGGGAAGTGAGCTTCCTCTGTGGTGGATCCTCTGCGGGTAGTGTGCACCATATCCAACCATGTAAGACATTCCCAACGGGTTATCCCCAAGAATGTAGTCCACCTAGTAAATAAAAGCAACATGCATTCACATTCACATGAATACTTACTATACTAGAATAAAGGTTACCACTTTTGTACATATATCACGTGTTGATGTCATTTTATTTAACTTCAATCTCAGAAAGGACAAAATCTAGCCGTTAGTTGTCTTATATAGAAAAGTAGACATTGGTCACATTAATTAATGAGTGCATATTAAAATTATGGTGAACTTGACAAAATAACATTATAACACTGGTTTTAGTACAAAATTAAAGTGTCACCATATCTAAATCAATTTCCTGAAAGTTTTTAGTGAAAACTGAACTCTGGGCTTAAATCAATCGATTGGGTAAATCGATTGACTCAATCGATTGGGTAAATCGATTGACTCAATCGATTGGGTAAATCGATTGACAGACAGATCCCCTGTATTGAATCCAATCAATTGAGCAAATCGATTTCGTGAAAGACAAAGCCCCTGTAATGAATCCAATCGATTGGGCAAATCGATTTTTTGAAGACAAAGCCCCTGACTTGAAATCCAATTGAATCCAATTGATTTACCAAATCGATTTCTTAAATGATTTTGAAATACAACTTATAAAATCGATTGGGTAAATCGATTTCGTGTAAAACAGGGCCCCTGTAACTCATCAAATCGATTGGGCAAATCGATTTCCCTGCATATTCTTTCAAAAATACATAAACTAACTCAATCATATTCAAACACCACTCAAACCTTAACACTTAGCAATACCCATACCATCACCACGACATTATGAGTTTCGAAAACGTTTTACAATCTAACATACTATCACATAAGTTCAAAACATAGCACTTAGCAAAATCAACACAATCATAATTTGAATCAACTACGACTCGTGTGCCAAGCACCCTAATGCAATGCGTATATGCCAAAATGCATGGACTCAGAATTCCAAACCAAAATCCTCCTCGAAGGGCCGTAAATCATAATTGTACCGCCTATCACAGGCCAAAGTACCAATTACCGAGGTGCCACCTATCACGGGTCTGCACGATTTACTAAAAAGCGTAAACCATAAACGTACTGCCTATCATGGGCCCGTATCGTTTACCAAGGTGCCACCTATCACGGGTCTGCACGGCTTACTAAAAAGAACGTAAATTGTAAATGTACCGCCTATCACAGGCCAAAGTACTCTTTACCAAGGTGCCACCTATCACGGGTCTGCACAATTTACAAAAAACCGTAAATCGTAAAAGTACCGCCTATCACGGGCCAAAGTACTATTTATCGAGGTGCCACCTATCACGGGTCTGCACAATTTACAAAAAACCGTAAATCGTAAAAGTACCGCCTATCACGGGCCAAAGTACTATTTACCGAGATGCCACCTATCATGGGTCTGCACGATTTACAAAAAGCATGAAAATGCATGAGCGTATACTGACTCCATTAACAACGATCGTTAAGCAAATGCAGATATTAAAAGATTCCCCATTTTTAACACTCATTTGACTTAAACGATTTTCACAACAAAACATTCAGTAAACGAGACATTAAGAGATTCCCCATTCTTAATACTCATTTAACTTAACGATTTTCCAAAACAAACATTAAGTGAACACACTTTACCAGGGTGTAGTCTCTAACGGACAAACACAATTTACCAAAAACGTAAGTCGTAAACGTACCACCTATCACGGGTCTGTACTGTTTACCGAGGTGCCACCTATCATGGGTCTGCACAACTTACCAAAAACGTAAACCATAAACGTACTGCCTATCACGGGCCCGTACTGTTTACCGAGGTGCCACCTATCACGGGTCTGCACGGTTTACTAAAACAAAAGTTAAGTAAACAAGACATTAAGAGATTCTCCATTCTTAATTCTCATTTAACTTAAACGATTTTTCCCAAACACACATTAAGTAAATGAGACATTAAGAGATTCCCCATTCTTAATACTCATTTAACTTAATGGTTTTCAAATTCCACCCAAAACAAACTCAAAACCTACTTTCACATTCAATCCATAATTCACACCAAAACACATCAATAATTTCATTTATTCAAAATCACACATACATGAGGTAAATTCATTTTCCATGAAACATTCATCAATATAACCAAAACCTACTCTAAGATTTTACCTATAAAATCTTAGATTCATTTTCCCCAAATCAATACTTCAACCTTAACAAAATTCGTTTCCACACAACCACCGATAAGGCCCTAAATGCAAACTAAAAGGTTGGAAGGAGCTCTTACCTTTACTTTAGCTTTTTCGTTCGATTACGGCACCACGATCGATTCTGGTAAAAACTTTGCTCGCGGCGTTGCTTCCAAAATTAGCTCACTAGCACCGTAGTATAGTGGTGAGTAACTTTCCCTTCTATCCCTTCGCGAAATGAAGCTTGGATCTAGAAGAAACGGCGAGATTTATGTTTGTCGGTTTTGAAATCCCTAAACCGTTTTTCTTTGTTTTCGGATCAAAGAGGAAGAGTGAAGTTGAGTAATCCTTGTCCTAACACCCACTATCAATTTTCGAACTCAAAGGAAAGAAAAGAAAGCAAAAACGAGCAACAATGGAGGAAGGGAGAATAAGGGTCACGCGAGGCAGAGGAAGAAGATGAAGTTTTCTGTTTTCTTTCCTTTGTTTTTCCTTTCTTCCTTTTTCTTTCCTTTCTTTTTCTTTTCTTTCAAATTCCTTCTTTTCCTTTTCTTTATATATAAACATATATATATATATATTAATAATAATAATTAACAAATATCTCCAAATCTTTAGATATTTATTAAATTACCCTTTCACCCATAACGCATTAAACTCTTCGCAAAAGATTCACCGCAGTTAATTTAATTTATTTATCGATGAGTAATTCTAATCAGGCATCAAAATATCTTCTTGGTCATATAAACTCCAAAATATTAATAACTTTGGCTAAAAAGCCTCTAAGTTCAATACCGAAAATACACCAAAATACATAAAATACACTTAAAAATTATGGGTCTTACATTACTACCCCCCTAAAATTAGTTTCGTCCTCGAAACTATGCGTCGATAAATAACTCTGGGTGTTGTTCTCTCATCTTACTTTCCAGTTCCCAAGTCGCATCTCCAGTAATTGGGTTCCAAATCACCTTGACCAACGAAACATCCTTGGTCCTCAATCGCTTGATCTTTCTGTCATCAATTCTCACAGGTGGCACTTCCCTGATAAAGTTTTTGATTTAAGTCCCAAACATACAGTGCACATGAAAGATTTGCTTTATCTAATGTTTTGAATTAAGAAACATTTTAGGCAAACATGAAGACACCACACACACGGAACAATGGCTTGCAACTCAAGGAATCAACCAAAGTTGGAGGATGCACTTGAGGAAGATGCAAATTTGTATAGTGTTATTAGGTGTCTAAGTATCAAGTTGAGTGAACAAATCACTAAGGTCTCACACTTAAGTCATTACCAATGAACTTTTATCATTCATTCAAGTTTTATCAAACTCAACTCTAAAACAATCGACTATACAATCGATTGGATGGCAAATCAATCGAATGGCACACAAACTGTTAAACATAACTGAGGTCTGTAACAGGCTCAGTCGATTGTCAACGCGATTGCACAATGGATTGACAATTCGATTGATGCTGAATTTCAAGTTACAGAAAGAACTCAGTTTTTGCCAACTCGGTTGATCACTCGATTGTCCACTCGATAGGGAACTTGATTGTTTGAAGTGTCTGAATCACTTTGATCACGACACTTGATTGACAAATCGATTGATGCTGAATTTCAAGTAATAGAGAGCATTCAGTTTTGAACAACTCGATTGCTCACTCTATTGAAAGGGATTATAGCATCAAATCTGAATCACTTTGATCACGACACTCGATTGACCAATCGAGTGATGCTGTTTCTCAAGTTACAGTGAGCACCCAGTTTTGGTCAACCCGATTGCTCACTCGATTGAAAGGAAATCACAGCATCAGGTCTGATTCAGAGATTGAATCAATCGATTGTACAATCACATGAATCCTATATATTTCAAGTTTCCAGAAACACAGAACATACGAAACTCGATGCAGCAATCGACTAGATCTTCATATAGTCGATTGGGCAATCGATTGTCCTGGTAGTTTCCTTGAATATATATAAGATGTTTCAATCATTTTAAAATATAACTCTTGCACAAAAACTTTTCTTATTTTTTTCAGAATCTCTTGCTCTCAATCTTTGCATATCTCTGAAAAACACTTTGAAAGAAAAGTTTGTTAACACACAAAAATATTCATTGGCAAATCAATTCTTTGTGTGATGCTAGAGTGATTGAACACAATTCTTGATACTTCTCTATTTTTCTTGTTAAAGACAATTCTTTGTATTTGAAGCTGTAACAAATCCAGTTTGGAAACTGGTGGCTATCCTTGTTGGTGTGGTATCATCAAGAGGAAGTCTACTTTGATCTTGTGTGAGTTTGGGGATAAACTACAAGGATCAAAGGGCGTCAAGATAGGAGTGAAGGGAGTTAGATTGATAGGTCTTGTAGAAGACTGGAAAATCTGTAAATGTACTCGAATTCATTCTATAGTAAAAAGGCTGGAATCATGTTGTGATTTCGGGACTGGATGTAGGTCGTTGGATCAACGGCTGAACCAGGATAAATCTTGGTGCAATCTTTCTTATCCCTTCTCTTTAATTTTTCAGTATTGTATACCTGCTTATTCTTGTATGCTCCTTGTCATAATTGTATGTGTGTTTTTTTTTTTTTTTTAATTTCCGCTGTGTATGAGTTGTATGAACATTGCATGATTAATTTGGGAATTATGTCGAACTAGTTGGATTTGATCTTAATTCTCTCTTTGTTAATCAAAAGAAGTCATAGTTTTCCAACAAGTGGCATCAAGAGCCTAACTTTTTTAGAAAAAAACTCATAAAAGAAAATGACTTCTTTAGATTTCCTAGGAGAAGGAGCATCTCTAACCAGACCCCCTGCCTTTAATGGTACAACATACATGTACTGGAAAGAGAGGATGCACATCTTTCTAGAAGCATATGGGCTGGACATTTTAGATGCAGTGGAGAATGGTCCCTACGTTCCCAAAATTACAGGCACTGAGGGATCATCCTGCATCATCAAACCAAGATCTGATTAGTCTGATGATGACAAAAAGAAGGTTGGGTACAATGCCAAAGCAAAAAATATTATAACATCACCTTTAAGTGCAGAAGAATTCTTCAGTGTGTCAAATTGCAAGACGGCAAAAGAAATGTTGGATACGTTGCAAGAAACACATGAAGGTACCACAGATGTCAAAAGGGCAAGAACAAATACATTAATGCACGAGTATGAACTTTTCTGCATGAAGAAGGACGAATCAATAAACGATCTTCAAACCAGGTTCACTCACATCATTAACAATCTACATGCCCTGGGAAAAGTTGTGGATAATGAACAGCATATAGGAAAAGTTATGAGGTGTTTGTCAAGGGAATGGCAGCCCAAGATAACTGCTATTGCTGAGTCTAAAGATCTTGCAAATATGACCATAGCAACACTGTTTGGAAAGCTTCGTGAACATGAGATGGAACTACATAGATTAAATGAGACAGAGCAATCAAACAGAAAAAGCAAAGGACTTGCACTGAAGGATCAATCTCACAAAGAGAAATCCGAACCAAATACGGAAAGCTCAGAAAGTGAATCTAGTGAAGAACCTGAGATAGGTATGTTGGTCAGAAAATTCAAGAAGTTTCTGAAAAAGAAGGGAAGCCAGTCAAGAAAACCACAGAATTCAAAGACAAAAGGCTCCAGCAAAGGTGACACCAGTGATAGCAAAGTCATAACTTGCTATGAATGTGGGAAGACAGGACACATCAGATCTGAGTGTTACAAACTTCAAAACAGAAACAAGCCTACAAAGACTAAGGGCAAGGATCAACAGCCATCAAACAGGAAAGCTTACATTGCCTGGAACGACAATGATGAAGATTCATCTGAAGAATCAGAAAATGAAGAAGCTAACTTGTGTCTAATGGCTAACAATGATTCAGATTCTGACAGTGAGGTAAGCACCACATCTAATCCATCTTATGATGAACTTCATGATGCCTTTAATGAATTGCATAATGAATATGTTAGTGTACTCAAACAACTGATTAGTACCAAGAAACAGCTAGAAGAAAAATGCATGTTGATCAATGAAGTTAACTTGAAGCATGAGTCTCTTAAAGACATAAATGAGAAACTGAGAAAAGAAACTCATGAACTGAAATGTGATGTAGCTAAATTTAACAGTGGTAAAAGCAACTTAGATAGACTCCTTAGAGATCAAAGAAATTTACATGTTAAAACTGGACTTGGCTATAAACAAAGCATGCATATGAAAAGGCATCAGGAATTTGTTAAATCTAAACAAATGTATGATAACTTTACTATACCAAATCAGAAACCATCCCCTACTGTTGTATGTCATTTTTGCTGCAAAAAGGGACATAAGGTGTTTAATTGTAAACTGAAAAAACGTGCCAACAGAGGATGGAGACAGATTTGGAAAGTTAAGGAACCATCATTTGAAACTAACCCCCCAGGACCCAATTTGAATTGGGTACCTAAATCCAAAACCTGACTCTTTTTATGCAGATATGCTTGGCATCCAGGAATCAATCATGGTATCTGGACAATGGATGCTCCAAGCATATGACCGGAGACAAGTCCAAGTTCTTCTCTCTGAACTTAAAAAGTGGTGGTTTTGTCAAATATGGAGATAACAACAAAGGAAAGGTCCTAGGCATTGGAGATATAGGAAACAACTCAATTGCTGTTATCAAGGACGTTTTATTTGTTGAAGGCCTGAAGCACAACTTACTAAGCATTAGTCAGCTGTGTGATAAAGGGTTTAAGGTACACTTTACTTCTACATATTGCACACTTGAGCATAAGGAAGTTGAAGGTATGAAACTTACAGGTAAAAGAGTTAATAATATTTACATGATAGATTTTGATTCTTTACCTGCCAATGATATTTGTTGCTTGTTGTCTAGTGCTGATGAGAGCTGGTTGTGGCACAAGCGAGTGGCTCATATTAATATGAACCACCTGAACAGACTTGTTAGCAAGCAGCTAGTCTTAGGTCTCCCAAATAGGAAGTTCTCTAAGGATAGGCTATGCGACTCCTGTGAGAGGAGTAAGCTGGTTAAATCCTCTTTCCCCCCTATAGACTTGGTTCAAACCAAGGTTTTAGAGTTGGTTCACATGGACTTGTTTGGTCCATTTCAGGTTAGGAGTTTTGGAGGGAACCTATACGGCTATGTGTTGGTAGATGATTTCACCAGGTTCACATGGACATATTTTCTGACTCACAAGAGTGAGGCATTCTCAACTTTTAAGAAATTTGATGCTTTAATCAGAAAATCATATCCATAAAAAGTGATCATGGAGGTGAATTCCAAAATGATGCTTTTCAAACATACTGTGAACATCATGGTATCAAACACATTTTTTCAGCCCTTAGAACTCCACAACAAAATGGAGTAGTAGAAAGAAAGAACAGATCCTTAGAAGAGCTGGCTAGGACCATGCTTAAGGATTCTAATCTTCCTAAGTACTTCTGGGCTGATGCCATTAACACTGCATCCCATGTAGTGAATAGGGTTCTTATTAGACCTATACTTAAAAAGACTCCCTATGAGTTATACAAAGGGAGAAAGCCTAACATCTCATACTTTAGGATTTTTGGGTGTAAGTGCTTTGTGTTAAACAATGGCAAGGGACATCTAGGTAAGTTTGATCCTAAGGCAGATGAGGGTATCTTTCTAGGGTATTCCCAGGTTAGTAAGGCCTATAGAATCTACAATAAAAGAACCAAAACTATAGAGGAGTCTGTCCATGTCAAATTTGATGAAAACTTGAACAACACTCTTCCTATAGTTGGTAACTCCTTGGATGATATTGTTGATTCTGAACCTGTAGAAACCAGTGAGCCTGAACCTCCAACCAACCTTGACTACGTAGAACCAATTAGGGAAGATGATCTACCCAAAGAGTGGAAGTTTGCCAAGAATCATCCCATAGACAATATTATTGGAGAGATTTCAAAAGGAGTTTCAACCAGAAAATCCCTTAGAGAGTTTTGCAACCTTACAGCCTTTGTTTCTCAAGTAGAACCCAAAAACATTAAGGAAGCTCTTTTGGACCCTGACTGGATAGTAGCCATGCAAGAAGAGCTCAATCAGTTTGAGAGAAACCAAGTATGGACTCTTGTTCCAAGACCATAGAAAAAACATGTCATAGGAACTTAATGGGTTTTCAGAAACAAAATGGATGAGAATGGTGTGATCACTAGGAATAAAGCTAGGTTAGTGGCCAAGGGTTACAACCAGGAAGAGGGAATAGACTATGATGAGACTTATGCCCCAGTAGCCAGACTAGAAGCTATTATGATCCTGCTGGCCTATGCTTGTATAATGGATTTCAAATTATTTCAAATGGACGTTAAAAGTGCTTTTTTTAAATGGAGATATTAAGGAGGAAGTTTTTGTAAGTCAAACTCCTGGTTTTGAAGATCCTAAGCTTCCAAATCATGTGTTTAAACTTACAAAAGCTCTCTATGGCTTAAAACAAGCTCCAAGAGCTTGGTATGATAAGCTGAGTAATTTCCTTTTACAAGAAAATTTTTCAAGGGGAAATGTAGATAAAACACTGTTTATCAAAAGACAAGGAAAAGACATTTTATTGGTTCAAATTTATGTTGATGACATAATATTTGGATCAACAAATGATAAGCTTTGTAAAAATTTTGAAAATACAATGAAAGGCAGATTTGAAATGTCCATGATGGGAGAATTAACTTACTTCCTAGGATTTCAAATCAAACAAAGCAAAAATGGCATTTTCCTTAGTCAATCAAAATATCGCAGTGATCTTTTAAAGAAATTTAATTTTGAAAAATTTAAATCCATTGACACGCCTATGAGTCAGTCCTGCTACTTAGATAAGGATGAACAGGGTAAAGCTGTAGATGTGACTGTGTTTAGAAGTTTGATAGGATCCTTACTTTACCTAACCGCTAGTAGACCAGATATCATGTTCAGTGTGTGCATGTGTGCTAGGTATCAGGCCAATCCCAAGGAATCTCACCTTAGTGCTGTTAAGAGAATCTTCAGATATCTTTTAGGAACCAAAGATCTAGGTTTGTGGTATCCTAAGGGATCTACTTGCACTCTTGTTGGTTATTCTGATTCTGACTTTGCTGGATGCAAATTGGACAAAAAAAGTACTTTTGGTACTTGCCAACTCTTAGGGAACTCTCTTGTCTCTTGGCATAGCAAGAAACAAAATAGTGTAGCACTCTCAACTGCTGAAGCTGAGTATGTTGCTGCTGGTAGTTGTTGCGCTCAAATTCTTTGGATGCAACAACATCTCTCAGACTTTGGGGTGGACCTAGGAACCGTGCCTATGTTATGTGATAATACTAGTGCTATTAATATTACTAAGAATCCTGTCATGCATTCTAGGACCAAGCATATAGAAATAAGGCATCACTTCATTCGAGATCAATATCAACAGGGTAAGATTAAGTTGGAATATGTCAATACAACTGAACAGTTGGCTGACATTTTCACCAAGGCCTTGCCTAAGGACAGTTTCTTCTTTATAAGAATGAAACTGGGCATTATTGATCCCAATGAAATCTGATCCTTATACCCAAATCGACTGCACAATCGAGTGTCCTGTGGCCAGGTAAGAATTTTTCATTAAATATTCGATTGCAAAATCGATTGTTTGATGAACAGTGCTTCATTTTGTCAAATTGGAAACACGATATTCGATTGCACAATCGACTAGTTGGGTATCAGCTTTCTTTATTCTATTTTATTTTTATGTATATCTGTTATTTCTATTTCGTCAATCGGATGGACAGTCGAATGTTCATATCTCAGAAGCCTAACTGTTGAAGATTTCACTTCGTCAATCGGATGGTAAATCGATTGTTGATATCTCAGAGGCCAGACTGTTGAGGTTTTTGTCACGTCATTCGGATGGTCAATCGAATGATGAATTGGAATTTGGTTTAAATATTCGACTAGACAAGCGACTGGTTGGATCAAGTTTAAGATAGTTTGTTTTTCAGAACCCGAGCATCGATTGGACAATCGATTGACATATATCCGTTGAGAAAAATATAGCCGTTGGATGAGTGTAACGGTTACTTTTGCAACCCCAGAAGCAAGAACATCCTATTGGGCAATCGAATTTCTACAGTGCTATATAAACCTGGAAAACCCCAATTCGATTTCCCAATCACGTTTTTCACTCTGCTATCATCAAACTTCATCCAACTTCATTCTTCTCTGCACCCAATCAATCTTCAATCTACTACTACAATGGCTCGTGTCAAACAAACTGCTAGACGACCATCTCAACCTGCTGCTAAAACCATTCATCAGAACAGCTCATCTTCATCATCTTCTACTTCAAGAACACCTTCACCCTTACCTCCTCCACCTCCTTTACCTCCTGCCAAAAGAGTATCTATTCCTACACACAAGATATTGGCTCAGGACAAGGGCAAAGCTATTGCCACTACTCCAGAATCTACTAAAAAGAGGAAGGTTCCTCCATCTGAGAAATTGTTGGGTGACGCAATGAAGGAGTTAACCAAGAAGAAGAAGAAGTCTGCATCTTCACCAAAGAAGGTTAAGCCTTCAAAGGAGAAATCTGTTGAAGAAAAAGTTGTTCCTGAATCATTTATCAAGAGAAAAATCCAAGAGGCAAGAACATTGGATTTTCAGTATTTTGATAAAAATGGGTTTACATTTCAAAATCATTTAAGGTTTCATGGTTTGGAGAACTTTATGTCTTGTTCTCTGGATGTGTATCCAAGGCTAGTGAGAGCCTTCTACTCAACTTTTGTTCTGACAAAAACTGGTTTTGCTGCTGAAGTGAAGAATAAAAAGATTTCAATGACTTTTGAGGAGTTTTCCAAAATGACTGGTTTACCTTTCAGTGGGTATACCATTGATGGTAGAGCACAAGATGCTCCTGAAGACGAAGGATGGGAAAACTCAATCGACAGGCATGTTGCATTACAGGAACTTATGATAGAAGGGTTCACTGAGAAAGGAACCATTCAAGCTGGACAAATGAAGGTTGAGCATAGGCTGCTCATGTATGTGCTAACAAGGATGTTAGTACCTAGAGCTGGAAACCATGCAGTTGTACAGCGGCTGGACATTGTCCTGCTATGGGGGTTGTACAAAGAGCTCCAGATGAGCTGGACTTGGATTGTGCTGCTGAACATGATTGAATCAGCACAAGGAAAGCACATCCTTCCCTACCCCCAATTGGTAATGAGAATTCTGAGGCGTTTCAAGGTGTCTCTAGCCGATGAAGAATCTCTCACAACTACTCATACATTTGGTGAAGCAATAGTCAACCAAATGCAGATCAAACGCATCAACAACGTGTGGACGAGAACTCCAACTACTGTTGATCATGCACAACCTAGTGCTGATCAAGCCCAGTCAAGTGCTCAAGCACCTGCACCAGCTGAAGGATCATCTGAGATCATGGCAAAGCTGATGGAGGTCTTGAAATTCCAAGCTAAACACAGTGAACGAGTGGAAACGTCTCTTCTCAAGCTTTTCAAGCTTCATTGGATTCTGTTCAGAAGGATGCTGCTGCTATTCAGGAGCACTTAGGGCTCAAAATCTCTTTTGAAGACATTGCAGAGATTGGAAGGCAATCAACTGCAGAACCAAACTAGGACGACGCAGACGGGTCTGTTTCTCATGGGGAGAAGACACCTGCTGAGGCTAATACAGCGGTCTCTCCTCCTCCTGCTGGTGATAATGAGTATCAGTCCTAGTGCTTTGTTTTTTAGGTTTAGTTGCTGTTTGTTTGTTTTTTTTTTTTGTGTTTTGCTGCCTTGTTCTCTAAAAATGTTGGTTAAATTGTTTAATTTCCTCATGTATGTATTTCTTTTTTAGATTAATGCCAAAAAGGGGGAGATTATTTGCAATGCATCTGATTAATATGTAATATGTGTAATATTGTACATGCTCTGATTAATTCATTCGTATTATAAGTGCTGGTACATAATACATATCATGCATCTGTTCTGATCCATATTAGATGCACCATGTGTATGCGCTGAAAATGGTTTGCATCATACATTCCAAAACTCAGGGGGAGATTTTAACACAATCTCAATATTAAATGTATGTTTGTCATTAAATCAAAAAGGGGGAGATTGTAAGTCATAAGCTTCCCTGATAAAGTTTTTGATTTAAGTCCCAAACATACAGTGCACATGAAAGATTTGCTTTATCTAATGTTTTGAATTAAGAAACATTTCAGGCAAACATGAAGACACCACACACACGGAACAATGGCTTGCAACTCAAGGAATCAACCAAAGTTGGAGGATGCACTTGAGGAAGATGCAAATTTGTATAGTGCTATTAGGTGTCTAAGTATCAAGTTGAGTGAACAAATCACTAAGGTCTCACACTTAAGTCATTACCAATGAACTTTTATCATTCATTCAAGTTTTATCAAACTCAACTCTGAAACAATCGACTATACAATCGATTGGATGGAAAATCAATCGAATGGCACACAAACTGTTAAACATAACTGAGGTCTGTAACAGGCTCAGTCGATTGTCAACTCGATTGCACAATGGATTGACAATTCGATTGATGCTGAATTTCAAGTTACAGAAAGAACTCAGTTTTTGCCAACTCGATTGATCACTCGATTGGGAACTTGATTGTTTGAAGTGTCTGAATCACTTTGATCACGACACTTGATTGACAAATCGATTGATGTTGAATTTCAAGTAATAGAGAGCATTCAGTTTTGAACAACTCGATTGCTCACTCGATTGAAAGGGATTATAGCATCAAATCTGAATCACTTTGATCACGACACTCGATTGACCAATCGAGTGATGCTGTTTCTCAAGTTACAGTGAGCACCCAGTTTTGGTCAACCCGATTGCTCACTCGATTGAAAGGAAATCACAGCATCAGGTCTGATTCAGAGATTGAATCAATCGATTGTACAATCACATGAATCCTATATATTTCAAGTTTCCAGAAACACAGAACATACGAAACTCGATGCAGCAATCGACTAGATCTTCATATAGTCGATTGGGCAATCGATTGTCCTGGTAGTTTCCTTGAATATATATAAGATGTTTCAATCATTTTAAAATATAACTCTTGCACAAAAACTTTTCTTATTTTTTCAGAATCTCTTGCTCTCAATCTTTGCATATCTCTGAAAAACACTTTGAAAGAAAAGTTTGTTAACACACAAAAATATTCATTGGCAAATCAATTCTTTGTGTGATGCTAGAGTGATTGAACACAATTCTTGATACTTCTCTATTTTTCTTGTTAAAGACAATTCTTTGTATTTGAAGCTGTAACAAATCCAGTTTGGAAACTGGTGGCTATCCTTGTTGGTGTGGTATCATCAAGAGGAAGTCTACTTTGATCTTGTGTGAGTTTGGGGATAAACTACAAGGATCAAAGGGCGTCAAGATAGGAGTGAAGGGAGTTAGATTGATAGGTCTTGTAGAAGACTGGAAAATCTGTAAATGTACTCGAATTCATTCTATAGTAAAAAGGCTGGAATCATGTTGTGATTTCGGGACTGGATGTAGGTCGTTGGATCAACGGCTGAACCAGGATAAATCTTGGTGCAATCTTTCTTATCCCTTCTCTTTAATTTTTCAGTATTGTATACCTGCTTATTCTTGTATGCTCATTGTCATAATTGTATGTGTTTTTTTTTTAATTTCCGCTGTGTATGAGTTGTATGAACATTGCATGATTAATTTGGGAATTATGTCGAACTAGTTGGATTTGATCTTAATTCTCTCTTTGTTAATCAAAAGAAGTCATAGTTTTCCAACAAAAATCATTGTCTACTTGATCCTGAATTTGTTAACAAAAGATTAACATAAACTAAATCACGAGTAAAACAAAATAAAAAGGTACAATAAATGATACACAATACCATGATACTTTCTGATATAGTAGAATGATATTGCTCCCTATATATATGAAAATTTTAAGTGGCTTCAATAATTTATTTTAGTTAAACAATCACAAATAATGAATATAAAAAATTATATGATTGTGCATTAATTTATAAAATGAAGTTATATGCATTTGTGGGTAATCAAATCAAGAAACACTACTACATAAACGATACACCATTTATAGGTTTATTGGGTTAGGATATATTAGTCCAATCCCGACAAGAAACAACTTGCAATTTTGGATCAACCGATCCAATCAAATAACATCACAACAGTTTATCATAATTAACATCTTGCTGCCACAAATGATATCTAAAGTTGCTATCGTGTGAAATTTATATATACCTTCAATCATGATTATTATATGGACAAGAAGTAAATCCGATGAATATAAACATGAAAGTTCATCTATACTCTCATTCTAAACTACTTAATAGCAATCGTATCGTGATTATGACCCCTAGATAATTAGAGTGTGTGTAAGTAGAACACACATCATCTATACCCTAATAAATATTACAAATAAAATAATATATAACAATTAAAACTCATTAAGTATAATTTTTTTACAGTGCATTCTTTATGCTTAGTTCAAGAGGCAAAATATCGATATTATTATAGGTCGGACGTCATGTTTTAAGTTTAAATTTAGAACATCGTAATTGTGTGAGTTTATGGTAGTATTTATTGTGAAAAAAAAAAATTACACTCCAATTTTTTTATGTTTTTTAGCAAATGAAACATTAAATTAGTTGAAACATATAATTCATACACGAATCAAATATTTTTTATTGATTAATTAGATAATATTACTAGTTTTTTATATATTATAAATAAAAATGAGAATAATTATAATATATTAATTATATATTATAAAAACTTTACATGGAGTAGTTGTTTGTGGCCAAATAATTAGTCATAAAATTATAACAATTATAATACATTAATGATAATGTTTTTACAATTCAGTTTTTTTATATTGTTTTTCTACAAATGAGTTGTTAAAGAAGTTATTGCAACGTAAAATTTATATATAAGACAAATATTTTTTGCCATTTTATTAGTTAAATTTAATTTTTTTTATATCCTTAAAATAAAAATAAAATAACTATATTTATTATAAAAATTATTCAGAAGAAATAAAAATTTCAATAAAAAACATTTTTTAGTTAGAATAATTAATTTATTATACGTGCTCGAACCCACCATCACAGCCATTTAATCAGATCCTTTCCTTACCATACACCCATCATATCCAACAATAAATCATAACCATCTAATCAGATCCTTACCATACACCCATCATAGCTACGATACACGAGATCCATTATCACGCCAACTGCCAATGATTTTCTTGAGGGTAAACCACGATTAGAATTCATAAGTCTGCAAACTATAATATGTAATCATTTTCTTTCTTTTAAATCTGCCAAATACTTAAATTAATTCTTAAATAATAAAAATATTTATTATCTTTAAGATACTTTTATAATAATAATAAATTATATCTTTTAAAAAATATTTTGATAATTTAAATACTAAATTATATTTTTTAAGTGTGCACGTGATAAATATTTAAATATTATTAAATGATAATCTAACCACATTATCTTTGATTACACATAAGAAAGAGACGTATCTTCTATATATGTGTCATCAAATACATATTTTATACTAGTGGAAAGAGTAAATATCAATATATCAAAAAATGAAAAGAATTAACAACATATTCTTTAAAATATACATTTCAAGTTACTTTCTTTTATTAATTAAAAATTTTCATGAATTCTACCAAATTATATAGTTCTATTAAAGTTTTTTAGAATTTATATTAATTTTAACTAATAAAAAGAATGTGTTGAAAAATATGTATAAAAAAATATTTGAATAACTTTATTCTTAAAAAGAAATCAAATGTATGAGGTATTATTTTTCTTTTTTTTTATATTTTATTTTATATTGATTTATTGGTTTGGTTTATTATAGTTTGTATATATTTTTTTATAACAATTTATTTGTTATGTTTACTATAGTTTGAATATATTTTTTCTTTAAAAGTTATTTGACTGCATTTTAACTTCACATTATATAGGGTGAACCAAAATTTTATTAAATAAGGTTGTCAATATAATCATATACTAAATTTTTCATTTGGTCCACTATAAAGAAATGCTTACTGCTAGAAAAGTCCTTAATAATCGTGGTACCACAACTCATAACAAAATATATGGCTTCTTATCTTTAAGTTTTACGTTATTTTGGTTATAACTTTAATGGATGATTTGAAGTGATTTCATGAAACTTAGACTTTTGAGTTTTTCTTTAGGCAATCCTTCACTATCCATTGGAGGACTATCCGAATTCAATTGACCTTTAAATATAATCAATGACGCATATGTGTTTAAATGAGTGAATAATTGTTTAGGCCAATATTCAATAATAAAATATTGTTCTCATTCAATCCTTCACCACTAATTACCTGTAGATCGATCCTACCAATATTTAAACAGTAAAATATAATTGAATAAGTTACTAGTAGATAATATCAACAAACAAAAATCAAAATATATTGGTAAGTCATAATAAATTAATATTTTAAATCATCAATTTAATTATCATTCTTCTCAACTAATTTTATGGCAGCTTTTTAATTTTTCTCAATATTTCACATTGGAAATATTAAAAATAATTACATTATACACCTTTTAAATAAAATATAATTTAACAGAGAATAATTTGATAAACACTTATTAATTTTTAAAGGTGGAAAAGTTTTTAATATATAATATTTTTTTTTCAAAAGCATTTGATTAATATTAGTCTAATATA
>JBBPBR010000003.1:784677-800811 GCA_037974775.1 Cicer pinnatifidum | reverse complement strand
TTTTTCTTTTTATAATTCTATAAAAACAACGAATATAATGTATTTAACAATTCTTTCAAGATTTAAAGTTAAGGTCCATTGATAAATAATTAAGAATAATTAAGCACGACTAGTATGAAACAATTAGCACCAAAGATTCCAACAAAGTATCACTAAACACATGTCATTTGGTTTTTTTAATTGCGATTAGTTTTTATTTAATATTTCATTAGTTTTTTATTTAACATTTAAAATAAAACAATCACTAATTATTCTGCTAACTTAACTGTTACTTGAGTAAAAAAAAGGGAAGGGGAATATTTCTTTCTCATGCACAAACATTAACTCCGTCAAATATTAATTTAGAAAAAGTACATAGATACATGAAGTGCTATTTATTTAATAAAATTATATATACTAAAATCTATCCTTAAATATTTGCCCAACATAAAGATAAAATTTCATATTCAACTATATGTTATAATATACACATCTAATGGAATGTATGTTCCTACGATAGTTTGTGAATTTTTTCATTATTTTGAAATCCTCTAAATATATTGAACAATTAATTAGTTCAAATTCAAGAGTGATTGATGAGTTATGTATAAACTCATTTGTCTACTTGCGACCCTACATCGTATTCGACCAATGAGACAATTTTTAATATATAAATTTGAAAATCATCTTAACCATACACAAAACATAAGAAATAGAGATCATAACATAAATTATAATATCATTAATAAGTCACGCCAATAAATCACATAGTCATTATTGTGCGGGTTAAAAATCATGTCTCTCCCAAAGTTATTAATCTTAAAAATAATTTTTAACATAATTATATGAGATAAAGGAAGCACGTGTGTACTATTATATATACATATAAAGTATAGCTGACATAGCATGATTATAAAACTATTATACCTAATCAAATGTAATTTATTTATGAATATTTATACAAAAATCTATTTATTTTAATATAATGTAAAATATTTTTTTTCAAAAAGTAAAAGTAAAAACTCAAATGACGTAAATATATAATAATAATTTTAACTTATTTAGAGTGAATTTTTTTTTATTAATTCCATAAAAAAATCAAACATAATGTAATTAACAATTTTTTCAAGAGTAAAAATTAAAGTCAATTAAGGAATAATTAAGCTCAATTAGTATGCAAAAATTAGCATGAAAGTTTCCAACAAATTCAGACTAATCACATGTCATTTGGTTTTTTTAATTGAGATTTTTTTAAAATATTTTTTTTATTATTTTATTTAACATTTAAAATAAAACAATCACTATTTACTTTGCTAACTTAGTTGTTACTTAGAGTACAAAAAGGGAAGAGAAACATTCCTTCCTCATACACAAACATTAACTCCGTCAAAATTTATTTAGAAAAAGTACATGTATACATAAAGTGATATTTATTTAATAAAATTATATATATTAAAATCTAACTTTAAATATTTGCCCTATATAAAGGGCAAATAGCATATTCAATTATATGTTTTAATATACACATCTCATGGAATGTATGTTTACATGATAGTTTGTGAATTTTTTCATTATTTTGAAAATCCTCTAAATATATTGGACAATTAGTTAGTTCAAATTTAAGAGTGGTTGATGAGTTATATATGAACTCATTCGTTTGCTCGCGATATACCCTAAATCATACTCGACCTATGAGATACTTTTTAATATATAAATTTAAACATCATATTAATCATAGATAAAACATAAGAAATAGAGATCTTAATACCAATCATAAGTTGCGCCAACAAAACACATAGTCATTATTGTGTGGGTTAGAAATTGTGCCTCCACCAAAATCATTAATTTTAAAAGTGATTTTTAACATTATTACAAGAGATGAACGAAGCACATATGTATGATTATAGTTATAAAGTATTGTTAGGATAACATGATCATAAATCTATTATGACAACTCAAATTTAATTTATTTATGAACATGTATACAACAATCTAATTTATTTTAATATAATATTATTGATATAAAACAGCCATTTTTCATTAAACTATGCGATAAAGAACATAAATGAGGTATAGAGTAAACAAACCATTTCATTTTTTATTTATTTAAATTCAAACAATAAAACCTTATAAACCACTTTATTGTATCTTATTCTATCAATTCAATAAAAGCCTAAAAGTTGAGTCATAAGAATTTTAAAAATATAGTTGTAAAATTATATATTTGAGAATATTATTTTGCAACCTTGGTAGTAGTCTCTGAGTGTCGTCACCGTCTTCTACGTGTAACGTTCATCTACCACACAAGGTGTGTATTCTTCAAGCTTATGAGTAAAGTGGTTGATTAATACAATTTCTTGGTTTAATGGTTTTAACTCTTATTTTTTAAATCATCATGTTCACATTTTTTTCCTTTACAAAAAAAAAATGTTAACATATTTCATGGCTCAAATATTTGAATTAACCAATTTGAAATGCAATGAAAGAACATTCTTCAATTAAAGATACAAATATGCTAACTTTGAAAGAGATCTCATTATTTAAACCATAATATATTACAATTACATTTATTAAAATCAAAGGACGCCGATTGATTCAATTGTTCGATTCAATTTTAAAAATATATGCACTTTTTAATTTATAATTTTTTAAAGTTAATATTTAATAATAAATACTTAATCGTTAGTATCATTATGTCCATTTTTATAAGTGATCACAAATAAAACGCAAATAAGTCAACTAATAGATAATAAATTGAAGGTAGTTATAAATAAAAATCAAACATTTTTAATAATTTAAATATATTTTTATTAAAATATAAAAATTATTTATATAGCTAAATATAAGCTAATTTACGGATTAATACATTGCACGGTAGGTAACAACCATTATAAACATCTTCCATATTATTCATTGCCATCTTCAAAAAAAAAGTAAAATCACAATCTAGCCTTATTGATTCCTACCTACAAATGGTGGAAAAAGAAATAGTTATCTTCCAATGATTCTTTTAAAAATTCCATATATACATGTAATTTCCAATATTGTGAACTGGATGTTAAAAACTCAACTAAAAATTTAATTTAAAGGTTTTTATATGAGTTAAAGACACAACACCAAACAATGCAATTAAAAATAAGAAAAAAAGAAAAGAAAAAATATTCAACATATGATATTTGAATCCATTTTCGTGCTCCTATGCCTCAATCACAAATATATCATAGGTCATATGTAAATATAAAATTTAACTCTTATAAAGTGAAGGTTAAAGTAAGTGAATTAATTATTGATATAATAATAAGTTGTAATTGATATCAATTATTTATTTGATTATCAATAATTAATGTTACTTTATTTATTCTAATTCGATTATAAAAAATATTTCAGATTGTAAAGAAAATGTGATTGAAAGGTAAATATTTGGAAAATGTAAATATTATATAATTGCATGCATATATTTTTTATTTGATATCTAAACAAATTTTGGAAATAAGAAAATATTTTTCATTCGTCTGCTCGTTGTATGCCTACGCTGTACTCGACCAACAAGACACTTTTTAATTTATAAATTTAAAAATCATATTAATCATAGACAAAACATAAAAAAAATAGAGATTCTGACATAAATCCTAATATCATTAATAAGTCGCGCCAACAAAACACATAATCATTGTTGTGCGGGTTAAAAATTGTGCTTCTATCCTAATCATTAATCCTAAAAGTGATTTTTAATATAATTACAAGAGATGAACTCATTCTTCTGCTCACAGTTTGCCTTAATATTATGTGATGTTCATTTTACAACACTTACGATATTTTTAGAGAATACTGAGAATATTGAGATGAGGAATATGAAGGAAACCCTATAAAGCCAAAAATCAAGAAGTATACGTGAACAAATGTTATACCTCACTTTCTTTTCTTCTTTTTTGGTAAATCCCTTTTCCTACAAAATCAAGTTCATATCTATTATCTTTCACCAATCAACTCTTCATCCAAAATTAGAACTTGCATGTTACATTAGTTAATAATGTCATCACAAGATCACAATAGAATGAGAATCCATTAACCAACTTAGAATTTTTTTTTGCTTAATTTTCACCTTTTATTTAATATTATTTTAAAAACAAAACATTCTTGTTTGAAATCCGATACAATACGTAAGTTACGTATATGATATTATCAAACACACTCCTACCAACCACCAAGGAATATTTTTGCAGTTGATGTATTTCCTTATCAGTTAATAATTGTTCCGATTATATCAAATAACATCACATCAATTATAATGGAGGCTAACAATAATTTATAAATTATTCTCACATTTTGTAAACTATTTAGACACATTTATATAAAAGACAATCGTGAGAGTTGACTATATTTTGAGTATATGTGTCACTATTAAAGTTTATGTCCTTTCAAAAAGAATTTGATTTAAAGGGAATTAAGGCTAATCGAAAAAAGATACCAAAACTTGAAAGGTTTTATCAAGAAGAAATAATTGTTGCATACAAGAATTGTTGAATTGTTCCTTGTATTTCACGTGTCGCATTAAATTAAATAATTAATTAATACTTTTTTTTATATATAATAAATTAATGATATTGCAATCCGTGGTTTATATAATAAATCAGATCGAGTTACATAATGTGATTTCTCAATTATGATATTCAATCCTTGTACAGCGACACCATATTCAATCCGTGGTTTATACGAGTTTGGAGGATAAGAGATCCTCCCTATTAGGAAAGAGAACTATTGATTGTTAACAATGAAAAGAGGAAGAAGAGAGACAACCAAGAGACAACCACTCCAGGGTTTCATAACATAGAATGAACCAAAACTTAAGTTAATAGGGTTACAATGAGTATATATATAAAACAAATAGAAATATCTAAAATACCCTTATTACTAATATATAATATTATTATCTAACATCTCCCCTCAAACTCACGATGCATTAACATTGAGCAACGATAGTTTGTCAACTAAAAAACGGAAACGTTTAATGGAATGCATCTTTGTGAACAAATCAGCAATCTGTAAAGAAGAAGAAACAAACGGTAGAGTAATGGTTTCATGCTGAAGATGATGACGAGTAAAATGACAATCAATCTCAATGTGTTTGGTGCGTTCATGAAAGATCGAGTTGTGAGCAATTTGAATAGCACTCTTGTTATTGCAGTGCATCGAAGTTGGCTCAGAAAGAGAGATACCCATATCAGACAAAAGCCAACGCAACCAAATTATTTCAGCGGTAGTGGATGTCATAGCACGATACTCAGCTTTTGTAGAGGAGCGAGATACAATGTCTTGTTTCTTACTCTTCCAAGAAATAAGAGAGTCTCCAAGAAAGATACAAAATCCTGTGGTGGATTTACGATCTGTGGTGTCACCAGTCCAATCAGCATCAGAATAAGCTCGTAACTCTAATGAGGATGACGATGGAAAGATAAGGCTTTGAAATTGAGTTCCTCGAAGATAACGAAGAATACGAACAACTGCTGCCCAATGTACTGTAGTGGGAGAGACAACAAACTGACTAACAACATACATAAGCAATGTCATGTCTGGTAATTGTAAGATACACTAAGCTGCCAACCAAAGTACAATACAAAGTAGAATCTGGTAAAGGAACACCATCCGAGGGAGCATATTTCACATTTAACTCAAGAGGAGTATCTGCTGCTCTAGTATCAGAAAGACGAGCCCGATCAAGAATGTTGGCAATGTACTTGGATTGAGAAAGGTAGCCTCTAGGAGAGTAGGCAACTTCAATCCCCAAGAAATAGCGAAGAGTTCCCAAGTCCTTCATCTCAAACTGTTTGGCTAACTGCAATTTCAACTCATTGATTCCATTAACATCATCACCTGTAATAATCATATCATCAACATATAGAGAAAGTATAATGCGACCATAAGTGGTGGACCTTATAAACAATGCATAATCATGTTCATTAGAGCGGAAACCAAGAGAAGTGATCACAGTAGAGAATTTCTCAAACCAAGCTCGATGAGCCTGTTTAAGACCATATAGAGTCTTTTTTAACTTACATACTTCCCCTTGATTATGAGAAACTCCTTGTGGGGGGACCATATAGACTTCTTCATGAAGCTCACCATTTAAAAAAGCATTTTTGACATCCATTTGGGAAATATGCCATTGACGAACAAATGCAACTGCAATAAGAGTACGAATAGTGGTCATCCTGGCTATAGGAGCAAAAGTTTCTTCATAATCAATACCATATTGTTGAGAGAAACCCTTAGCAACAAGACGTGCTTTGTAGCGCTCAATTGACCCATCATATTTAGTTTTGATTTTGTATACCCAACGAGACCCAATAGCACGTTTTCCAGGAGGAAGAGGTACTAATTCCCAAGTATTGGTTTTGTGCAATGCAGATAGTTCTTCTGCCATAGCCTGCTGTCAAAGAGGATCAAGAACAACCTCTTTATAGGAAGAGGGCTCAGACAAACTGTGAATAGAGGTTAAGAAAGAAACAAACGAAGTTGAGTAAGTGGAATAGACGAAATCATGTAACTGGGTAGACTTACGTTGACGAGAGGGGTAACGAGGAGGATCAACAATCGCAAGAGGTGGTTGGACAGCCGAGGGGGAAAGAGGAATGTCATCATGTGGAGTATTAGTATTTGTCCTGCAATTCTCAACATTACAATCACTAGAAGCATAATCATTAGGACCAAACGGATCAATATGGGCTAGTTCAGAACTCTTAGTAATTTGAGAATAAGAGGAAATAGAGTAAAAAGGGATGTGCTCAAGAAAAACAACATTACGAGATACATAAAGTTTTCTTGCATGAGGATCATAACAACGATAACCCTTTTGACCATCCCCATAACCAAGAAAAACACACATGGCTGAACGAGAAGATAACTTACTGCGTTCTACTTGAGGGCGAAGAACAAAACAAGTAGAACCAAAAACTTTCAAAGAATAGTAATCAGGGGTAGAAGCATACAATTTTTCAAAGGGAGACAAACTTGATATGATAGAGGATGGAATTCTATTAATAACATGAACAACAGTAAGAACTGCTTCTCCCCAAAACTCACTAGAAACTGAAGCGGACAACAAAAGGGAACGAGCAGTCTCTATAATATGACGGTGTTTCCTTTCAGCATCTCCATTTTATTGAAGAGTATCAGTACAAGATATTTGGTGGAGGGTGCCATCATAAGCAAGTAATTCAGAAAATTTATTAGAGGTATATTCACCACCTAAATCACAACGAAAGCACTTTATAACAGAATTATGTTGAGTTTTGACCATTGCACGAAACATATGATAAATGTCAAAAAATTCAGACCGATTTTTCATAAGATAAACCCAACAATAACGAGTGTAATCATCAATAAACAAAACATAATATCTAGATCCACCTTTGGTGAGAACTGGTGAGGGACCCCAAACATCAGAGTGAACTAAATCAAAGGGCGCATGTGAAACAGAAACACTTTTACTAAACGGTAAAGCTGGAAGTTTAGCAAGTTTACAACCACAACAATCTGAGATATCACAGGTTTTCAACTTTCCTAAGGCTCCAGTAGAAGTCAAATATTTTAATCTGGAAGCAGAAACATGTCCAAGGCGGGAATGCCATAAATAAAAACTAGAAGATAAGGAATTCAAGCGAAAACTAGATAATAAGTCGGCAGTAGTTGTTGAGGCTGCATTATCTGGGAGTCGCAGGTCATCCAAAACATAAAGTCCCCCTTGTCTATCATGACCTGTCCCAATCAGCCTCCCAGAATGTGGATCTTGCACACAACAAGAAGTGGAAGAAAACATAACCGAATAACCGAGATCACATATTTGACTAACAGAAGCAAGACTCAAAGTAAGATTAGGAATATAATAAACATCAAACAGAGACATGTTAGGTGTGGAGACAGAACCAACGCCTGCTAGTGGCATAGGAGTGCCATCAGCAGTCATAACCGACACAGACGAGATAGGTTTCACAGACACAAAGATTTATCATCGTATGTCATATGATGAGATGCTCCCGAATCAAGAATCCATATGGAAGGAAATATACCTGACATACTAGAGGAGTTCAGACCATTAGAAGAAGTGGCAAACATGGCATGTGATTGAGTGGCAAGAAGTTTTTGAAGCTGTTCTGCAATATCAGATATTTGGGAAGCAATCTCATATGAGTATACAGAACCAGAACTAGAGCCAATGGTAGGAGGAGCAGAAGCAACAACATTGGACAATGGTCCCCTAAAATTCTTCTTATGTACTCTCCCCAATTTCGGACAATGTGCTTTCCAATGTGCTTGAAGAGAATCATCCTTAGCACCGGCCATAAAAAATAATGACAGAAAAATACGACAAACACAATCACTGAGACAAAATAAATCTGGTCCTGTGCGAGCACGATTTCTCCCCCTATAGACGCCGTTTCGCCGATCAATGTTGCGAACCTACTGTCCAAAAATCAGCCCGATCCAACGGTTAACGAATGCACAATGATGTTTTTGTGAGACTGATTTAACAAAATCGGGAATAGGGTTACTCTCTCTTCTTTATAGTAGATCCCAAAATCAACCAAATCTCTTTGATACCACTTGTTGGGGAGTCATTCGAAATGGGCTAAGCAAGGATTTATAAGAGACTTTAGACACCATATATCAACCCAAAACCTTAAGGCATTAGGTGTATGGGTCATTCTCCTTATATATCCAATACAGCCTCCATTCCTGGTCAATGTGGGACTAAAGACTCATAATTGAATACCCAACCACAAGACTTGACCCACTTGAACACCGAGTCTAGTCATTTATTGACCACTTGACCACTAGACCTGATCCATCCAAGTCCTTAATTTTGCTCCCCCACCAAGGCAAACCAGGCTCTGATACCATGTTAACAATGAAAAGAGGAAGAAGAGAGACAACCACTCCAGAGTTTCATAACATAGAATGAACCAAAACTTAAGTTAATAGGGTTACAATGAGTATATATATAAAACAAATAAAAATATCTAAAATACCCTTATTATTAATATATAATAATATTATCTAACACTGTTATTAACTATTATATGTGGCTCTGTATCAAATAGGCTAATGTGGTAAAACTATAAACATAACCCCTTTTGATGTATACTAATTGATTTGTGTTTTGCTTAATTGATGGGTTAAATGTTCTTGTAGACACTATTGCTTTTAACGCAATCATATGGTTTCATTCGCTGATTCAGCAAGAGTAATCAAATGTAAAACTTGCAACAATCAATTATATTAATTCAGGTTTTATATGTTAAAGATTTTTGTTGTAGCTAAATTTCAATTGTTTTATTAATGTATAAGCAAGATGATATTTATTGTTTTTCTGTGAATGATACCTACTATATGAAATCTCCGAAGCACTTTTTTTTTGCTTCCCTCTTGCTTATTCCCACCCCTAACAAAAAAATTACATCTCTGAAGGTGTGAACATTAAAGATTCTGTTAAAAACCGAACTAGGTATCTAGTTGTTGAGGATTTGTTGAATGAATGGTTAAATCAATTTTATAAAATGCCTTAAAACATTTTTTAAGACATTTCCAGGTGTTACGGTGCCTTTCACATGACATAGCCTGCCAAATGGAAGCAATAGCTGCATTGACTTTGGTCCTTCAGGTGTTACGGTGCCTTTCACATCAGTGTATTCATATTATTAGACCATTAATGTGGTTTTATTAAATATATTAATATTGCTCTAGTTATCACATTTTTTAAGTTTCCTTGATAATCAAGTATTTCAAAGATCAAATTAAGTGGTTGCTAAATGGGAAATCCTATAATTTATAATTCTTTAAAGCATTACAAAAAAATTTTGACATAGTTTCTATTACAAGTAGAATTTGTGGTACCAAGTACATTGAATGTTATTGTGATTGATCAGTGTGTTAATATGTACATAAAAGCTTTCTTTAATGACGTCACTTGTTGAGATTAATTGTGCGGTTCATATATACAGAGAAGCTAATCTTTTTTGTAATGGGTTGATGACCTACCAGATAGATAACACAATCAAGTTTCACTGTTTATAGTCTCCCTTAGGAAAGTTTGCACAATACATATATCTGTTTACTAAGCTGGTGTCCTAAAGTTTTAATCGTAACATTTTTTCATAGCCACATACTTTAAATGGATAAATAATGTCATATGTATGGGGGGGGATGTGTCTGATTTTGTTTGTTTGTTGGGCTATGTTAGGTATTTCCTTTGCTTATTGAGAAGTTCACTCTTGAGGAACAAGCATCCTTTGTTTGGCAGTTTCTTTGCAGTATTCCTGTGAATATGATGGCAGAATTTCTTCCCTGGCTTTCAACATCTATATCACCTGATGAATCTCAGGATTTACGAAATTTCTTAATCAAGATTGTGCCACAGGAAAAGCTTCTTCAAAAGGTGTGGTTTCAAATGCTGCTTTAGAGCATCGCTGTTCCATTTTCTTTGTTAATAATGTCACTTTTTTTTAAAGCCGGTGGTGCAATTTATTATAAGATCTTCAATAATGCGCCTACATTAGGAAGAATAAGGAGGAGTCTATGAAATTAGAGCCCAATTGCTTTATTATTATAAGCAGAAGTTTTTATCAATATACATAATAGAAAAACCACATTGCAAAGAGAGTAGTTATTAAGCAGTTAGTGAGAATAATTGGAGGGAGGCATCAATTGTTCTTGCCCTCTACTCTGATTGTTCACAATAAAGATTACTTGTGTGTCTCATATTTTGGTCCAGTTATATTATTTATATAGTTTGAAATGTAACTGTGATATTCTGTATCTCATTCTTGCTGATTGAAGGTTGTTTTTACTTGGATGGAAGGAAGTAGTGTTGACACTGAAATGAAGCACTGAAAAATTATTGTCGAAATTAAAATAAAAGACTAATGATATAAAAATAAAATAAAAATACCTAAACAAAAATAGAGTTTCAATTAACAAATATAAATATACTTTTCCCTTTAAAATATATAGATTATTTTAATTAAATATCACAAAACATATTTAAATTATGTCAGCGATTATAATGACAATAAAGTAGTTTATAGTTTAGTGAAAAACTTAGAATAAATTAACTTATTATTATATTTTCTCTAGTTTATAACTATTGTAAAATCACTAACCCACTCTCTCTCTCTCTCTCTCTCTCTCTGCCATCCATCGTCTTGACATTCTTTCCTTCATTTTCTTTACCTAATACATAATTGATTAAGACATGCATTATTACATTTATTATTCTTTCTTCATCTTGTAACTTAATTTATCAGTATCACTCTATATTTATAAAAAATAATGAGAAAAAAAAAAGAGATGGATAGAAAAATCAAATACATTTTATTTAAAAAAAATGTTTTTATAACAGTTAATTAATATATAAGTTATTTAACAAATACAAAAGTTAAATTTATCACACAATTTCATTTTAATTAATTAATTGTTTAGTTATAAATTTATCAACTAACTGCTAATTTATAGTTTAATTTTACTAAACTCTAAGTAAAAATATTGATTAAATAAATAAAAAAAAAAATTTATCATCAAAATATCTTTAAAAATATATGCAAATAGAATCTAACAGTAGAGAGTGTATTGTGTTTTTCGTCGAAAAACCTGGCTTGTTCCCACTTTGGCAGTTCCCTTTCACATTGCGCGAAAATTTGATTGTGGTTCGTGGGGCTGCTTTTTTTGCACGAATTTCCTTCATCTTTCTCACGCCTCATTTCTTTCCTCTCTCTTTCCTCCTTTTTCTGAATACTTGCTAATGTTTTTGTTTTTTCTAAACATTTCAAATATGTTGTGCACCAAAAACAACCCACTTATACTTTTCAACTCAACCTTATGTTGAGGTAGACTTTTTTGTCTTTCTTCTTCTTTTAACATGTAGCTATAAATAATATATAATATTAATATATATTTGGTCTTTTCTGTGCGTTGATTTGCTTTACAAGTTTTATTTTATTTTATTTCTGACAATTTATTTTATATCTTTCATGATTTTAAAAAAACGCACTCCAATCATATACTATTTCAATGTCTGAGATTATCAATAGACAATCTGAATTCTAATTTTTGGCTTAGGAAATATTGTTTCCAAATTTTTTCCTACCATGCATCAAACTAAAGATTTATTTTTGTTCATGGATCAAGTTGAATAATAAACTAGCAAGTAAGTAGTGTGCCAATGCATAAATGGATTATTTCTTACTATTTTATTTTTTTACATCATCAAATATCATGTAATAATTAGCTTATTATTCAACATGAATATCAGTAAAAAAAATTGTGGTTGGACAAAATTTTGGATATCTCAAAATTTAGAAATAAAGGGTTCAATATTGAGTAATATTAAAAAAAATAATTATTAATTATATTTTTTTTATGGAATTTTATTATTTTTATGATAGCATAAATGAATGTATATTTAAAAAATAAAAAGTGATGATTATTTAATTTATCTTTATAATAATGTTTATTAGTCCCTCTCAAGTCTCAATGAGTAGATATGACCAACTGTGGCACCACTAAACAACTAGTAATTTTTCCACGCTTTAATTTTGTAATCTTGTGCACATTTCTTTTGTTCTATCCTTAAATACCTTCTCTCTTTTCTTTTTCATCTCAAAATCACTTCCATTCAATAATGTCTATCCTTGCATCCATAATATTCTCCATAATCTTTTTCTCAATAACTTTGCCACAATCCAACTCACAAAAAAAATGATACCTTCTCTATTTGTAGCCAATCCTATTTCACATGTGGAACACTCACAAACGTATCTTTTCCTTTTTGGGGAACAAACCGACCAAATTTTTGTGGAAACAATGAATTCAAACTCACTTGTATGCATAGTCAAAACACTACCTCTATTCAAATCGGTTCACAAAAATTCAATATACTAAACATTAACCAAACATCTTCTACCATGAAAATGGTTAGAACAGATCTTGTTTATGATTTTTGCTCTTCAAATTTCACCAACACTTCTTTGAATGGAAGTCCCTTTACTTTTCTTCCAACCGTTCAAAATGTTACAATATTCTACGATTGCCCAATTGAGAATAATAGTTCAATAGTTGGAAACATAAAAAATTTCACGTGTGTAAAAAATGGTACAAATAAACATGCTTTTTATGTGGTTAATAATGAAACTAAGATGCAGGGTTGTGGTGTTAGTGTTGAAGTTCAAGTTTCTAAGGATGTTGTTTGGGACAGTGAGGGTGGAATTGGTGCTCTGAAGAAAGCTTTGGATGAAGGGTTTGATGTGAAGTATGATGAAGGTGTAGGGTGGTCTTCTAATTGTAGAGTGTGTAGAGTGTGAGATATTTCCAAAATATTGGATAATATATCTATCTATAATTGGATTTAATTGACATTAAGTTCATGTTGGTGTAGTGGTTGTGTCCATTGTGTCCGAATGCTAGAACCCGAGTTCGAATCGGTGCTTCCTATTTATTTTTGGAAAAATTCGATTTTGAAAAGGCACAACTGTTGATTTAAAATGAAAAGGTGCAAGGAAGGCTCGAACTCGGTTCCCACGCGAGCAAGCATAACGTTTTACCACCAGACCATTGCATAACTTCAGTTAATACATGAACGGTAATTATATATGACCCTTCGCAAACAGTGGCAGGAGAAGAATTGCAACTATTCCCAAGTTACATTATTTTCCTATAAATAGGGCCACTTTGGACAGAATGCAAACAACGAATTCAAGCAATTGCCATCCATTTTCTTTCACACATTCTCATATACTAAGTCAACTTATTCTTTTCTAATGCATGAGAAAAGAATAGGTAACATTATTTTGTAACATACTATTGAGAGATATTCTTGGTGTGATAGTGCAAATCATATCAAGGTTTCCAAAGTACCCTGAAGGGGATTCGCTGGTAGTCTCATTTGCATCCGATTGGTGGGGGCGAATCGAACCTAAAGGCTAGTGTAACAACACGCTTTGGAATTTACTACATAGAATCTTCCTCAACAACTTCACTATTAAAGTCTTGCAGCAACTGTCACCAACAAAGATCCAACAATCTTTAGGTTCGATTTTACATTCAATCAATGGCTGCATCACTCAAAGAAATGACTTCTAATTTTGTGAAGTTGGAGAAATTCGATGGAGGAAATTTTATCCGTTGGCAGAAAAAGATGAAATTTCTCCTTACAACATTGAAGGTGGTGTATGTTCTGAACACTACAAGACCACTGGAAAAGGAAGTGGAAACATTAGCAGAAACAAGAGAAAGGCAGAAGTGGGACAATGATGACTATATATGCATGGGCCATATTCTTAACGGAATGTCTGACTCCTTGTTCGATATATATCAAAGCAGCACATCTGCAAAGGAACTATGGGAGAAATTAGAGTCAAGATACATGCAAGAAGACGCTACAAGTAAGAAGTTTCTTGTTTCTCAATTTAATAATTATAAAATGGTTGATAATAAATCAGTAATGGAACAAATGCATGAGATTGAACGTATTCTTAATAACTACAAACAACATAAGATGCACATGGATGAAACCATTATTGTATCCTCCATAATAGATAAACTTCCACCTTCGTGGAAAGATTTCAAAAAATCTATGAAACATAAGAAAGAGGACATATCACTTGAGCAATTGGGTAATCACCTTCGTTTAGAAGAAGAGTATCGTAAACAAGAGGATACTAAAAACCAATTTTCTCATGAAAAGGTCCATGTAATGGAGGAAGAAAATTCAAGCAAATCTTTTAAGAAAAGAAATCGAGATTTTGATAAATCTCATGAAAAACACAATGGTAATAATGAACAACGAAAGAAAAGAAAAGGAAGTTGTTATCATTGTGGAAAACCAGGACACTTTAAAAATGAGTGCAGGTTCTTGAAAAAGAAGAACAAAGAGAAGAATTCAAGTGCAACAAAAGATAATCTTGTTGCTGTCATTTCCGAACTCAACATGATTGAAGATGTTGAATCTTGGTGGATAGACTCTGGTGCTACCCGCCATGTGTGCAAAAACAAAGAACTATTTAAGACAATTGATGAAGAAGATGGAAGTATTTTGTACATGGGAAATGCCTCAACTGTCCAAGTCAAAGGAAAAGGAACAGTGGAGATTGAATTCACTTCTGGAAAAGTACTTACTCTTAAAGATGTATTTTATGTTCCTGATGTTAGGAAGAACTTGATTTCTGTACCTTTACTTAACAAGTTTGGTTTCAAAAGTGTATTTGAGGGAGATAAATTTATTCTCTCTAAGGGTGGTATGTTTGTAGGGAAGGGTTACCTTTGTGAGAATATGTTCAAATGTAATGTTGTTAGTAAATATAATAATAATATGATTTCTGCTTATATTGCTGAGTCTTGTGATTTATGGCATATGCGACTAGGACATATTAACTTTAGAAAATTGAATGATATGATGAAATCAAATTTAATTCCGACTTTTAATAAAAATTCAAATTCATGTACTACTTGCATGCTAACTAAAATCACTAGACAACCTTTTAAAAGTGTTGAAAGAAGTTCTAAGGTATTAGATTTAATTCACTCTGATGTATGTGATTTACATGGTTGGCCTACAATTGGTGGTAAAAAGTATTTTGTCACTTTTATTGATGATTACTCTAGATTTTGCTATGTTTATTTAATGCATTCTAAGAATGAAGTTTTAGACAAATTTAAAATATTTAAAGCACAAGTAGAACTTCAACATGAAACTTTTATTAAGTGTTTTAGAAGTGATAGGGGAGGAGAGTTCTATCATCCTGAGTATTTTGAGTCCACTGGTATTGTGCATCAAACAACTGCACCATATTCCCCACAACAAAATGGAATTGCAGAAAGGAAAAATAGGGTATTAGAAGAAATGGTCAATGCTATGTTATCCTATTCTGGTTTATCTAAAGGTTATTGGGGTGAAGCCATGCTAACTGCATGTTATTTACTAAATAGAGTTCCCAATAAAAGGAACAAGATAACCCCATATGAACTCTGGAAGAAAAGAAAACCCAATCTTAACTATATAAAAGTTTGGGGTTGTAGAGCAATTGTTAAGGTTCCTGAACCAAAAAGAAAGAAATTGGGAGAAAGAGGAATTGAAAGTGTATTTCTGGGCTATGCAGAAAATAGCAA
>JBBPBR010000003.1:757963-768629 GCA_037974775.1 Cicer pinnatifidum | reverse complement strand
ACATTTAATATTAAATTTTACTTAAGTAGAAAAACTATAATATTTGATTTTTAAAATTACAATGAGAAAAAAAGAAAACAAAATTATAAAAACTTTGGTCATTGTATAATTTTTTTGTGAAAAGAAAAAATAAATGAGATAGATAAGAAACCATGTTAAGCTTTTGTTGGTGATTTTATTAAAAATAATAAATAGTAAAATACATTTTATCATTTATTAATTTCTCATTCATTTCACCTTGATTGTCAGTAGTGAGTTCCGTTAAAAAAAAACAATTATTTTGCCATTTATTTGTTTCATATGACATTAATATCAAACAAGTATGTGACTATTTCAAAAATGTTTTTAATTCTTACATAATAAACCAAGCATGTGATTTTTAATTGTTTTTAAAAGATTGAGTATTTTCTCAAAAAAATCATAAGTGTTTTCAAAAGTATTTTATATTATTATAAGGTGTTAGTTTTGTAGATTCTCTATGTGTAAAAAAAGACTCTTACTCAACTTATCACAGAAACAACATAAATAGGTATATATAAATAGCTAGATATAATTTATCACATAAGAATAAATCATTAAAATAACATAAATCATCATGATATTTTTATTAGTAAAATTTCTCAAATAATAATTAATTACAAATAATTTTATTTAGATTACCCCACTAACTTTCAATACAACTTAAAATAAAGTAAACCATAATTATTTGACTACATATTGAACAAACTTTATTGCGATGTGGATACACAATATTTGTGAATTAGATGTTCACATGGTAAACTGTATAATATGTTATTATTTTCAAAATCTTCTATATATATTGTACGGTCTACTTGATTAAATGTGGTGTGGATAGATGATTTAATATTGTACTTTGGAGAGGTTTTTCAATGTGTTGTTAGAAAAATGGAGAAGAGAAAGGTGAGAAAGTGCACGTGTTTGGAGAGGAAGGAATGCGACAGAGAGAGAATAGTGTAAATATAATAACCGTTAAAAGGGAATATTCGGAGTGTATTGGAATATTCGGAGGGTGTATTTTAGATTTTATAGCTTTTCTCTCTCTCATCCTCTGTGTCTAGCACATGCATATGTAAAGGAGAGAAAGAAATGTGATAGTTTACTTTTTGTTTTTATCTTCATTTTATTAAAAAATGGAACTCTATATAGACACCATAAAAAGAATCTTACTATGATTGATATCGGAATTACATTTTATCTAGATAAGAAACAGTGATGCAATGTTTTTGGAAAATTAAGTGGTACGTAAAAATCTTGTACAATAATTGTATCTGAGATCTATCATCATAATTGGTGAGACGTGACTTTAAAAAATGATATTTCATCAAATTTTATATCAAAGTTCTGTTCGGGAACAAAAAATGGAGATAAATAAAATCAGAGAACTATTTTCATAATTCAACCGGAAGGACCAAAACTACAATTATGCATTTATTTTTTATGTCAAATTGTAAACAGTAAATAAATTACGTTATTTTTACGATTACTATTTATACATATGAAATTTGTCAAAATTTTAAAGAATTATTGAAATTTATGTTTGCATAATAATAAAAAAAAAATGACACAAAAATAAAAGTAGGAACATTATTTTAAAAAATGAAAATGGAGAAAAACATTATCCATGAGACATTGGATAAAAATGTAACTTATTTCTTTTAAATTAAATAATTATATCATTTTATATTATTAAAAATTAAATTTATCAAATATTTTAATTTTAATTAACTACATTCTCAACTAAAGTCATAAAATTATCGATTATCAACTAACTTTTTAGTTATTAGTCCACTTTTTAGTTATTAACTACCTTATAATTTAATTTTACCGACCAAAGTATATTTTTTGGGATTTTTTAATTAAATAATTTTCTTATTTTTCATATAGCACTAAAACTTACGCCCAGGCGGATCCTGTTTTGAGGTACAGCAACTTGCTAGTGCAATTGGATGAATGGAAGTGGAAGTTATCTTCACAAGACTCGTGTTTTTATTTCGTAAATACTTATAATTTATAAGTTATAAATTATGTTCTATAATAGTCATTTATGATATTATCATTTGTAACGTTTTTTTGATAAATTAATTTAAGTGGTTATTGAGTTTATAATCTTTTAATTTTATCTTTTTTATTATAAATAATATTATTTTTTACCATTATAATTTATTTATTATAATTTAAAATAAATACTTTTAGAATTTTAAAATGATTTAAATAAATAATTTATTTATAAATAACTTATAAAATTTAAAATATATTTAATAAATAATATTTTAAAGAAAATAATTTATAATTAGAAAGAAATAAATTAACTAAATTAATGAAAAATATATCTTATTAATAAATAGTTTATTTATATAATTTTCAATTATTCATAAATAATTTAAAATTTAAAAATTAATATGTTAAAATAAATGAAAAATATATAAAATCAAACCATTTCCCTATTTCCACGGCTATCACTTATTGGAGAACTAACTGGAATCCAAGGACACTTTCTCGTTTATATAACTACCTCGACGGTTTTCCCCTTCGTTCCTTACAGTCACACCCCTCAAACACACATTACTACTCACCACCACCCACAGGGTAAGAGTGTGAAAAGAAGAATAAAAAAATGGCGCGAAATGATTTATCCTCTTACATTTCGCGTCCTCACCATACTCCTTCTCTTGCTCCGCACTATCACCGCCGGTCACGACTATAACGACGCTCTCCGTAAGAGCATTCTGTTCTTCGAAGGACAACACTCAGGCAAACTCCCCTCCGATCAGCGTCTCCGATGGCGCCGTGACTCCGCAATACACGATGGCGCCACTGCCGGAGTAAGTAAACGTAGTGTTCTGTTTTGACTGGGATTAACAATGTAGGACTTGTGTTGACCTGCATTGCGTTGTTTTTGTAACTTATGTTTCAGGTGGACTTGACCGGCGGATACTACGACGCCGGCGATAACATAAAGTTCGGGTTTCCGATGGCGTTCACGACGACGATGTTGTCGTGGAGCGTGATTGATTTCGGGAGGGTGATGGGACCTGAGCTTGGGAACGCATTGAAGGCGGTGCGGTGGGGGACGGATTATCTCTTGAAGGCGACGGCGAAGGTAGGTTCGGGCGTGGTGTTTGTTCAAGTAGGTGATCCTTTATCAGATCATAACTGTTGGGAAAGGCCAGAAGATATGGATACGTTACGCACAGTTTTCAAAATCGATAGGTCCCACCCTGGTTCTGACGTGGCAGGAGAAACTGCGGCTGCACTTGCTGCTGCATCAATCGTCTTCAGATCACGTGATCCCGCTTACTCTACCTTGCTTCTCAATCGTGCCGTTACGGTGCGTCACTCTCATTCCCATTCCCATACACCTCTCTCTTTTTTGTTTCTTTTTTAATCTTAATTATTTTTTTTTTTTTATGAAATAAAGGTAACAATAAAATTGTTTTATACCGTAGTATAAGTGTATAACTGTGTGGTAGTATAAATGTATAATATAACGTGGCAGATTGCACTAATAAAAAAAACAATGTTGCTTCCCACACCCCTCACATTGCTTCCCACACCCCTATTTTTTTTTGAAACACAAAATGTCCAAAATGCCCTTCCCTCTATAATCCACTAAAACACTTTTCAAACACCTTCTTCAACCTTCTATTCACTCTTTCATCTTCACTAACTCTAACCTTCAACCTTCAACCTTCTTCAACCTTCTATTCACTCCTTCATATTCACTAACCCTAACCTTCAACATTCAACACATTCAACATCATCTTAAGTAAGTCATCTTCAACACATTCATCATTTTCATTTTTGGTTTTTGAGCAACACCATTTTCATTTCTGGATTCATCATTTTCATTTTTAAGCTTATTGAACACATTCTGGGTTTATCATTGTTTTCTGGGTTTAATGGGTTTAATGTTTTCTGGATTCTGCGTTTTCTGTGTTGGGTTGAAAGGATTTACGTGAATTCAGTTCACGTATGGTGAAGATGATGATTTACGTGAACTGAGATGCCATACGTGAACTCAATTCACGTATGTGGACGTGAACTGAGTTCACGTAAGAAGGATTTAGGGGAATGGAGTTCACGTACGTGAACTAAGTTCACGTAGAGTGCCCAGGGAGTTCACGTACGTGAACTGAATTCACGTAGGATGCAATTTTTTACATTAAGTTCACGTACGTGAACTCAGTTCACGTAGACTAGTTATTCAGTTCACGTACGTGAACTAAGTTAACGTAGGCAGGATGAGGTTGATCAATTAGGCAGGATGATGCAGGATAAGTTACCATTGCACATATTTAGTATAGATGAATAAATTATTGTTCATGCAATTCGATTATGTTTTCTGAATCTTATTGTTTATTATGCAGAAATGGTGCGAACAATGTTTACTGATGGAGACGGTAATGTTATAGAAGGGCCCGAAAGTCGACGTGTTAGACCAACCGCTTCTGCATGGGCTCACCGTGCTCGGCTTGAAATGCGGCACCAACAAAGATTGCAGAGGCAACAAGCAGAACAAGCACAAGCAGAACAGGGGCAAGCGAATGAGGCCCAACATGCTAATGATGCTCATGCTGATGAGAGACACCGTGATGAGGCCCACCCTGATGAGGGACAAACTGAAGCAGCTAACGGATATCCCGGGGGTCCGATTGACAGATCTGTCTTAAGGACATATGGGGATCATGTTGCGACACGATTATGGGATGGCGTTGTAAGTAAATATTTTAATGAAATTAAATATTTATTTTAATGAAATTTAATTTTGTGTTTCAACTTACATTTATATTGGTAATTTATTTCAGGATCGCGGGGAGTTAAGGGTTTTTAGCAATGGAAAAAAATTAAAAGAAGCTGTCATTGAAAATGAAGAGGTTGAGGAACTTGTCAGAAGTTCCGGTTTATATCCATTGCTAAAATGCAGCTACGAGATGATCGACAAAGGTCTAATTTCTGCCTTTGTCGAGAGATGGCATCGCGACACTAACAGCTTTCATCTTCCAATTGGGGAGATGACAATTACTTTAGACGATGTGTCTTCGCTGCTGCATATACCCGTCACTGGTGCGTTTTTTAGCGTGAGTATATTTAGTAAAGATGAAGCTGCGGAGTTATTGGGTGAGCTAGCTGGGGTTAGTTTGGCTGATGCATACGCTGAATTTAACATGACGCGCACAACTACTGTTCGGTATAGTTGGTTGCTCGACATATATCATCAGCGTTGTGTTGATCAGCATTGGCAGATGGCTGCGAGGGCATTTCTTTTATTTCTGGTGGGTTGCACGTTGTTCAGCGACAAAAGTGCTTTTGCAGTGAGTGTTGCCTACCTAGAATGCTTTAGAGACCTCGACTCGTGTGGGGGATATGCATGGGGTGCTGCTGCGCTTGCTTACCTGTACGATAATCTTCGAGAAGCGAGCATGCATCAGACTAGGACGGTATCCGGATATCTGACACTGTTACAGGTATTTGCAGTTGCTTTCGTTGTTTGATTGATTTCATCTATTTGTGGTTTGTTGATTTACTGATTTATGAATATGTTATTACATATGTGCAGGCGTGGGTGTATGAGCATTTTCCAACATTGTGTGCGAATTGTTGTCGACTATCTTCGAGTTATGATGAGGAATACCCGAGAGCACTTAGATGGAAGCCAAAACGGGATAAAGGTTTGGTTATTCCATTTAGGAAAGCACTGGACGAGATTGATGTTGACGACATATGTTGGACACCCTATAGAGAGCATAGACCGAAGCGACCATTTGAGGTAGTTTCACTATTTAGAGGATGGATACGCTGGGGTCCCAAGATGTATGCTCACTTACCAGATAGGGTATTGCGTCAATATGGACATGTTCAAACCATCCCTGGTTCACCTTTGGAGATAGTAGGCCAGACGACCACACCAGAGGAAATGGACATCATGTTTACGCAATATGCTGTTCATGTAGTTGATGCTGGAGCAGTTGTACACAGACCTGGAGAGTGCGCTAATGAGTACATGGATTGGTTTCGTCGAATTTCTCATCCATATATCATTCGCAGAGAACCAGTCTATGTAGCTCCTTCGGTTGCAGAACCTGCCGATGATCATGCTCCAGATGTCACGGTAAATTCATGAAACTTTAAGTGATACATTTATTAATATTATTAATCATTTAATTAATTAATGTGCTTTTTATTGCAGCGTCGAGCAATACAAATTGCAGAGGAGATTCTGGGTCGACAACTGATATTACCTGACGGCATCGCACTCGTCAATGAATTAATTTTATTATTGCGATCTCAGAGTGGTGGTGGTAGTAGAGATTGGACTAATGTTGTGTCATACCGTAGGAGACATAGACAGACTTAGGATTTAGATTTTGTATTTTGGATTTTGTATTATGGTATTGCGATATTTTGGATTATGGATATTTTGGATTATGGACAACTGGATTATGGAAATTATGGATATTTTGGATTATGGATATGTTGGATTATGGATTATCAAGTGTAGTGTTTGATTATTTTTCCTGAAATGTTTAAAAATTACACGTTCATTTAAATAATGCACATACATCATTCTGTTTACAATAATGCACATAATGCACATACATCATTCAGTTTACAATAACTTCATTTATAGTAAAATGTTTTTTGGTTTTACAAAGTTTTTTGTCATATCACCAAGTACATTTTTCTCATGTTGAGACAATCGGCCTAAGAAAGAGTGACCGGTCAATTTTTTAGCCAATTCGTGGTTATGGAGACCACATATTACATGCAAATACCATCCATCATCAACACTTGATCGCGTTCCTCTCAATCTAAATGGACAATCACATTTTCTAGTCCAAGTACTCTTTGTAATATTAGGATTCTTCCATGGTCTATATTTACCACTTCTTTCACAACCAAGAATTAATTTTGTCTTTGTTCTTGGTCGTGCAGTCGCATTTTCAGATCTAAAAATCACAACAACAATTCCATTTTCCCTTCCAACCTTTCTAGCTCATTTCAATAATTCATCTCGTGTATCAAACATCATGCTGGTTGTAAACATATCAGTCAAATCAATCATAACAGGTTCAACTCCGTCATTCATAGCGTCAATATTAGGTTCCACATCATCACAGATTTCTTCAAAATCACGATCCAAATCATCATACATTTCTTCAAACACATCATGTTCCAAACCTTCCAAACCTTCATACATTTCATCACTGTTGTCTCCCCCTTCATCCATTTAACTGCATCCAATAAATTACACTAATATAATATAACCATCTCTAAACCCTAAAAAAAATAAAAAAATGGCATGTTTAAAAAATGGCATCTGTACGTGAACTGAGAGTGCCTACGTGAACTGAGAGTGCCTACGTGAACTCAGTTCACGTATCACTCACGTGAATTCAGATTAAGACACCTACGTGAACTCAGTTCACGTACTCATAAAATGTCCATTTTTTACATTTTACGTGAATTGAGTTCACGTATGTTCACGTGAATTCAATTCACTTGTATGATACGTGAATTGATTTCACGTATGCCTACGCAAACCTATTTCACGTACGCCTACGTGAACCCAGTTCACGTACAATGTAAAAAATCATCATCCTATTAGCTACGTGAATTCAGTTCACGTCAACGTCCGTGAACTGAGTTCACGTACGAAACTCAGATCTGGAAAAAAAATACAGCTTCAAACTACTCATCTGCTTGTTTAGATTCACGTAAATGACGAGGATGATGAAAATGATAAAATGTTCAAAGTGATTGAACTTTATTCAACATGAAATGCATCAAAATGATGAGGATGAGGATGATGAACAGTAACAACAAGGAAGAACTTTGAATATGGAAGTTGGTGAATGGAAGGTTGAAGAAGATGTTTGAAAACTGTTTTAATTGATTATAGAGAGAAGGGCATTTTGGGCATTTTGGGTTCCAAAAAAACATTAGGGGTGTGGGAAGCAATGTGAGGGGTGTGCGAAGCAACATTGTAAAAAAAAAAATAGGAAAAATACTTTTGTTTGGTTGAAAAGTAAAAAAATTAAATAAAACTCAACTGTGGTAAATTTGAAAAGAGGTTTGTGAAAAAGACAACCAAAGGTTTCACACTTTTCACTTTCACGAGATCTATGATAGAGAGAGAGAGAGAGAAATCTCTCATTTTGTGATCATTCAAGCCAACACTTTAATGGGAATTGAGTTTTACTTTTACTTTTACTTTTACTTTTTACTTCTACTACAGTACTTTCCATTTTGCGATTAGTTAACATCATTCACAAAGTTTTGTTAACATCATTCACTTTAAAGATACCTTACTCTCTTTCCATGAGGAATTGAAGCTCAATTTCCAATAGACATCTCCAAAAAAGCATCATCACAAAAAAAAAAAACTCATATGAAAATTGAAATGTCCACCAAACAAACTACTAATATGGTTCATGTAGATGAAGACTACAATGAAATGGAACTAAGTGGAGTAATTATGATTAATGAATAGTATCTTTGAAGTGAATGATGTTAGTAAAACTTTGTAAATATATAAAAGAGTATTTTATTTTTATTTTTACTATTGGCATATTAAGAGTGACTAAAAAAATCAACCATGGATGGAAAAATAGATATATTATTTTATTATTACTTATACTATTATAATTAATATACTATTCATTAATTAACTCAAAACGGTTAATGTATATAATTGAGTGTGTGACACTTAAAAATGATAATTTAATAATCAATAATAATTCTCTTATCTGTTAGGTGTTGTGCTTGTGGTGATGGATTAATCAATAATAATATGGTATGCACAGATAGGGAATGGACGGACCATTAGGAGCAACAGGGTCTGAGGTGGAGAAAGTGAATGCAATTTGCCCAGACCACGAGAAGCGTAACTTTATCTCTATATTCGGCAACTAGCTTGAATGAATGAACAGTGTACACACACTGCGCTCCCACATGCCCAACGGGGATGCAAGACAAGAGGAACAAACACAACACATAAAAGACAAAACCACTTCGATAAGCACCCACACACATAACAAATCATAATAGTTTTAATTGAAATTGATTTATGCAAATATTTATTTCGTTAATATTAAAAAATTAAAATCAAATATTATATATATTACACTAACTATTTCTAATAAGAAATGATTTTCTAAGATTAAAATAAAAAAAGAAAGATTAAAAAAATTGCATAATTTAAGCCTATAGAATAAAATAGCACAGCTTACCTTAGCAATGAGGACATTAATTCCAACATGTTTGTTATCCCAACCAAATTCATTTATATACGTCTTGAGGATATTAATTATCTGAAGAGAATACTCAAATCGACTACTACATGTGCCGCAGTTTAGTTGAATTTGAGTTAAGTGATGTATTATTTTTACTACTTAGAAAGAAAAAAATTCAGCGTGTATTTTATTTTTCTTCGTGTTTTTCTTATGTCATTTCCTTACTCAACAACTTATCAGATTCATGTTTGATCCCTCAACTAACTGTTTTGTAGATGGTTAAACTGGATGTAAGACAGTTCGTAGACTCGGCTAAATTGAGCTACAGTTTTTGCACCACTCGGTTGCAGAAATCGTCTATAAATAGATGGTACCACTCGATTTACAAACAAAACTAAAATTCAAAATTTTTATCGAGTTTTCTCTCTTCTCACCTTTCACTTTCATCTCATATTTTTATGTTCCCTTACCGAAATTCACATTTTTGAGTGTTCATAATATCATATTTTTCGAATAATTTTAACTGACATATTTTAAAGATATAATTCTATAATAATTTTTTATAGTACATAATAAAACTGATTAAGAATATATGTTTTATCTAAGAGAATCATAATTAATCGTTTATCTTTCATAATTTTAGTTAATGCTGCATAATATTTTAAAAAGACCGAATTATTACTCATCACAATGATATATTCATTTGTTGAATATTATTTTTTTAACAAAGTTTTTCAAAATTAAAAAACAATAGTAAAAAATTTATTATCTTAGTTTTTCACGTGGGATGCAAATTAAATCTAAAAGATTATACATATCAATCAAAAATTAAATCTGACATATTATATGTTACTACATTAATGTCCTATGTGAGAGAGAGAGTATGAAATTTGAATTGAGGACGTTTGCCTTGCATTCCCGTGACTACGTTAAGGAATTCAATGTTAGTTCTTTCCTTTCATGATAATAACACAAACTATTGATTTTTCATTTTAGTGTCAATTAATTGCTTATTTTAAGATGCATACATCTAAAGAAGTGTCCACAAAAAGTTTTTAATTTTGGTTTCCTCTTAGCAGAGAATAAATATTTAGAATTATTTATAACAAAACAAAAAATAAAATCTAAATATTTTCAAAACAAAATAAAGTTAATTTTTTTTATAAGTTATAAACCAGTATTATTTTAAAGAATTTATGAAAATAAATTAAAAATAACTTATATAAATACCATAAATTATTTGGAGAAATCTTTTTAAATAATTTCATAAATTTTTATACAAAAACATGAACTCAAATAAATCGTCTAATTCGATATTACTATCATTATATAAAATAAAAATAACACAGATAAAAATAAAAATAACAAATATATGATTTAACTAGTTAAGACTTACAATCATATGCATTCAC
>JBBPBR010000003.1:728919-741421 GCA_037974775.1 Cicer pinnatifidum | reverse complement strand
TCGAAGAAAAAAATGATTTAAAATATTTTTGAAAAAATAATGTTTCTATATTTTTTTTTTAAGAAAAATAAATTTCAAAAATTTTCTAAGAGAAAAAAATTTTAAAATTGTTAAATTAGTTTTTAAATTAAGTTTGATTAACTGAATTATTTTAATTATGTGGTTCAATTCATGAACCATTTAATTAGTTTGATTTATTTTCACTACAATTCAATTTATCAATATAGTTCAATTAAATATATATATATATATATTGCACAATTTGTGTCTAAATTAAAGTGTTACATCAATATATATATATATATATTGCACAATTTGTATCTAAATTAAAGTGTTACATCAATGATAAAAGTTTAATTCACTTAAAGTATTACATCAATGATAAGAGTTTAGTCTAAATTGAGCTTAGTATCAATTGGATTAATAAAAAAAAAATCCTTTTTAATTTTTTAAAAAAATATTAAAACCAATGTAGTCTGAATTCAAGAGTGGTACAAGTTAGGGTTACTTGGATAAATAAAAATTTCTCCTTTTTTTAAATTTTTTAAAAAGTATTAAAACCAACGGTAATTTGAATTCAAGAGTGGTATAAGGAGTTAGGACTTGTGATTTAAATAACCAATTTCAAGCAATATTTTGGCATCAAATATATGTAAGAATAACTTGTTTCAGATCGGGTATAACATCTCGGAAGCATCAAACTCAATCAGATAACTTTATTTAGACATAGATCATGTTTGATATGAAAATTAAATCCCCCACCCTTGTGAATGATTGAAGTCAAGTCGTGCATATGTCTTCAAGCATTAGTGAGTTGCCGATATCATTAGAAGCAAAGAACCAGCCTTATATATAAAATAACATCTCTTTAACTTTTCTTGAACATCTGAGAAATTTGCTGTATTGAGGTGTGGTCATTCATGCACAAAAGAAGTGTATATCTGTATGTATAGCATTAACTTAATATTATCATGGTCCAAGATTAACCTAAGACAAGCTCAACAAAACCTGCTGTTTACCAGTTAAGGTTCAAATCCTTTTTACCTCTACAAGCGTAAATTTTTTTTACATTGCCAATGTCGGCGTTAACAAAATTCCAAACCTTTTAGAATCTACTTTCTTCTAACCCAGGCTTTTATAAACATGTTCTATAGATTAGATTATTTGCAACAAAAAAGATATAAATGATAAAAGGAAAATAAATAAAAATCCCTCGGTTGTGCAATTTTATATTGAGTTAACCGAGTCTTCATCGCTGCCTTCACTATCACTACTGCTACTGCTCCCACTACCACTGCCACTTTCACTGCTTCCACTGCCACTGCTACTGCTGGAAGTAGATGTTTGCTCATCCCTCCCCTCTGCATTCACTTGGGCTCTGAGAGCTTCAGCAGCATTGGGTCCTTTGTCCACCTCATCACCACTATCATCAACATCAGGAATCTCATCGTCAGTTAGTGGAATATTCATGTCAAATCCAACATTATCCTTTTCTTCAACATTATTGTCATCCAACGGTGATCCACTGCCAAAGAGGTCATCAATATCTATATCTCGATGTTCCTCAACTTCATTTATAGCAGCTGGTGAGGTAGCAGAAACAATGGGTAGTTCAGTTATCTGATCATATGACCTCTTAGAATCAGATTTGATGCCTGTCATATTAGTACAAAATACAAAATTAAATTAATTTCAGTTCAATATATCCATACTCCATAGCAAAGCAACTGGCAAACCATTTCATCAATTGTGGATGCATCACTTCTAGAAACAATGAAGCATGCATCCAGCAAAGAAAAGCGTCTGTATATGCACATAAGATGACGGGGACATTTTGGAAGAAGTAGCGAATGAGCACGAAAACCAACATGTTGGAAAGCATGAAGAAAATACATTTACACGACAGTTGATATAATAATATAAATAATTCATCACACATGTAAAAAAACAGTCTATATCTAGCAGCATCAAGTTACAAAGATATGATGAAAATTAAAAGCATAGTATAACCTCCTTGCACCTGGTTGAAGGAAAAGGTTGCACAGTGGGAAACAAAAATGCAACTAAAAAATGACCAAAATTAGAAAGTAATACAAAAAAACATATGTTGTTAGGGATATCTCACATGTCATCAGAAAATCAATTAATCAAGGAAATCAATACAAAGCCCATATACTACAGAAATCTTCTAACCATACCATACATACCGGTATTTTCAGGTCCGCCAACATCAATACGCTCCACTTCAACCTGCGCAGAATCGATGTAAATCTAAGGTAACAAGGTACGAAGAGAGAAAAGAAGTACTAGGAATATGATATGACAAGGATATGTATTCAAATCACAAAGTATCGTGCATATCAAGTTCAGTAAGGTATCAACTTCCAACGAAACACTGAAAAACTTATCTTAATATATTACTAAAATAACCATATAAAGGATAATCTCCAACTGCTTTCATTTTTATGATGTAACGAAATAGACTACTAAATTAACAACTATGCTAAGCTAAAGATAGTTGGCAAGCCCTTACTGGTACAGCTTGAACTGAGCTCCGACCACTGGCAAAAGGTGTTGGTTTTACGAACTTCCCAATGGGAGATAACCGAGGATCCAAAGCTGGTCCAGACGGAGCAGTAACAGTTCCAACCGCAGCAGCTGAAGACTCACCAGGCATTCGAAGGTGACGCAGTTGCTTTACAGCCCTATCAAGCCGCTCCAATCGAAGTGTCTTACCATCAAAGAACAATACAGCATCATTTTCCTTGTATTCCTCACTATTACCCTCAAATGTCACCTTGGGTTTTCCTACTTGGTTGTTCTGAAATTCCACAGAGACTCTATTCTCTTTGGTCTTGCGCAGCAATCCTGGCTTAGTCTTATCAACTGAAGCTGGCTTAAATTCATCTACACAAATTTCAATACTTTAAATATAAAAACTCAATAGACACCAAAAAGAAGAATAAAATACAACGTAGAAAACATAACAATATAACTATTGCAAAATCAAAAGTTTTAATTCAGAAACTTACATCGCAGAGTGCAGTATTTGTTAGCGGAATCATCTTTAAAAGAAGGTCCTAGGGTGAGATTGTACCACTTATCAGGCTCAGGAGCAGTTTTAGGTTCTTCTTTAGATTTGTTGGCCATTTTGGAACCTGATTCAGCCTGTTCCAAATGAAATTTTGTTAAGATTCTAACAACATATTAACAACAAAAACACAAAATTCTAACATAATAATAGCAAAATAACCAAATTAACTTTTAACATCTTAGGTAAACTGTGACTCACGAAAGAGCATAGAAGAGAGAACAAGAATCAAAATCGAGAGAGAGAGAGAGAGAGAGAGAGGGTTTGTTTGGGTGGGTTGTGATTTGTTTTTCTTCCTGTAATGAGATTGTAAACCGTTATGATTTATTCATGGTAGACAAATTAATCACTAATTAGAGTTGCCGATTGCAGGGGCGACGAAATGGCAATTGAGAAAATTAGAAAAGACGGAAAAAGAAAACTTGGAAGGACTTTATCCAACGACCAACACATGCCGCTGTTTATTATTTCAGTTTATGATGATGATGATTAGTCACTTCAATATTTTTATTTATTTATTTATAAAATAATTTTTTTATCTAACAAACTACTTATAATTATTTTTATTCTATCCACAAACAATCACATTTATCTTTTTTATTAATTTTTAGTTACTATATAATAAAATAAAAGAACAAAGGAATTTGCATATAGATACAGACGATGAGAGTATATTGTATTTGTTGTTGCTTACGAAATTTGGTGTTTAGCATATTTGTCGTTTGATCCATTGATTAGTTTTTTGTTTGGTTGATTAATCATTTGATCAGCTGAAAATATGATATTTAGACTAACTTCGTTGTTCTAATAATTATTTCATTTTTTATCAGACGATTACATTGATAAAGGGAATTTGTTTTTCAGTAGCAGGTTCCTAGACTACTCCAAATAGCATTTAGAGTTGAATGTTGAACTACTATCTAAAATTGCATGAAAAATAAAGGAAAAGTGATAAAAGAAAACAAAAATTATGCTTACTATATTAGTGCATATTTTTATAATGTGGTAATACGGGTTCTGAGCACATTTTTAAATTTTATTGGGTGTATATTTTTTTGTGTGAAATATATTCTAAATATTATTTTTCATTATATTTAGTGCAATTTTTTATTTACTTCCACATTTTTCAATTAATCATTACTTTGTTTATTTAATTTAAATTCATATTTTCAATAATTTTTGAAATAAAATTAATGTGTCATATTAGTAAAATAAAGCTTTTATTAGTATATACTATATTATTTAGTAATAGTGAATCAACATGAAGTTATATTTAATTAAAAAAATTAACTTATATTCATAAAAAATGTGATATAATTTTATGAATTAAATTAATATTTGAACTTATTTGTTTAATCATCATCAGAGGCTTTTAAAGGGGGGTTTCAAGGAAGTACAAACTGCAGACATGATCATAAACAAGTACAAAACCAAACACAGCAATAAAACTTTGAGCAATCAAGAAACTATCCTACCTTAAATAAAACATCTGAATATCGTGACAAATAGAGTAAAGAAAAGAATCATCATATACTAAATTTAGTCATTGAGGGAAGGAAAAGGAAGTTGTGATAAAAGTCTCTTCAGTTCAGGTCTCCAAGTATATTCCGCACAGAAGATTCAGGAAAACAAAAGTTATTTTGTTATTGTCATCCTCAGAGACTTTTTCACTTGTTTTGAAGTGGCAGGGACAATTGTTATACCAGAAAACTTGATTCAAGTTTTTTTAAATTGAAAATATATGGAACTAAATTCTCGTCTGGGAGTTGCTATCCCTATCTATCTCCTAGAAACCACAGATCTGGCAATTCCAAAGAAAAAGCCGTACAATTTTTTAATAGCAAATTCGAACTTAAAAACAAATATGGCTAAAACAAGAAGAACACCCAATAAGGCTAGAAGAGCCAGCAAGAGACAATTGAACCAAGAAATCAATAAATCATGCAACTGAATAATAAAATTAAAAATAAATTGCAAAGAACAAAAATATCATAATAAAAACATGATAAATGGGAGTCGAAGCACAAGGAAAAGGGAAGAAAGAAACACATTAGAAAGCCTCTTCAGTTCAGGTCTCCACATAATTTCTGCATGGGCAACTCAGAAGAACGAAAATTATAGGTTTGATCATCCTCAGAGGCTTTCTAAATGTGGGTTTCAAGGCAGTAAAAATCTCACAACAAATGACCTTAAACAAGTAGAAGACCTAATCAAATAAAGCTTTGAGCAAAGAGCCGGTGACCAATTAAGTAAACAAAAGAATGACCATATCCAAAAACGTGACAGAGGGAAAGGGAAAAACGTAATTAAAGTCTCTTCAGTTCAGGTCTCCAAGTATCTTCCGCATGGACAACTCAGAAGAACGAAAGTTATTTTGTTTCTGTCATCATTGGAGACTTTTTTTAACAGGTTTTGCAATGGTAATACTCAAAAGGGATCAATACGAAAATAAATCAAACCAAGACCTACATGCAAAAATAACAATTACTTTTTCAGAAAATAAAAAATATAAATAGCACAAAATCATCATCTAGGAGTTGCTGTCTCTACCTATCTCCTAGCTAACTCAGATCTTCAATTTAATATCAGCAACATTATGTTTTTTTTATATGAAATTCGAACTCATAACAAATAGGAATCATGTAGCAAAAGTCAAAACAAAAAATGAAACACAAAAGTAACACACTAATGGAGTAATTGCATACATAGGAGCAAATATTCGAAAGAAAAAACATAACAATCGAAGAAAGAGAGAAAATTAAACAGTAGAATGGGAGCAACGTACCTCAAAGTAGAGAAGAGAGATCTGAAATTTGAAAGGTACGAAAACGAAGACAGATTGGATTCCACAACGCTCGCTACTTGTTTATACTGTTAAGTTGCAAAACCCTAGTTCTATTGCGTTTGGGTTTTTGACTCGGCCTGTTTCAAATGAAGTTTTGTTAAGATTCTAATAACATATTAAAAACAAAATCACAAAATTATAACATAATAATAGCAAAATAACGAAATTAAATTTTATCATCTTAGGTAAAAGTAGAGAACAATGACTCGCGAAAGAGCAGAGGATGGAGAGAGGTAGGGTTTGCGTGGGTGGGTTGTGAAATTTATTTATTTTCTTCCTGTAATGAGATTGTAAACCGTAATGATTTATTCAAATTAATCGCTAATTAGCGTAGCCTATTGCAGGGGCGAAATCGCATTTGAGAAAATTTGAAAAGACGGCCAAAGAAAACCTGGACGGACTTCATCGGACGGCCGACGACCAACTCCGCCTCTATTTTCGGGGCAGTTCGGTAATTTAGTGCTCCGACTCCACGCACGCCGCTGTTATTGATTTTTAAGTTTATGAGTATGACGACGATGATTAGTCACTTTAATATTTTTATGCCATAATTGACTCTTTTAATTTAATTTCAATTACCACTTCAATCTTTTTTTATTTATTTAGTTTTTTTTTATTTAGTTTTATGTTATTTTTTTATCAAAATTTTTAATTAAAATTTATAAAAATTAATTATTATCTTTAATATAATATAAATTTCATTAAATTTATAACTCAAATCTTCAAATAAACTCATATTTTCATTCTTTATTTAATGAATTTGATATTGTTGAAGATGAAAATATGAGTTTAGATAAATATTTGAGTTATGCATTTGATACATATATAAATTTTTTTAAAATTGATATTAAATTTTACTGAGGTTTGTTTAAAGATTTTGATAAATTTTCTAAGTTTTTGTAAAGAAATAATAACATTGTTGACATTTTAAAATATAAATAATTAAATTATTACTTAAAATTTAATAAAAGATTAAATCGAGAAAAATAATAATAATAATAATAATAATAAAGAATTAAAATATTATTAAAATTAAGTTAAAGAATTGTGGAAACTATGCCTATTTTTATTTATTTATTTACAAAATAATTTATTTTTTTAACAAACTACTTATAATTATTTTTATTCTATCCACCAACAATCACATTTATTTTGTATTAACTTTTAGTTACTATAGCATGAAATAAAAGAACAAGAGAATTTGAATATAAATAAAGAGGATTTTTTATTTATCATCGTCGTTAAAATTCGGTATTTAGTATACTAGATCAAAATTGATTAATAGTTTGATCAACTAAAATATGATATTTACACTAATTTCGTTGTTCTAATAATCATTTAATTTTTTATCAAACGATTATACCGATAAAAAGGGAATTTGTTTTTCAATTGCATGTTAGTTACTAGACTACTTCAAATAGTATTTGGAGTGGAATGTTACTGCTATCTAAAATTGCATAAAAAAATAAAATAAAATATAATAAAAATAAATAAACAATTGTTTGATTAATATTATGCGTGTCAAAATAATCTTTATAATAGATATTTATAAACTTATAATAACTAAGACATTTACATCAATTTATATGTGATGTTTTAAATAATAATAATTCACACATTACCTTGTATAAGATTAGGGCTAAAAACATTAATATAATAACTATTATAACGACAAAGTTACAAATCAAAAGTCTTTGGCTAAGGTATTCACTTTCACATCAGTCAACCACATCCTTTATCACATGTTATGCCCTTGGTAGACCAACAATATCTTGCACATGCGACTTAGTTGAGGGCAAAAATGTACTTTTTGCGAATGACTTCCCTTCTTGTATCATGTTATTCGCATATTTATTATTAAGGAATGAGTGATTATCCATGTTTTTAGCCTATAAAACTAACCTTGTTTTATTTTATACTTCCATTTCTCTCTTCATAATCACTTCCCACTTTATGCCACGTATCTATGAAACATGTTATATGCAATTTTGAATTGGTGTAAGTTCTTTGTTATAATCTCTTGTCCACATATTCAACATCACCATGAATTCAACAACACTCTGTATTGACCTCCAAACATAGAGTTGGTAGCTAATTTAGTTATCGGGCGATAATTAATTTAGTCATAAGTCTATTCTACAAGAGTTGATTCATTATCGTTGGTCAATTTTGCATCAGATGATAACTATATATTTTCATCTTAATCGAATAAAACTTAATAATGACCTTCAAGTCATATAGGCTTGGGAGCCACGTTTAGCAATCAACCGACATGTGATTCGGCCATCAGTCGATGAATAATTTGGCTGCCAGTTATATATCAACTGATTTAAACGTCAGCCAATTCTAAAAAAATATGTCTTTATAATACAATGTAGATCATATTTATAAGATAAAAATAACTAGGTGAATGATGAAATTGAATACCATTAATCAATTCACTCGCTAATTAGAGTTATAAAAATGTAGAAAATTGCGAAGAAATTTTCTATTATCTACAATATTCTTAACATTGATGAGATGGTTATTATATTCATAACTTTATGATAAACATTAATATAATTTATATTTAGGAACGTTTCTCTTCAAACAAAAATTTAAGTGTCACTTTTTTTTATAAATCATTATTCAACAACTATGATGTGTTATCTTCTCTTTCTTTCAAGAAATTTCATTATTAATATTTAGTTTTGTTTTTTTATAAACACAAAAAAATAAAAATCAAGAGATAAATCACCTCCTTAAAAATGGATCGTATCAATTAAAAGAACCGACAAACTAGGACATGATCGGTCCAAATAAGGCCACTAAAACAACATTTTAAGCCTATGTGAAAAATAGATTTTACTTTATACAAAGGCCTAAAAAAATTACTAATAAAAAGACATTTATAATATTTTTTAAATTAAAATATAGAAATATTTTTTAAATAAATATTGTCTCAACATATTAAATCAATTGAAAAAATAAATATTATACAACATCAATTATATTAATTTAGTGAATCCACGTTAAAAATTATAAAATTTACTTTAAATCTCATATTAAAATTTATTTTAGTATTCCATATATGTTAAGTTGACCCTGAACTAGAAGGCGGCTCATGAACCAAAACTATTGAATCCATACTATTAACTCTCACCTTTGCAAAACTATCCGCATAAATTATTTAATTTTGATTTGTAATCATTATTTATAATACATATTTACAAAAATATTTTTTTATTATTAATAAGTAAAGAAATTCAACATGAAAATTTTAAAATGATTGAAAATTAAATAACTATATAATGGTAAAATAAAAATTAACGAAAAAAATTAAATATGACAATTTTAAAAAATTTAATAAATAAATAAACAACAACATAATGTAAAAAAAACAATTAAATATGTATCACAAACATAATATACAATATTTATTTATTAAAATTATATATAATAACTTAAATATAAACAAAAATATTTTTCCTAGATACAAGGCAATTATCTTTCTTCTTTTACAGAGGGAACAAATATTTTTCAATAAATATTTTGATATACATTTCTTATGAATAGGGATGACAATATGGAGGGACGAGGACGATTTTAAGCATTACCAACTCCACCCCCACCCCAACGGAGACAGGATTTTCCACCCCGCCTCCACTCCAACAATTGGAATTTATTTATTCATATCATAAAAAATCAATAATTTGACTAAATAGTAACATTCAACATGAGTTCTAAAATTACAATAATAAAAAAATAAAGTCACAATATCTCAAAATTTATTTAAATTTTCTACAAGTCACAATATTTTCATAATCTTCTAAAGTGAAAATATCAATTCGAACAAAAGTTATAAATATTCAAAGTTCAGACGAACTATTCCATCAAAACAACAAAAAGTTTCAAATCATTAAAACAAAAAGGTTCCAAATAATAATTTCTTAACGATCATCTTCACCTTCAAGGTGGGAGAATTGGAAAGTGAAGTAACACCACTGATCAACAATTCATTTATATTAAAAAATAAAAGTTAAATATTAATATTTAACATTGCAAATTTAAATCGAATAATGTAGAGAATAAAATATATTCATCGTCATACTCCATTTCATTGAGTAAAATAACATTTTTCATTGTCCATTTTAGAATTCAAATCACCTATCGATATCAACATAGTACAATATAAATAATGATAATTTAAGATATAAAAAATAATTAACTATTTTAAATATATTCAAATTAAAATGAATAACTTAAAACAAATATCAATCTTCTCAGCACTCCATAATCAACTTCTAGCACACATTAAGGTCTCTAAAGTAGTCCAATGAAGTCGGCTTCGATGAGGACTTAAGATATGTCCGCCGATACTGAATGCAGCTTCAGAAGCTATAATAGAAACATGAATTGCCAATACATCATTTACCATGGTTTGAAGTGTTGGATGCATAATATCATTCAACTTCCACCACAACAAAATATCAAAATTAGGACTTCTTGACAAAACTTCCTCCTCTACATAAATATCCAATTCTATTTTGACAAATGAAGTTCTAACTCTTTTTTTAGTGTGGAAATATTAACTAACGGATTACAACTTTCATTCATAGTTAGTTGATGTGAACTTTCTTCTAAAGTAAGTTGACATGGTAGTGGTTAAGATGCGCCTTCAATTTCTATTTATATATTTTGTAAACTTGCACATAAAAACAAATTAAATTTATGAATTCATAAATAAGTTTATGAATATTATTACTAATAAAAAGTCATTATTCAGATCTAATTCCCAAGTATTATTGATGATTATTACTTTGAATAAAAAACTGCTACATAAGTATTATTGATGATTATTACTTTGAATAAATTATTGAATAAAAAACTGCTACATAATTTCATTACTCATAATTAATTCTCAAATATTACTCAGAATTTTTTAATAAAAGCTGCCACATATTTTCATTATTAATCAATAATTTACCAATAAAAAGTCATTATTCAGAACTAAACCCTACATATTTTCTTATTGATAAATTAAATTCATTAAATTCAATATTTTCCAATTTAGACGGATAAAAACTCCCTAAATCAGAATCAAAGTTAAGAAAATATGTATTTATAGATAGGAACTCAGCAAACATAGCTACAGAGTTTAAGCAATGAACCTAAAAATGCAAAAAAATCTCAAAACTGTTATACACAACATATGTATATTGAAAATGCAGAAAAATCTCAAAATACAGATATGTATAATTGTTATGCACAAAATCTCAAAACGAAAATGCAGAAAAATCTGAAAATGAAAATAAAACCAAACCATAAAACCAAAAAGATTGAAAACGAAAATGAAAATGCATTAAAATGTAGAAACATGAAAATGAATCTTAAAATTATAGCGACAAAGAGAAGAGAGTAAGTGTCGTTGTTATTCAAAATGATGAAGACGGCATACGAATGATGATGACGAAGATGACACACGAAAAAGAGGGAGGATGACCGTGAGCACGGGACAAAAAATTGAGGGTGGAGGTGGACGGTGGCAACAAGGAAAAAAAGAAAAATTGACAAAATTAAGGTTTTGTTACTATTTTAAGAGATATAATTAAGGATATTTAAATAATTGTGTTTATGTCTAATGGGTACAAGTACCGGTGCTGGGCGGATTTGACGAAACAACAATTAAATAAGGATAGTTTGTATATTTTTTTTTAAGGATAGTTTGTAAACAACAATTAAATAAGACGTTGAAAATGACAAAATAAAAACAAAATCATAATCTCTGTAGAATCTTAGTAGTTGATATTAAAGATGTTGTATAATGGTGATAATCCACTACTAATGTATCTAAAACAAAGGAAAGTAAATTTCAATTCACATGTTAAGAAATAAACATTCAAATTCATTTTGAAATATTATACGTTGAAAAGTGATTTTGATTCAAATAACATAAATTACTAATAATAACTTTCTCATTTACAATAACCAAACATAAATTAAGCCATGTTTAAACAATTAATATTTTATTATATATAAATATTTTATCTTCCAAGTATGCACCAGTATATTATTGCGGAATTTACCTCGATAGATTGTGTTTAATTTGAGAGAGTTAGATATGAGACTTCACTTTGATTGGTTTGCAAACAAACATAGTAAAGAGAAATAAAATGTGAGTCCCATACACTTTTAATTTATTAATTCGCCGGACAAGCTAGAAAGAGTGAATAAATTGGTAAATAGTCTTATATTATGCTAGCTTTTATTAGTATCTTTAACCACGCTCAACAATTTGTAATTTATATTTGTTTAGCAAAATTTCTCAACAATGTCTTTATTTTATTCGACTAATTTGTATTTGCATCATTTAAAAAAATCATAATAATTGGATTTTTAATCAAAAGATCAGTTTTTCAAATATTTTTTGTTGATGGAATTAAATTACAAGTTTGATGGTGGCTTAATCAATGGCGGATATATATGTCTCATTGAGTGTTTCGATATTTGAAATACTTTTTAATTATAAAAAAACTTTTTTTTTAGATTATTAGGTTGAGAGATTCTTTTTATGATTGAATTTTTAT
>JBBPBR010000003.1:696091-726775 GCA_037974775.1 Cicer pinnatifidum | reverse complement strand
TTTCAGATAAAAAGATTAAAGAAATTGGCAAATTTACTTTTTTTTTTCAAGCGTTGCCTACTGTAGTACAACTATTTTGATTTTTAAACCGATATAATAGTATATCACGTTAGCCTTTATAGTATATATTTGTAAAAAAAAACTTTTATTAATATTATATTATATTAATTAATTTAAAAATAATGGATCAACATGCTTACTTTTATACTATAATATCTATAATATCTACTTTTAAACTTAATATCTATTTTTAAACTTAAATGTTTATCATTCAAATTTGACTATTACTTATTTAAATTTATTATTTTATAATATAGGAATGATAACCGAAGTTTTAAGGAGAGAGCAATAATATAATAAAATGAAATGTTTATTGTTTGACTCCTTTTAGAGATGCTACTGATTCAATTAATTTTTGTGATCTAATTAGATTTGATTTCGCTTTCCATATAATACCGAAACAGACAAATGAATCAAGACACCGTATTTACACCTTTTTGTTTCTTTATTTATTTTTTTTATAGAAAAACAAAAAAGGAATTAAAACACGATCTACAAAGACTATTCTACCCTTGTAGCACTCTTTTTGAGTTCTCTATTACTTCGTCCCTTGTATCTCTCACTGTCCCACTTTACAACACACACTCTCTCTCTCTCTCTCTCTCTCTCTCTCTAAAACAAAGTATAAACCCTTTCTCTCTCTAAAATCTCTTATTCCAATGGCTTCACTCTCTCTCCTACGCCAAAACAGCTTCTTCTCCGCCACCCTCCCGAGCCAACACAAACCGAAATATGCATCTCCAGGAAGAGTCCGAATGTCCCTCCAAGAAAACGCACCAACAATCGCCGTCGTCGGAGTCACCGGCGCCGTCGGCCAAGAATTTCTCTCCGTCCTTTCCGACCGAGACTTCCCATACAGCTCCATCAAAATGCTGGCTTCAAAACGCTCAGCTGGCCGCCGCATAACATTCGAAGATAAGGAGTACGTCGTGGAGGAGCTGACGGCGGAGAGTTTCGACGGCGTTGACATTGCTCTGTTCAGCGCCGGAGGGTCAATCAGCAAGAAGTTTGGACCTATTGCTGTGGAAAGAGGAACAATCGTTGTTGATAATAGCTCTGCTTTTCGAATGGATGAGAATGTTCCGTTGGTGATACCTGAAGTGAACCCTGAAGCTATGGCTAATATCAAAGTTGGAAAGGGAAAAGGGGCTCTCATTGCTAACCCTAATTGTTCCACCATTATTTGTTTAATGGCTGCTACACCTCTTCATCGACGTGCCAAGGTTCATTCTTTTTCATTTTTTTACTGTTGTTTTGTAGCTGATTTTTTTTATTGGAAATGGTAGTTTGTTCTTTACAATATGTCAATTTATTTATGTTGTTTGTATAGTCTTTGATAGAGGTACCGTTTATGTGGCGTTTTATTTTAGTGTGTGATTTAGAACTTGTTTGGATTAACTTGATAATCACTTCATCATATAAGTGCTTATATAGAAGTTATTTCTACAACAAAAGAAAAAGGTCTTGTTTTTTTAAGAATTATAAAAAAAATGATTTTGACATTTAATAGTTTAGAGATTTTTTTTTAAAAAAAAAGTAATTTTGTGTTTCTACGCTATAATGAAAATTGCTTTTTTTTAAAAAAATCAGTTATAAAAAATGATTTTAATGAGAAGCTATTCAAAATAGTTTCTCATTGAGTTTTTAGATTATTTTTCAGATGCTGTTTTTTTTGAAGTGGTAACAAGCAAATGAAAACTATAGTGAATAGTTTTTTATTTTATTTTATTTTTAAATTAACTACTTTTTTTAAGATGTTTTAAGAAACAAGCTCAAAATAAAGTCAAATTGTTTTTAGGTCGTTTCAAGAACTAATGAACATGTTATAGGTCGTTTCGTAAGCTCTCCCAAAAAGTGTTTATGTCGGTAGATTAGTCAAATAAGTTAATCCAAACATACCTTATTATGTATTTTTATGCTTTGTGTTGTTTGTTTACTCATTGTGCTTGATTTGATAAATATTTTAGGTGTTGCGTATGGTTGTTAGTACCTATCAAGCTGCTAGTGGTGCTGGTGCTGCTGCAATGGAAGAGCTTGTGTTGCAAACTCAGGAGGTTTGATCTTATCTCATATTCTGCCATTAGGAACTTATGTGAGACAAAACTGGTTTCCTGGTCTTTGATCGCGAATTGAAGTTTTCGTTTTTATTTTTTGATTTTTTAGGTATTGGAAGGAAAACCGCCAACTTGTAAAATATTTAACCGACAGGTATGTGCTGCTTTTTGTGCATGTCTTGTGATTTAGAGTTTAAGAACTGCTTCTTGATGAAGTTATCATTTTGCAGTATGCTTTTAATCTGTTCTCACACAATGCACCTGTTCTTTCAAATGGATATAATGAAGAAGAAATGAAATTGGTCAAGGAGACTAGAAAAATTTGGGTAAGTTATCTTGTTTGTTTGCTTTTTTTATTATTATTTTTGTTGTTATGAAATTCTCGTACCTTATTTCACTATATACTTTTGCAGAATGACAAGGACGTTAAAGTTACGGCTACATGTATACGAGTTCCTGTCATGCGCGCTCATGCTGAGAGTGTGAATCTTCAATTCGAGACACCACTTGATGAGGTAGTTTATACTATTTTATTTTTATGTTGTGGCCGAAAATGACATAGTTTTTCATTTAAAAAAAATAAATCAAAGGATACGTATTTTATCCCAAACTCAACTAATTTATTCCATTTTAAAAATAATATTTTTATCAGACTCGGTAATATAGCACAGCATTACGTGTTCATAAAAATTTATGGAATATACATTTTATTAATTTAAGAGTTGAAACTGTTTGAATTCCTTTATTGAAGTTTGTTGATGAGGTTAGTTATATTTGGTTCCGATGTATTATCATTGAGTTTCCTGTACAGTTGATCAAGGAGGCTAGGTTTTGGATTCTCAAAGGATAATTGTGTGACATATTGCGAGTTGCTAGAATTAATTTTAGGGTTGTAACCTAAGTGATTTTTCACTTGTCTTCATACAAAAGTTGATGCAGGATGTCCAAGGCTTAATCTGTATTAAATTCAGACCAATCATATATGTACAAACAATTCTAACTAGTCTTTTTGATTAAATAACCAATTGAGACATGTGTGAAGCTTTGATAACCTTGGGGCATCCTAAAGTTATGATCTTGTATCTGAATTTTCTTTGATTTTAAAATCCACAGGACACTGCAAGGGATATTTTGAAGAATGCTCCAGGTGTAGTGGTTATTGACGACCGCGAATCCAATAACTTTCCTACTCCATTGGAAGTGTCAAATAAGGATGATGTTGCAGTTGGCAGGATTCGCCGTGACCTGTCTCAGGATGGGAATCAAGGGTAATTTCTTTTGTGCTGTAGCAATATATTATCTTTTTTAAATCAGTTTTTGTTGCACTTTATCGAAAACATTTTACATCAATGGTGAATATACACTCAGGTTGGATATTTTTGTATGCGGGGATCAAATTCGCAAGGGAGCTGCACTTAACGCAATCCAGATTGCCGAGATGTTGCTATGAGTTCTGATATGTCAAGGTTTTGGTTTCTCAAAATTAAGTTGTTTTGAATATGCTAGATGGAAGCTGTTATTCTTTGTTTTTGTAAGGTTTAGCTCTTTAGCTAGTCAAAAGGACTTATTTACAGGATGCGGTAATACACTATAGCTTGAACAATTTTTTCCATAGCCTTAATTGCACACTTTGTGTAGTCAACTTATTTCATAATAACAAGCATTGGTTATGCCATTGGACAGTACTCCTTGAACTTAGGAGTGTGAGTATATGAACTAAGGAAATGGATTCCCTGTAGTTAAATAGTAACTGCATGGTGATCTTGATCATCCAATTTGGATCAATAATTTATAATGTTTTTTATTTACTTTAAATTTGAACCATTAAAATTCAATCTAATGATTCTTCAATGCATTCCCTAATTGCAGGGAATAGAGGTCATTAGTAGTAGCTTTGATTTGTAGTTAACTAGAGTCTGGCCATTTTAACTTAGAAAAAGTAACAATTCCAGCTACCTATTAAATTTTAATTTTCTGACAAGAAAGGAGTTAAAATGATTTTGAAATTTGAAAATAACAGTTAAATATAAATAGTATTTATTTTTCTTAAAATTTGACTATTTAAATGGAATGTAAGGAGTAGTTTTCAAGAGATTTTTCTGTAAGAAACAGAAAGGGAGAGAGGTATACATAATCTTTGGTTACATTTGGATTAATACTTGTGTGTTGCAATTGTCATTTAATTGTGATTTTACACAACTTTAATTTGTAGCTATTTGTTTGTTGTTCGAGGAAGATTTGATGAATTTGACTGTAAGTTCCTCTAAAGGGTACAATTTAGAGAATAGCTGATATTATTTGTGTATAAACTATATTATACATCACGAAGGAGTATGCTTCTATGTGAAACACTTGGTGGTAGTTTGTCGAAGAAGCTAGAGATGGATCATGGATTTGACCAGTGAAAATTTGTTTCTCAATCATGATTATTCAACTTCGTAATAATATCAAAAAATTGGCGAACATAACCCTTGGTATAACGCTGTCTTAAGGGGTGTGCAAAAAATATAGTTAATTGGACTGCATTTATAAATTGGATTGTACTGCATCAGAAAAGTTTAAACCAATTAAATGATTTATGATCTGCATAGTAAATTTAAAAAGTCCAGTTAACTAAACTTTTTTTAAAAAAATCAGTTTGAACCACTTTCAAACATTTTTACATTCAATATCATTTTTTTTTCCACTTAACACATCAAAAAAACTAAAACCTAGTCCCAAAATTCAAAATGGTTGAACCCTAGTTCCAAAGCAATTTATCCTCTGCCCTCCTCCTACTCTCTTTGACAGCGGTGCAACATCTTGGTCGTCATCTTTGACATTGTAACCCTTCACATTTCTCACCGACGTAATCTTTTTCGTCTCCGTCACGACTTCGCCATCACATCTCAACTTTTCTACCATCGTAAGTGTCACACGCTACTTATGTTTTACTTGCTATGGTTTTTCATTTCTGTTCTATTTTTCATTTTCTTTTATTTCTCATTCTCCATTTTAGTGAGTGAGAGTTTTCAATTTCTTCTGATTTAAGGTTTTTCCTTCTAATTTAATGTTGTGTGTTTAATATTTTGACCATTTTCAATTTTCAAATGCTTTAGTTGTAAATCTTGTGTTTTCTAAGATTGGATTTGTTTCGCTGCTCTTCAAATATTGAATGTAAAAAAACTGTTGTTTACACGGATTAGTTTCATTCATCTTCAAATCACGTGTAGGTTGAATGAATCTAAGGAAAAATGGTATTAATTTTTTAGGTAAAATGATTTTGTTGAAGACCCATTTGTTCAAACAATTTGTCAAAATAAAAAACACAATAGCAGTACTAGCCATATGTTATTCTAATAATAGTGTTGAATTTTGATGTGATTGAAATTTTGAAACTAAATAAGAACTAAGAAGATCCGTAAATTTTGATTTAATGGTCTTGTGTAATTAAAGAAGGATATGTAAACTAATTAAACCAAGTGGTTAGGCCTTATGATTGTCGTTTTTTGATTCCAAACCATTCCACTTCGGTCCCTTCAAGATGTTCAAATATAGTCTTATGATTGACTTGTTTTATGTCTCTATATTCTCAAGCACCTGTTAGTGAAAAAGTCATTTTGACTACCTTGATTGAAAGTGTTAAAATTTAGTATATTAAAAGTTGGATTTTGAAAGGTTATGTACTTGTTGATTAAAGTGTATCCGCATATGTAATACTACTTTCTAATTTTTTTGTTTTGTTTTATTATATACATGGAAAGTTTACTGCTTTCATTTATCCTACACAAGATTTACAAATAAACATGTTAATGTTTAGTTTATTTTAGGATTTGTTACTTTTTTGTTGATTGTGAAACAATTGTGCATTATGTCTCAAGTGGAATGCTTAGTCATGAATTTTAAGTATTTGGTTTCATCTTTATTCTCTGTTTGATTTGGTGTTTACAATATATACATGTGTCAGCCTATATTGATTAGTTGTTATATGCTATACTCTTTTTTGTAAATGGTGTATATTAACACTATCTATGCAGATTAATGTAAGATATTTGTATTCATTTTAAAAGTAAAATAAATAAATAAAATAAGGTCTTGAATTTTGTTTATATGTGTATTCATTTTAAAAGTAAAATAAAAAAATAAAATAAGGTCTTGAATTTTGTTTACATGTGATACAATAGTTTATGATGCATGTCTTCTTTTGGACTTTCACTCCTACATTTTTCTTCAGGGTCTCATTGTTTCTTTTATTTCTTTAGAAGGTTTTTTTTTTTTAATTTAAAATTGGATAAATTTTCTTGACAAGTTATTTAGTTTTTTTTCCGAATGTTAAAACTAATTCTTTCTGGAAAATTACTCTAAAAAAAAGTCTATACTTAAATGCAAGTTTTTCCAAAGTTGAAATAATTGTAGTAACAACCAACCAATGCTACATGCCTACATCTATACGAACTTTGTTATATAAACAAATATATTTGGTGAAACATTTCATATAAAATTTGAAGTTAAAAGAAAGACTCTTGGAGCTTGTTTCCATGAAGGCGGCCATTGATATTTCTGGTGTCTTTATGCTGGTAGGTTTTCTTTCCAGTGTTCCATGTAGAGAAGTCTTTCTACTTTTGGCTACTATCTTACATATATGCATTATTATTATTGTTGGTGATATACCTCTGATAAGCACTAACATTAACTTTACCCTTGATATTAGGCTTGATAGCTGTGTTATTTTTTTTCTATGTATATGATTTTTTACATTGGAGTATTGATCACAGCAATTTGAATGTTCTCAAGGGAACTTAACTCCTGTCGTATTAAATCATTGCTCCCAATACAAAATTGTTTGGTTAGTTCTTTACTAGTGTCTTGAAATAACTTTTGACATGCATCTCTTGTCAATTTTTTCAATAGAATGTCAACATGAATGGTCATGATAACATTGTTGACTCTGAGATGGAATGGAGTTTTGATTATATCCTTCAGTTTCAAACACTGCTATGTTTAAAAATAGCACGGAAGCATGAAATCATTTTACCCCACAAGAAGGCAAAAAAGATCAGTAAAATGCAATTATTATGGTCGCACGATCCAGTACAACAGTGGAACAAGCGTGATGCGAGCCCATTTGAAAAGATGTGAAAATTATCTAGAAAATGTGGCAAATAAGGAACATGAAGGGTGGGAATAGGTTAGACCGTTCGTTAGGGGTCTATGATCTGATCTATTTATAGTCTGGTCTGACATTACTTGTTTAATAAAAAAGTTGAACTCAAACTTTTTTTAAAGCCTATAAATTTAAATAGATCACACTCATGTTTACAAAAAAAACCTATTAGACCTGATATATATACATTATTTATTAACATTGTTATTTTTTTTTATTAATATTACTATTTTTTATTTTAAATTTGTTAATTACGGGTCCATTTTGTTTCTTTATTTTTTTGGAAGGTTGTTGTATACTTGCTAGTTATAATTTTATTAGATTTTGTTATATATAAAGGTCTAGTTTAGCCTGTTTTATAAAAATATAAAATATAATATTTAAATGGTTTAATGTGAAATAGGCTTTCAGGTCAAACCATACTTTTTAAAAACGGAAAACCAAATCGAAAAAAAAAGTTTATGATAGATCGTAAGCTAGACTGAAGTCGAAAAAATTAATCATATGCTAGACTCAAGCATTTCAAAGTTTGGCCTATTTCCACCCCTAAGGAGCATGAATTAGCTTCAGTTCAATGGCAAGTAGGTATTTTTTTAGTTCATCCCCTTCTTTTCCCAAATTTGACCAAGAAGTAAGTCGAGTTGACTTAATGAACATGTTTTAGCCATGAAAATCTCGTTTCAACAAGTGGAACATCCATATTTTCATAAGTTTGCTCATAATTTATAACCAACACTTAAGTTTACACCATGCACTACACTAACACATGATATTTTAAAGCAACGGGACAAAAAAAAAAGGGATGAAAAATATTGTCACAACATTGTCATCGAGTATGTCTCACCACCGACACTTGAACATCCACCAAAGACTTTAATTACATGTGTCTCACAGCTCATTTCATTGATAATAATTAGAAGTTGCAGAAAAGGATTTTAAATTTTCTTCAAGTCACTAACTACACGGGATAAATAATGGTCAAAATAGATAAAAAATGCTTGAATGGTTGAGAGTTTGGTCGTGTGCTTAGTGCGACAGTGGGCTCAAATGATTTTGGAATTCAACATCTCAAATGAAGTATGTTAGAGGTTCTCCTTCGAGGTTTGAGAGATTTAAGTAATGTATTGATCATGAGTTAAATTATAAAAGTTATGTTGGATTAGATTGTGAGACTCGGTGGAACTCAACATACACAATATTGAATGCTATTTTGAAACATGAAAAGACCTTTACGGAGTTTGAATTCAAATACCAGAAATATGTTAATGAAGTGAATAAGGAAAAAGGTGTGCCGACACATGAAGATTGGAAACATGTTGCCTTAATTCTTCCATTCTTGAAGTTATTTCATGAAGCTACACTACGTATTTTAGGATCTTCTTATTTAACAAGCAACTTGTATATGTTTGGGGTTTTCGGTGTCGGGATGAAAATTGCTGAAATGTGTAATAATGAAGATAAAAATCTAAGTCAATGGCTAAAAAGATGAAGGCGAAATACGAGAAATATTGGAGATATTCTACTTGCCTGAATATGTTGTTGTTGATTGCTATGGTTTTATACCCTCAATGTAAAGTAAAGCTTGTGATATTGATGGCAAAATAAATTTACACTAGTAATGACGCCACTTCTTTGAAGGAAAATTAGATTCATGTTTGAAGTCTATCTATGAGGAGTATTCTGGTAGGGTGGTGTCTCCTCTAGGTAATTCTTCTAATTTGTTAGGTGTTTTTAATGAAGTTGGTGATCCTTACGATTATTCTGAAGTCTACAAATAAGACGAGTGCAGTACACCAGAATCTAAATTAGTAGAGTATTTGGATGAACGTTTAGAAAAACCTTGTCCGGATTTTGATTTACTTAGATGGTGGAAGGTGAACTCAAGCTGATTTCCTATACTTGCAAGAATTGCAAGATTTGTGTTGGCTATACCTACAACCAGTGTAGCCTTTGAATCTACATTCAGTAATGGAGGAAGAGTACTTGATCCTTAGTGTAATTTTTTGACATTGTCTACCAAAGAAGCCTTTATTTGTACCCAAGATTGGTTGGGCGAAGCATCTTTATCATTTATTACTAGTGAGGATCTTGAAAATCTTAACTCAATCGAGCAAGGTAAAATGGATAAAAGTGTATTTAATAGTGTGTTATTACTTATTATATTATTACCTCATACATAACTAAATGCCTTTTTTTTTTGCAAAAATACTTACTTCCCCAAGATACTGTTAATTGTTCGACCGTTGTTACACTCGTTAATAATTGATATCGTATCATGCATTGCAAAACTATTTCAATTCTTCTATTATTATTCGAATGATTGTTAAACTCCTAGATAAAAATAAGATTTGATGTCAACTTCAATTAAGATTATCATAAGTACACAAATATTGTCTTTGGTAGGTGGCATAAACATTAGAATTTCATGAGAAGGGTATTATTGTAGTTTTTGAAATTTAATTGAACAATTTATGTCTTAGATTTTAAAGTTTATCATTTAAGAGTTAAAATTTATGTGTTTTCAAATAAATTCACTATTTATTGACTCAAAACTGATTTTAGATACAATTAAATTGGTTCTAGAACCGATTCTTTTTTTTTAAAAAAAATCACTTGAAAATTAAATGAAAAACCAATTTTAAACAATTCAATAAAAATTAATTGAAATTGATTTTAATAAAAAATTGATTTGAAATCGGTTCAAACATATTAAACCGATTTATAATTAAAAAACAATTTTAAATTAGATCAAAACTGAACTGTAACTGATTCAAAAAATAACCGATTCTTTTAAAAGTGATTTTTAAAAATATATTATAGTATTGATGTGGTGTAATGAAATTTGTTTTAGACTATGAACACCTCTAGTACATGCTACATAATTTTCTACCCCTCCGAACCTTCGACCTTTTGATTTTGTTACTTCGAATTCAGAATAACCTTAAATGTAATACTTAACTATTTTTTATCTCAAATATAAAAATAAAAAATAAAATCAATAAAAATTTAATCAAAGACAATAGCTTTTGTTGTCAGGACTTTATTTAAAAATTTAAGATCGTGAGGACAAAAACTTTAAAGGTAAATAGTTAAACAAATAAAAGAAGAAATATAACCCAAATTGAGAATAAAAATTACTTTTTAAAATGTTTCAAAAATAATTTTACTTAGATATTTTTTTTCTAAGTTTGAATTCTTAAATCTAGATTGTGAAATGGAAACCAATGAATGTAACGTCATAGCAAAGTCTTCTTTTTGTTAAGGAAAAATCATGTTACAAATTGTTCATCAAACCTTGGTACTAAAAAGATTTTTAATGTGTTAACATTTACAAACAAAACATTTTAAAACACAGGCCCTTACAAATATTCCATGCATTCATTAAATGTACACGTTAATAAGTACATAATCGGAAGGAAGAAAAAAGATCCGCAAATTCCTTAAATTTTGTTCTGACTTCTGAAGCAACCACATGTAAATCTAGATCCTCAACCAATATCTCAACATTCATTGATAAACTTTGAAGGCTTTCACAGTCTAACCATACTTCATTATCAAGAATTAGAGATAAAAACAAGAGCCAACTACTTCGATAGTGTGATCACGATACTATTTAGCTTATTTGGGGTTCCTAAGAACAATGATGACAGAATCTCCACGAAGGAACATTTTGCTGATGAATCTATCCTTGTTCACTGGCTGAGCTTTCTTCTTACCTTTACCGGTTTTAGGCACCTGATACAATAATACAAGGATAACATTTAGATTATGTAAATTTATGTAACTAGATTCAAATTAACAAAACAAGGCCCACCTCGGTCCACATTTCCCTGACATTTTCAAGAACCATATTGCAGTGTCTGTCAAATGCCCTGACACGACCTAGAAGCTTCTTGTTGTTTCGACAATTTATCAGAACCTGAATAAGTGTTTGAACAAAAAAAACACATCAAATAACTTGAATGCTAACAAAAAACCCACAGCACAATTACATGATAAGAATAAACAAACATACCTGTGTATTATTTTTAACACTCATCATGAGTACAGATAGTGGTCCTGTGTTGAACTCCTCTTCCTCATTCTTTCCCACTGCCTGCAAATGGTGACTAGGTCAGTACAACAAGATTTTAAGCATAAAATTAGGATGAAGAGAAAAGAAAGAAACAGAATTTGTCACTAGCACAAAGTCAAGCATGGAAAATCAACAGACCAAATTTTAGTTCACAGCCTGCAACAAATGTATTCATAAAATTTCATCAATTTACCTAGCTATTGAATTTTACAACAAATGTTTTACAAAATATGATTTTAAATCAGGAAATGTGAAAAAGAGTACTAGTTCAGGTCAACACTCATACAAAACAAGCATTCGAATAGCAAAACAAAGAAATTGCACGGACCAGGTTGTTAAAATAGTAAATAAAAAAAGCCAGGAAACAGACTCGGGATCATAATAGAAAGTTTCTCATCAAAAAGACAACTAGAGAATAAATAACTTACATCTTCCTCCATTGGCCGGCTGTAGAAGAAAAAGAAAACAAAACATGTTAGACTACAAGTCAATTAATAATAATGATATCAATTGATTTCAAAACATAATCACAATAAATAATCACCTCATTTTGGAAGAGACTGGCACACAGTTGCCAAAATCCTCTAATGAAGTCTAAACTGTAAAGTTAAAAGTAAACATCAATCAATAAAATGATAAACTGGAACAAGAAAACTAGGCATAGTTTAATATAAATTGCAAAGAACAAAAATATCATAATTTAACAAAAAAATTGTAAGCAGGGGCAGAAAAGGAAATGGGAGAAAAATACATTAGGAAGCCTCTTCAGTTCAGGTCTCCATGTAATTTCCGCATGGGCAACTCAGAAGAACGAAAGTTAATTTTTTTATCATCCTCAGAGGCTATATTTTAAGGGGGGATTCAAGTCAATTCAACCAAAAAGAACATCAACAAGTAGTAGAACAACCAATACAACAAGAGCAAAATGGAACAATATACGCATTAATCGCTGAAATAAAAAATTAAAATAAGTTGCAAACACAAAAAAGCATCAAAATATAAATACAACAAATGGAAGACATGGCAAAAGGCAAAGTAGGGAACTGTATTAGAAAGCATCTTCAGTTCAGGTCTCCATGAAATTTCCGCATTATCAACTCGGAAGAACGAAAGTTATTTGTTTAATCATCATCAGAGACTTTTAAAAGGGGGGATTCAAGTCAAGACCACCAAAAAGAACATTAACAAGTAGTAGAACAACAAATACAACAAGAGTAGTAGAACAACCAAAACGACAAGAGCAAAATGGAACAATATAAACATTAATCACTAAAATAAAAAATTAAACTAAGTTGCAAACACAAAAAAGCATTAAAATATAAATACAACAAATGGAAGACATAGCAAAAGGCAAAAGGGGGAAATGTATTATAAAGCCTCTTCAGTTCAGGTCTCCATGAAATTTCCGCATTATCAACTCAGAAGAACGAAAGTTATTTGTTTAATCATCATCAGAGACTATAAAAAGGGGGGTTCAAGGGTAAAGAACAAACAAAACAAGACGCATTCATAAACAAGTATAAAACGAAACACAGCAACAAATCTTTGAGCAATCAAGAAACTATCCTACCTTAATTAAAAGATCTGAATATCGTGACTAATAGAGTAAAGAAAAGAATGATCATAAAGTAAATTTAAACATTGAGAGAAGGGGAAGAAAGTGGTGATAAAAGTCTCTTCAGTTCAGGTCTCCAAGTATCTTCCGCACGGACAACTCAGAAGAACGAAAGTTATTTTGTTATTGTCATCCTCAGAGACTTTTTCACTTGTTTTGAAGTTGCACAATTGTTGCACCAGAAAAATTGTTGAGATTTTTAAAAATTATTATCCCTATCTATCTCCTAGAAAACACAGATCTGAATTTCCAAAGAAAAAGCCGCACAATTTTCTAATAGCAAATTCGAACTTAAAAACAAATTGGCTGAAACAATAAGAACACCCAATATGGCTAGATAAGCCAACAAGATACAAGTGAACCAATAAATCACGAAAATGAATGATAAAATTAAATTTAAGTTGCAAAGAACAAAAAATATATCATAATAAAAACATGATAAACGGACGTAAAAGCAGAAGGGAAAACGAAGATACACATTAGAAAGCCTCTTCAGTTCAGGTCTCCAGATAATTTCCGCATGGACAACTCGGAAGAACGAAAGTTATAGGTTTGATCATCCTCAGAGGCTTTCTAAATGTGGGTTTCAATGCAGTAAAAATCTCACAATAAATGACCTAAAACAAGTAGAAGACCTAATCAAATAAAGCTTTGAGCAAAGAGACAGCGACCAATTGAATAAACAAAAGAATGACCATATCCAAAAACATGACAGAGGGAAAGGGAAAAACGTAATTAAAGTCTCTTCAGTTCAGGTCTCCAAGTATCTTCCGCATGGACAACTCAGAAGAACGAAAGTTATTTTGTTTATGTCATCATTAGAGACTTCTTTTACTGGTTTTGCAATGGCAATACCCAAAAATCAGCTCCAATACGAAAAAAAAAAAAATCAAACCAAGACCTAATTGCAAAACTAACGATGATTTGATAAGAAATGAAAAATATAAATAGCGCAAAATGATCAACTAGGAGTTGCTGGTTCTACTTATCTCCTAACTAACTCAGATCTTCGAATTAATATCAGCAACATTATCGAACCCATAACAAATAGGAATCACGTAGCAAAAGTAAAAACAAAAATGAAACACGAAAGTAAAACAGTAATGGAGTAATTGCATAATAGGAGCAAGTATTCGAAAGAAAAAGCATAACAAACGAAGAAAGCAAGAAAATGAAACAGTAAAATGGGAGCAACGCACCTAAGAGTAGAGAGGCGAGATCTGAAATTTGAAAGGTACGAAAATGAAGACAGATTGGATTCAACTACGCTCGCTACTTCTTTATACTGTTAAATTGCAAAACCCTAGTTCTATTGCGTTTTTGTTTTTGACGGATCAAAACCCTACTTTGCTATCAAGGCCCATTTCTCAACGGTTTTTGGGAAGCCCAAAACTCTTTCATTGAAGCCCATTCTGAAATATTCTTTTTCTTTTTTCTGTACATGCGTGGTAAGCACCACTTAAAGAATGAGATTGTTTGGTACATAGTTTTAGTTTAAAGGTAGTGCAATGAAAGTGTAAGATTGTTATCCAATTACATTCTCTTAATTTGTAACATCATATTAAATGAATTTTAAATCAAAGATAGCTATTTAATATTCTGTCACGTGAGTTATTATTCATTGTCATTGTTTTTTTTTAATAGTTTTTTTAAAGAACAAAACGGACAACAATATATATTGACACTGTTTCTCTTTCAAATTCATAGTTTTTTTTTTAAGTTTACTAATGAAGAAAATTGAAGATAATATATATATATATATATTATCAAAATAAAATCATTATTTTAAAATCTGTTTTCTTTAAACAATTTAATAGAATTAATGCAACATTTTTTAGTGGTGTGGCAAAGCATATGTGGTTTAAATGTTATTATTTTAATTTTTATATCATTATTGTTTAAATAAGTTTTGTAAATACAATTCAATTAGTAATTGCAAGATATTAACATGCCTGAATTTCAATGAGATTTTCTTTGTTCCACACTTAAAAATATTTGAGTTTAACCATAGACTATTTGATGAAGAAAAAAATAATAATTAAAAATGTTAAATAAATAAAAATGCATTACCACACTACTCACGGAATTGTCAACTAACCATTCATTCTGGTTTCTAAATTTTTAAAAAAATTATTAATTAGTAAAATTAAGGAACCAACATAAAAAAGAAACCAAAAGCCATTAAGGGTGTGTATATATGTATAAAAAATATGATAAAATTTTAAATATAATTTTTCATGCGATCTCATAACTTACGCATAACTTAATTTCATGTAACTCTTAAGTAGTTTATTTAATTTTAAATAACAATTTAATAATTTATATTTTAAAATTAAATAAGACCAAATAAATAAATAAATGACTGAAATATATCTTGAAATTAAGTTAAGAACCACAGAAGCATGTATCTTGTATTTTATGAATAAATATTAACTCGTGTTTGACACAGGCCAACTATACTTGTTAATTTGATAAACAAGGTAATTCTTGAATTAAATTGAATCTATTTTTGTTAGCAACGCTTTAATGTAGTAGGATATTATTACTGTTTCTTTCTTTGGTAACATCACCATCCGAATGTAATTTTTATGTTTGTTTCGGGCTTCTAATACTTTTCAAAATTCAATATTGACGAGAAATATGTAAGATTCTCAAGAATCAAAGTAAGTGAAATATAATGAGTTTTGATGTTGAGTTTAAGAGTCCATGAAATAATGAGTTTTGAAAATCATAAATTGAAGTGAAATATACTGTGCATCCAGGTGAGTACGCATAAAAATTGGTAACTAAAATCAACAAAAATGAGCAATATAAAAGATGCAGTCGTCAACACAAAACAGCTATAAAAAAAATCAAATTCCTAGTAGCAGTAGCAGCCAACCTTAAACAGAGATGAAGTGGCCATACGAGGGGTGAGTGGATAACAACAGATTTCCTTGTGATTAGTAGGTTAATCTAAATTTCAGATTTTGTTATTGATACTGGTTTGAGTTGGCAGCCTTGAATAAATAAAAATTACACTTAATATACAGAAAGATGTACACATAGTAGAATTCTTTCTTCCGTTCGCTAATTTACAGGTCAGAAACTTCAATAGAGGAAAACTTTCCAACCTTATTGGGTAAACAAGGTCAGAGAACCACCAAGTGTCCTATTCTTCATGTCGCACAAACTGGGTTTCCTTAATCCAGTGAAAAAGTTCCATCACAATACCTGCAATATTCAAAGATACAAAAATTATTATGCACCTTTTCGGTTAGTGAAAGGATACTCAGTTCCTTTATATCTGAAATTTGTTAATGTCGGAAAACCTCCCAGGCCTGCCAAGTTTGTCCCTTTAATTTCATAATTCACAGGTTCATGGACCAGAAAGCTCAAAGAAACAAGCTTCAGTAGGAAATTGTTGCAATAACTAATAATCCTAACCACAAACAACTCATAATATACAGATAGAGAATCACCCGGTAAAGTGGTTATTAACTTCAAATCGGTAAGATTATACCCATTTTTCCTTTTCTATGTGTCAGTTTCATTGTAAGTAGGACAGCAATTTAGGCATAGGAAATACATTGTTATTAATGATTGGAAACCAATAGAATACCTGTTACTAAACTTCTCAACAGCGTCTGAGGCATATAGAAGAGTTTCATTGGCTTTCTCTAGAACCATGTAAAGCTCCTTCCCTCTTGTAACTCGGGAAATAACCCAGGCATTATTTTTTGCTCTAATGCAAACTTCTAGATCTTTCTCACAACTTTCGCCGTCTAATTTTGCTCGACTCTTCTCCAACTCAACCTCCTGTCTTAGCTTATTCATAGCAAGTAAGGACTCCTGCACCAGGTATAAAAATCAAAGTTTAAACTGTTTTTAACTTTCAAGTTAGTTACTTTGCAGGCAATGAGTGCACTAGGTCTGGGAAATTTTTACAGTGTCAACCACCAAGCAGTTCTGTTAGAAGTTTGATCTCTAGAGTTAGAGTAGTTGAACCTTGAATAACAAGTCATATCTTTCAATTTATAACATGTATATCACATGTTGATTTTTAAAAAATTAACTGAAGATGGAAATCAAAATGCAATGCAATGCCAACACCCTACCTTAGTTAAAGTTGTAACTTTAGTTGCTGGAGAAGCCCTGGATACATTTCTATCACCATCCACTAACAGATAGCGGTACCCACTGACATGATATGCATTCTCACCACCCCATCCTTTGGATAGTTTCTCTTCAATTTTCAATATCTTAAGTGATGCCTGATGTATTCAACAAAGAAAAGTAGATGTTTAGAGAAAAAAACACTTTCGTTAAATATTTCAGATTTTATTCAATATGAGAACCATTGTGCAGATGTTATTCAACAAGAATACTAGATCAACAAGCAGAAGAAATTAGAATCCTTGTCACTTGAGAACATTTAGCCACAAAATTAAAATAACAAACACGTTAAAACAAATGGAGTTCAAACAAATGTTAATAAAACTAAAACAGAATTCAATATAGTAACACAAGATACACATCTTTGCCCTTCTGTATTTGCAAATTCTTGTCTACGAAGGGGAACAAAACAGAAAGAGTAACAACTAATCCCCAAGGATATGTGTAACCATAACACCACACCAAATAGGGATCATGTCAATGCATTGTATCATGCAAGGAGTTTGCTGAGATCCCAAATCAGCTAAAGATATGGCCAAATTAGTCCGTATAAGGCCTGAGCAATCCTCACCCCACAAGCTAGCTTTTGGGATTAAGTTTGACCTAACACAAATTCTAAGATAGTATTAGAGTGAAAAATTCTCACCCCATATTATCAAATAAATAAATAAATCTCACCCCATGAGCCACCTTTTGAGGTTGACTTAGGCCTAGCCCAATGAGAGGACTCAAACAATGGAAAACGCCACGATGTTTTGTTTCACTTTGTGGCAGTTCATACTATGTGTAAAAATTTGTGAGAATTAATTAGGAAAAAAAATATACACTAAAATAGAAACTAACATTTTCAAGAACTTGTTGCTTCACTGCCGACACACCTTGCTCCCCATTAGGTATGGAGGATATGGGAATAAGAAGCATCAAAGTAAGGCTCCTATGCTGATAAGCACAAAGATACATTTTCTCCCCTGTCTGTTGAAGCAAAACTGTTGGAGAAGCGAACACCCACGTCCCAACCTCTGCACCCCATAAATCAGTGACAAGATAACCATCTTTTCCCTTGGACCATTTGTCACTCTGCAAAGGCCTCACAACATGATAGTTGTTATCCTCCACGGGGGATGTATCAGATGATCCATAAAAACTATCAGACAGAGAGCTTGGATGGGCCACATTAGTGTCGATGACAACATTAGATGCAGTATTTCCTTTCCGTAAGTAGGACCAGGAACTTGCTCCAGAAGATAGAGCACGTGGAGTCAACCTTAGCACAGCATATGTGAATAAGTTTATGGTGTCATCCTAACAAATGAGTCAAAAGTCAAGTAAGTGATTTTACCTATAAAACCATAGGAATAAAAACTGCGCTTGAAAGTTAAATAAATCATACAGGAGATAGTGTTGTAGACACCAACAGGTCTTGAAATAAAATCAAAGAGTAGCAGGAAGTGTTTCCGGCAGAAGATTCGAGCACTCTGACAAGCGACTGCCAAAACAAGAAATCAATGAAAAGGAATTTCATTAACAAGCCAACATCTTATTTGAACATTGGATTGAAAGTGAGATGAGAAATGTACATCTTGAGATAGGAACACATGAAAAACATAAAAACTTAAATAATACATGAAACAAATGTAAAAAAAAAAAAACACATTTCATCATAATCAACTAGTCATTGAGGAGTAACTCAGCTCTCCCATGACAGCTAAATCATCAAAACTCGTGTTATGAGGTGACTGACTAGGCAGCTTCACCTTGTTTGATTGAAATCAATATATTTGCATGATAAAGTCAACTTATGAATGACTGAAACTATAGGTAGTCCTCATTAATATTATTATATGGAGAAGTCCAAAATCCTAGCGTAAAGATGATGTGATAGGAGAGATAGTATATATTAAGTTGACCGTGTATACAGATTATAATCCAATGTTGCAAATATTAATGCCATCATACCATGAAAGGGAAACATCTAACAGGGGCAGCTACGCCGATTAACACGAGCATCGTCTACAATATAATAAACTAAAGCCCCATAGCAACATAATATAAACAGGACTCCTTAAGTATAACCAGGAAAATAAGATGATAAATAGTAGGGCAGAGTTACAACAGCTGATATTACCATCCACCAGTACACACAAAATAACAAGGGTGCATGAATATTCTAAGTTCTATTCTTATCTAACCTGAACCTCAATTGCAGCCTCGCGAGTTATTGTCAGCATCTGCACAGTTCCACGTTCCTTTAAGCAATCACGAAATGATGGTAGAAGGAGCTTTTTCCCAACTAGAAAATCTGCCCCAAAGAGAAAATTCTTAGTTATTGTAGGAGAGACAGCTCCTTCAGCATGAGTCAGGTAGCACATATCCAAAGGAAACCATTTGATACAGCAACTTAACCATTACCACAGCAGCAATCATCCGACGGAGACGGGTTTATACACGCTGACAATTATGACTTACAATGAAATATACTGAATCATAACTCTAGTGAAAAATGATAATGATATATGAATTTAACAAGCATGGTGGTTTGCGATGACTTACCCCTTAAATAATCCATGATAAAGGAATACAAATGACGTCTGACTAATCCTCCACCAGGCTCTTTCTCCAGCATAGCTCTTACAGATCCATGAAACATTACAAAAAGCGAGTGAATTTCTTTGAGAACTTTTCTCAATGCATCATCTCTCCATATAGGTTCTGAATCATTGCTTTTCTCCACGACCTACAAAGCAGTGAAGAACTTCATATAATGACAGCAACAGCGACTGACACAATTAAGCAATAAAAGGGAAGAAACTGACCATGACCATCCATATATCGGGTTCAGGCTCGTGAAAAACATGAGAATGTCTTTCAGCTTCAATGGAATCACAAGCAGCCTCTGGAGAGAAAATTCTGAAAATGAAGGCGCAATAGAAATTAGAATAAAAAAAAAAAAAAAGAATGAAAATTGAAATGAAGGGTAAAGTGAGAGAAGAACCTAGTGAAAGTGATGAGTCCTTCGCTGAGACCGATAACAGAGAGTTGTTGGGAGAAAGGTAAACCGGCGGGGAAGAAGAATAAGATTTTGTCGAGCTCTTGACCTTCGTGTTGGCCTCTTCTCAAATCGAATATACATAATTGTATCGATTCCTTTGAAACTGAATTTGAAGATAAACCCATTCCCTTTTCGATTTCAATTTCAATTTCAACACCCTTCGATCTAATTGTAAATTTGTAAACCCTTTCCTTCTTCTTCTTCTTCTTCTATCTCTCACTTTGTTTTCAACTTCCCTTCTTCACCCAGACACCCCCAACTCACTTTCCTACTCATCATTTTCTCTATCATTTTTATATAAAATATTATTTTTATTTTATTTTATTTTATATTCTTATTGTATTATAATATTATTTTTATTTGATTAGATGTTTCTTAACTACTTGTTTGATATTTTACCATTTTACTTGTATCTTAAATAATTTTCATTTGTATATATTTTATGAAATATTTATATTTTTTATTGTTAATTGAAAATTAAAGTATGATTGAAAGTGTAACTTTTTTAATAATGATAGATTATTAAATTTTTTGAATATTATACGATATGAAGATAAATTTAAATAGTATTTACTCTCAATTTTTAAATCTATTTAAGAGATTGACATCTTCTAAACAATATTTTTTATGATTTTTATTTTTCGACTTTTTATTTTATAGTTTTTGTATTTGGACTTTGATATTCTTCTATTCAAAAAAAAAAATTAACATTGTCCAAATATAATTAATCAAATTACATCCACTTTGTATTTTTTTTTTTTTTTTTCAATGAATTGTATCCTAAAATGTAAATCACACAATCTTTACTAATGTAGACATATAGCAATGAAAAATGTGTCTTGAATTGCTATTTGATTTCATTTAAAATTAATTATTTGCATTGTTTTAGTGGAGTGGAGAGCAATCATATGGAAAACAGCTCCAAGAAGCCAAAAGAAACCTCCAAATTGTTGGAATAGCCTGCCTCACTTTACATCAAAGTCCAAAGTCTTAGATTAAAGAAGTGTGTAAAGAGCAAACAAAAACATAGTAAATTATATTGACTGATAAGTATTAGTAACCTTTCATACATGTTCATCCATATACGTTTAAGAATCATGTCTGTTAGACAACTTTTACATCACTACAAAATCAACAAGAATTATCATCACACAAGAAAAACTTCCAACAGTTGAAGATTGAATGAAGACTCTCACTGTAACTAAGCAACACTAAATCAAAATGCAACTGTACTCATGAGCATGTGAAGGATTGAGATTTGAGAATCAGCTCAAGTCTCATATAATCGCCAACTTACTATCATCACCTGATTTAACAGGAACTTTTGGAGAACTCTCAGCTGCTGAAGGTTTCTCAGAGTGTATATGTGACAATTCATCAGCTGCACCTTTCTTTTCACTATAAATGATCTCTTTCTTATCCACCTCAGCCAATTCAACCTTTTCCTTAGTCATTGTGCTTACATCTTCAGCCGCCTTTGCAACAGCCGTAATGGCGCTCGAGACCCACGAAGCTCCAGTTGATACATAAGGATTGCTCATTATTGCAGTTCCAGCATCACTCGCCTTTTGCTCGGCAACAGCAATAGCAGACTTTGTTTTTTCAGAAACCTGAAACTTTTCATCCATCTCTCTCACTTTTTCATTTACTATAGCTGTTCCAATACTTAGTTTATCGCTCAAACCGATTTTGCGATCGATGGAAGCAACTGTTGCAGAAGCATTTGACAACAACTGATGACGTTCGTCAAAGGATTTGGCTCTCTTAAGTGCATCCTTTCCCAAAACAAAACCTTTTGCAAGCATGGTGCTCACCACTTCTTCAGCCTTCTTAACAGCAGCAGGCGTTTGCTTTTGGTCCAAAACAGTGAGAAGAGCACTTTAGATTAGAAATATTTTTTAAATATTTTGACATTTTTCGTTATTTTTGGAAATGCAGACAAATATTTAGAAACAATTTCTATATATGAAGCAATGGTAAACCATTTTATTTTTTTTCGAAATGCACTTAGTTGTTCACTTTAAGAGTCTTTTGTCTCATTGTTAACGAGTTAAATTAACACAAATTTTAGAAAATGAAAATTTTCACAACATAAACAGGGTCTTAGATACCCACCTAGGTGGGTGGGAAGCATAGAAGTTGTAAAGCCTTGTGGAGATTCTGCATGTAACTATGATGCGTGATCATTTAGTTATTAATCTATCTTCAAACAATTTTTTTAGAAGAGTATAACTAGAGGTAATTTGGTCTTCATGCAAGATGCAATCATGGATAACTATTAAGCAGCAAATGTTTGTTGCTAACATGATAAATCTATTACACATCCTAGAAATTTGTCTGCAATTGTGAAGCTATGTTTCAAAGCCTGCTAAATTAATGAGTCATACACACACACACAAAAAAAAATTAGATGCTTACTGCTCAGTTGATTGGATACTGATATTATAGACACAAGGAGCAATGAACAATTGTGTTTAACAAAATTGAAATAAATACTTCATAATTGAATCAATAAATTAGATGCTTACTGGACTAGAGGGAATAGCTTCAGGAGGCAGCTGGTAGTTCTCAACAGGTGTGATAGTGACAGAAGAATTAGCTATGTTGGAACCCTATACTAAAAAGAGAAGCATAAGTATATGATTTTATACTAAAGAAAAAAATTAGAATAATCAACTAAAATGATCTCTTTATTTAAACTTTTCTATTTATCAATGGTGTTTGAATAGAAAAGAATAATAATATATATCGGCATAATGCGTCACATTCTTATGAAATTGTCTTGTAAGCTTTTTAATACACAAACTATACCGTCAATAGCACTGCTGTGTCTGCTCCCTGTGTATTCTTAAAGGTAACATATGCAGTCTTAGTACTCTCAGTTTCCCTGCAAAATTGACATGAAAGTGATTGAGGTTGAAATTTCGCCAAAAAATTTAAACAATGACATTCATAAAAATGAAGAAAAAAATTGATATATATATTTGCAAGGGCTCTGACCTTTGAATCTCAACAAATTGAATGTCACCAGAGAATGAGAAGAATTCTTTGATATCCTTCTCTGTAGTAGCCACTGATACATTGCTTACCTTAACTGTTTTAATCTTCCAAAAGTAAAAAATAAATCAACTTAGGATTTCTCCATCAAGAGATAACTGAAATAGATAAACTTCTCAATAATTTGGCATCACACAAATACTAACACAGGACAATAGGGCAAAAATAAAAATTGTTTTGAAAGATTAACCAAAATTACAGTCAAATTAATAAATACAATTTGTCAAATGAAACCAAAATTTGTTTTCTTTGAGCCAGTTTGAGTCCTCTATGCATTTATGGATTTGTAGTCTTTAATAAAATAGTATTAGCTGTATTCTTATTATTAGTTTTCTGATGATGTTGTTGCATATGGTTTCGAGTTTTGTTGCGAAAGGCATGCATATATTCCACAATCACAATGATAACCAATACTATTATGAAACAATTTATTCCTCACATCTGAAACTTGAATTGTCCAATTTGGTGTAACTGTAGATTGGGGAATAGCTCCAACCCCTTTATCTGAATGGTCCACTGGAGCCTGCACATTAAATGCTAAAAGTTAGGAAACAAATGTTTATTGAAGCTCATGAACTATAAGCTAATCCAAACTAAAGATAAACAACTTAATTAAACGCTTCTAGCATAAACGTTTGTCATGTAAGTGATTACTTATAAGTTATTTCTATGATAAAAATCAAATTGTTTTCATACAAGTCGTTAGTTGTTTTCATTAGTTATCATAGAGAGCCTATAGAAATAAGTTGAAAACAACTTATGAACATGTCATAATTCATAAATTGTTTCCATACGCTTTCCAAAATAGACTCGCGGTGCTTATGCAAGTAAATAAGTCAATCCAAGCAGATCATTAGATGCACTACTACTATGATGATAAACACAATGGCTCCCCTAATATTCATGAATTAGGTAGAATGCATTAGCAGCTTCAAAGGTAATAAAGATTCAAACAATTAGCAAAGATGTGAAATTGAAAACACCATTAATGTGACTGCATGCACCGTGTAGTGTACCAATTATTTCATCTCCCATCCTTACAGAATTTCACCAATGAATCATCGTCTTCACTAATCAACGTCATAGAATACATAATGTGAAAATATATTTCCCATTTGTTGCAAATTAATGAATTTTCTAAGAGAAGATCTAGCTTCATTATCTCAATTAGTTAGTTAATTATCAAAATTAGTGACATGTAAATGTAGCACATGCATTTGAGGAATAATTTCTAAACAATAAAAAAAGATCCATATAGGAGGAGCATACAAAAATCACAGACAACAATGAACAAACAAAACAAACATGTGCAAGACAAAACGTTAAAAAAAACATACCGACATTTTGATACCGTACGAGGTTTTCTTTCAGAGCAATGATGGCACGGAGAGAAAGTGGGAAGGTTGGTTCATGAAAGAATGAACGAATGAGTGAGAGGAAATAATGCAAAAACAGAAAAGGGTATTCCAGTAATTTGGGAATGGGGACGTGATTATTCTCGTGAGTAGAAATTAGAATGGAGCAGAGTTTGCGCGCCACGCTTCAGATTTGCGTTAGTGCGTAGTTTTTCAACGAACCAACACTCATCGCTCAACGGTTCTTCATTTATTTTGTCAATTTAATAAACGGGTTGCATTAACACACATTTGTTATGGGATACAAAATAAAAGATTAATAGTAATTTTATTTTTAGAATATGAAAGCAAATATAATTTTAGTCTATGTAATATTTTTAAAATAAAATCTCTTCTTTTTACTCTATAAAAAGATAATATCTTTATTATTTGATACTCTCCTTTTTTATTCGTTTGCTACATTTTTGCTTAAAAAATGATAATGTGGCAAACACAATAAGCCATTGTTAACAATGTAACATTTTTTTTTTAAATAGGAGTCAGCATATCTTTAATTAAATAATTAAATGAAAGAAAAAAAAAAAATCATGAAGAAAAAACATTGATCGGCATTTTATCACATCTCTTAATTAGGGTGGTGCCAAACACAACCAAAGTACAGTGCAGTTATAGCTAAAAATACAACTGTAGATCTTTTTTCTATAGCTGGAAATTGAACCGAATATTTTTTTTCTTTTATCTATTACAGAGACGTGATATATGATACTTTTTTTCGTATGAAATCCACATAATAACTTTCAACAAATATTTTGAACAAATATAAATTTTAGTCAATGATTTTGACATAATTAATGTTAAAAGATCTAGAAATATAAATATTATATACACTCAAATTATGTTATATTGTGTTATAAATCTAGATGATACAAATTTATTCTTTTTACTTTAAACAACTTTGAACTTATATTATATAGATGCATTCTTTCGATTTGAATTAATACATATCTTACTTAGTAAAACAAAAAAAATCAAAACTCGTTTAATTACAGAAATTGACGACTACTACCTCCTGCGAAAAATCAACAACGAAAATAATAAACGAGAAAGAGGGATGGATTTAAAAGCTAAGGAGGCGGAATAATAAACCAACCGTCTAACCTGTTTATTAATTACAAATCTAAACTTTCTGTTAGTTTGTATTAAATTTAAGAATGAAATGCTAAGTTTCTTCTTAATATACTCCCTCCCATATCACTTTACTTGACTCGACTTTTTTTAAATCAACTTGTCTAGTTTTTTTTACTTATAAATTTTATCCAAATATTAAAATAAAAATAGTGACCGTGAGACATTCTTTATGTACATTTTAATAATTCAGAAATTAATAAAAATTGAAGAGACATGAAGTGAATAAATTGTGTATGAAAGTAGTCAGAAAATTGATTAAATCGAGTGTAAGCAGGTGTAAGGTATATGAAATCCAACCAAAATAATTAAAGTTGCTTTAAATTTAGAGATGACCGAACCCGTGAGTGCTTTTATCACTGGAGCTACCAGAGTGACATTACGTCTTCAAAATTCGGGGTTTTTCAGAGTAATAAGATAACAATATTCGTATCAATTGGGCCACCACATAATTCAATTTCATGATTTCAAATTCTATATAAATAAATTATCCATAAATAAGAAATTAAATATTCCGAGAATTTCGGTTAAATTGGCGGGAAATGGGTGGTGTGCAGCTAGCTACTTTTTTGGGATTTCCACACTTTGGGTCCCACGGTACATTCATTCTCAACCAACCATCACCGTACGATCATATTCCAATCCAACGGCACCCAACCATTCAGCTTCCCGCCGATTGTACCATACTTTAACCCTCGCCAGAAAAAAGAAACCATTTTCCCCAACGTTTTAATAATTCTATTTATTTATATTCTTTTTAAAATACAATAATAATTAAAATAAATATAAACAATAACTCATAAATAACCCTTTACATATTTCAATCTCTTCACATTCTCTCTCTCTCTCTCTCTCTCTCTGTCTCTCAGTGGGTCTCTGTTTCTTCACTTCTTCACAAGCCGCATATTCTACTTGTTGCTGTACCCAATCTGAATCCAAAGAGATGGTGAGAACAAATCATCGATTTTCTATTTTTTATACTCTTATTTTTCATGGTTCTTATAAAGTTTTTATTTTTTAATTTTTAATTTCATATATTTTCAATTGTTTGAAAATCAACAATGATAATTGAAAACAGTTTTTTTCTTTGCAAAAAGATTCGTGTGATTCTTGATGATGCTGTTTAGTTTGAACTCATTGTGATCATTTGAGTTAACTTTTTTCTATCTAAATGTTGATTGTTCTTATTTAAGATGAAAAGTATCAAATTTGCAATCTGCATGCGAAGATTTCGTTGATTTTTCACTCTATCTTGAATATTTAAGTTTAGGGTTTCTATTTTGAAGTAGAAAGCTTACTTTTTTGTTGTAGAATGTTAACTATTTTTCATCCTTGATTGTTGAACTGTGTTTTTGCTTTTACTTTTTTTGATAGGGTTTCTTGAATTTATTGTGGTTAATGAATGATAATGGATTTTGTAGGTGGGTCAGAATCTTTCACCAAAGGAAAGGAATAGAGATTGGATTAGAGCTCTTATGAATAGTAGCTCTGGTTACTGTGATGATCATCATGATCTTCGATCTAATGAGAAGAATAGTTTTTGTGTAGATTGTGCAGTTAGATTGTGTAGGCACTGTAAGGAAGCTCATTCCCTTCATAGAAACTTTCAGATATACCGTTATTCCTATCAGGATGTTTTTCGACATTCCGAGTTGCAGAAGCATTTTGATTGCTCAAAGATTCAGGTACTTTATTCTCTTCTTTCTCACAAGATATAGTATAATAGTAATACTCAATTCATTATTACAACTGATTGGTTGATTGATTTTGTATTTGATTCAATTTATCAATATTAATATGTTTCATTGCTTCTATGTTATGCTTGATTTGATTTGTTTTTCTCTGATGGGTGAATAAACTTTAATGATCTCATGGATATAGTCATTAATTGTGTGAACCTGTTAAAATTACAATGACTAAATTTTCCTAATGTGTTAAATCTAGTAATCATTTATCAACACTAACCAACAAATGAATGACCTATTATTAGTTTTCTAATGTTGTTATCCATGAAATGCAATAAGCAATGCTTATTTCTCCTTTGTATATTGAACACCAATAAAGTATAAACTCACTTGATCTAACTATTCTCTCTTTAACAATAAACTCTCAACTTTATTTTAGTAACTGAAAACCGATTAATGTGCATAACTTTCATCTTACAATGGTTCAACATGCTCTTCCAGACTTACATATCAAATAATGAAAGGATTGTGCATCTGAAACCCCGTCCTTCAATCTATAAATCTAAAGCTTCTGATCGAAGCCCTGAACCTAAATCAAAAGAAAGCAACTTATCAGCAAGACTTAAGTCTGGTGGTACTACATGCGAAAAATGTGGAAAACACATACAAGATGAGCGTAATCGTTTCTGCTCCATTACATGCAAGGTAACAAGCACTTTCTTATTAAATGGTAAAATTTTGTTGTTTATTTCTACATCACTTGTAGCTCAAATCATGTGCTATTGTTGTTAGATCTCATTGCTTCCCATTGAGCCTCAAAGCCAAGGTCCAATTCATCACTCACAAAGGAGTTCAATTGATTCTATCAACAAAAGTGGTGGATGCACCATTACTCAAAAACCTGAAACTATTGACTTTACTATGACTGATAACCATAATTCTTCGGAACCGGAATCGTCTATCTCTGAAGCCGAGCCGTGTGGATGGGTTGAAGTTGTGAATTTCAGAAAGCGCCCAAGAAAAACCATCCCTCAGAGGCCTCTCTTTGTTTTCATTTCTTAGAAGTTATCACTATCACTACTACTCTACTATCTCCTTTGATTTTTGCTTTCAACTAATCATTTTTGGATAATAAGATATCTTGAACATTTAAGGGAAACTCAACTCCATTATACCCCCCCATATTGGGCTTGAAGTATAAATTGAGGGGTTTGAGGTACAGTTGCTATGACAAAATGTAACTGGCTGAGCTTGTACAGTACAGCTTAAAACAATTTAGTATTTTTTTTTTTATAATCAAATGTTACTATATTAGTTGTTATAATAGTATTTTCTTCTTCACTGCATTAATATAGTATTGACACTGATAATTTTATCACTATCTTTTGGAATTCGTCTCTTACTTTTGTGCATGTATGCACTCTAATATTGCTGTCATACATCTCTTGAATTCTTGATCTTAGAAATTGATTGACACAATGTGATGTGGAAGAAACTATACTATTATTAATTTAATAATCGATAAGGATAAAGGCTCATTTTTTGTTATTCGTCTAGTTGGAAATTAGCATCTTTTCATGGTCAATGGTTTTTCATGTGATAATAATAATTTATTATTTTTATTTCTCTGTTTAGTAGCCTATTTATAGTATACCATTTGTTATTTTTGGCCTGCATGCCCTTTATTTTATACAAATATCCATAGTCTCCGACAACAAGTGATATGATGTAAGTAGTATTTCTAAAAGCTACGAAATAAAAATAAAAATAAACAGGTTTATTTAAAAAATTGGTGTATTTTGTCAAAATTTTAGATTAGACCCATGAATTTTAAAATATAATTTTTGTTTATATTTTATTTAGTATAGTAAATAATAGTATTCTTTTACAGTCTAAATATACTATCTCAGTCCACATTTTTTTTGGACTAAATCTCTATCCATATTTATAAGCTATTTTATTATTCACTTATATTAAAAACAGTTGGTAATGTGTCCTTTTAATTATTAAATTGAGGTGTTTGAGGTACAGTTGCTACGAGTTCCTATAATTTAGAAGACTTTTATGTACATATAATCTTAGTTAAACTGTAAGGGTCGATTGTAAAGGTAAATAATAATTATTTATTAATAGAAGAATTAGAAAAAGCACATGTGAAAATTACATTTGGTCAACAATAGCATATGTGACCTTTCAACGTTGCAAGCTGGAAGGGCTCACAATGTTGTTTTATAGGAATGGGATGGCAAAGATTTAGTGTCCCCGCAATAAAATGAGCAAGAAAACCAAATCTTAATGATGGAAAAATGTTGGAGTGATAAGGACAGATGATACTTATTTAGTAAAACGACATGCAAATATTTATTCTAAATCCCTAGTTTGGAAGCTGTCTAAATTAATATTTGACTACTACTGTTGATTTGAGTTGAAGTTGAATGTGTGTGTGTTTTTTTTTATTTAATTTTTTTAGTTTTCAAAAAATAAGATATGTCACTTCATATTTCATATTTCAGTTAAGAGATAAGTAAAGTTTGATGATTGATAATAATTTTAGATAAATTTAAATTTAGATTTTCTCAAATAAATTATAATTAACTGAAGTTTATTTTTTCTTGAACTCAATTAATTAGTTAGAGGATGAATGTGTCTAAACTATAGAAATGTTGCCGGACTCGCCCTGCTATTTTTTTTTTTCTCTCTCAACCTTAAAAAAAGAAACTAAATCTTGTCTGTTGAAGCACATGGATGATCAATATTCAATACTATAATATGCCCCACCACCACCGACTTTAATCTCAGTTTCGTTATGTTTGTTTGTTTGTCTTAATACTCCTCTTGTTGAGTAAGAAACAACTTCGTAGGTCTCAAAAAGAAAGGTGCCGAAAATCTGAATTTAAGTTGATTATTTGATTAAATTTTGTATTTTGGTTTATATAATATCCTTGAGGACCTTGAAGAATAATTCACTTTCGATTTTGTATTTAAAAGAAAACATTTTAGATTTAGATAAAGTGATAATTATCGCAAAACAGACTAGAAGAACTTGACAAAAGAAAAGATTGAACAATTATTACAAATATAAAAGTTACAAAATATTATATACAAATTATTAAAGATACAACTAATCATGATTTATATATTCAATAACCTTATTTTGTATATATCATGTCAGAGTTTATATTTATAAAATTATTTCTATAACTTTTTTTTAAATATAGACATGTTGGGTATAATGTGTAAATATTCTAAAA
>JBBPBR010000003.1:652166-680420 GCA_037974775.1 Cicer pinnatifidum | reverse complement strand
TTTATCGAAAAAAAATTGAAAACTTTTTATCAAAAAAAATCGGACATTTTTTTATAAAAAAAAAAAATCGAACATTTGTTATCGAAAAAAAATCGAAAATTTTTATAGAAAAAAAATCAAAAATTATTTATCGGTGAAAATATTGAAATCAAAAAAGAAAATCGATTCTTTTTTAAAAAAGTGGGCCTATGGGCATGAAATTTGGGAGTTTGGTGGATAAAATCCGGTTTAAATTCAAATCCAAAAATAAAATGTGGATGATTATCCAACCAGTTATAAATAAATTGGTTTATATCCATATTATTTTAACCGGATTTTTAAAATGGTTTTGGATCCGGTTATGGATTTGGACCTAAAAACCGGTGTTTTTGCACAGCCCTATGCAGGGGTTCCCTAAAAAATATACCTATAACAATCAATAAGAAATCATTATCATCAAATTACAACTAGTACTTTGGCATCTATTTTATGGAGTTTAGAAGATTTTACTTACGAGTGTTTTTTTTTTCAAATTTTGAAATACTCTTAATATGAAACAATTATGTCTTTTTTTTTTTTTTTTTTTTTTTTTTTTTTTTTTTTTTATTTGTCATTGTTTTGAGTATTTGGAAGAAACGTAACTTGATCTTTTAGAATAATATCAAAGACTCGACTGATCGAATAACTCATCGCACACAAGGACTACTAACTACTTGAACAACAACTCAGTGCCATGACAGACATGCGCTCTAGCTCGGGCAACGTGTAACACATTTGCTAGTGCAACCAGTCAGTTGCTCAACCAGTGCAACCAATCAATTGCTCTATTACCAAGCCAGCGTTGGCAACAAGCCACACATTAGGATCCTCATCAGAAGGAGGATCGGGTGTCGTGGCATCCTCCCACAACAAGTACGATTAAATGCAACATTAACGCAACATTGTTCATAGATACACGTTGCATCATAGTTAGTTTTTGTTTATGTGAAAAATGAGGAAGAATGTTGGCTACTCAAACAAATTGGATAACATCTTGTGGTTTAACTCATTTTGTTTTTGAGATGGACCGGAAGCAAGTAGTGGATGATGTGCTAAAAGTTAAATTAAATTACACATAATATAGTTTTATCATTAATAAGTGTAGAGATTTACTTCACTTGTAGAACAATTATCAAAGTATTTTTTCTAGACAATTGGTAAATGGTAGTGCTCATGTTCTAGCTAAAGTATCTATCTCCTACGCTCATCACAATAACTTCAATTACATACTTAATTCTATTATGTCTTTTATTTTGAATGAAATGTGATGGGCTTACTCGAGTAAAAAAGAAAACACCAACTACCTAAAAAACACTAAATCCAAAATATTACTCCATTTATTTAAAAAAAAATAATAATTACAGATTTAAAATTTAAATTTATCCCATCGAAAGAGAGATTAAATGAAGCAACCCGTTCAATCAGGGCTGGCCCAATATACGACGTGGCATAAAACTAAATATTATTTTTTCAAATTTAATAATAATATTTTATTAAAATAATTTTTTATTGTTAAATTCTTATTTTATAAGTGTGTTGATATAATGTTTTTGTTGTTTGTAAATATTGTGGTGGAGCTTAACCATTTTGGTTTATAGGTCAAAATTGTTCAGTAATATATTTAAAATTCAATCCCCACATAATAGTAAGAATAATACGAAACCAAAAAATTACTTAAATAAATTAAGAAAAATTTCGTCAAAAACTGTTTTGAAAAATATAACAATGTATGGCCAGTTGAAAAACAACATATATGTGGTATGCGGCCAAATTATAATTTAATTGGATTTTTTTTTTCAAATATTCTAAATTAATTTTAAAAAATATCAAAAGTCTAAGATAGTTATTAATTAAATTTAAAATAATAAGACATCTAAAACTGAAATTCAAAAGAATTCAATCTTAAAGGTGGTAATTGAAATTAACCACTACTATTAGAGAATCTATTAAATGAAGGCTAATCTAAAACATTAATATTATAAAACAAATTAGAAACCTAAAGATCTAATCAGTGATATTTTCCTTTTGATTCCTTGTCACAGCATTTTCCTTAACGTAAGCATCTGGCAATTTCTTTAGTGGTGAAAAAATAATGATGTTGATATTGTTAAGGGTATGTTAAATTGAGTTCAATACATATTATTCAAAATATAAATTTCATAGACGAAATTACGGAAATTAAAAAAGTTATTAGTTGTACATGTTTACGGTCAAAAGCAGAATGTTAGTTAAATGATATTAATTGTTTGTTAAAAAATGTAAATTAATTAGAGATATGTTTATAAAAAGATAATTATTAAAATTGAAAATCCAAAAAAATATTATGAAAAGGAAATAAAAATTATCAAGAGAGTTTAAGGGACGGAGTAGTAGTTAAATTAATGGTTTAATTAACTGGATTGGAAAATACTTGCAGTAATAATAGTATAAAATATAGTTCATTTTGCCGACTAAGTTAAATACAAAGGAAATCATCACCATTATATATATATATATATGTCAGCTAATGAATATTTTCTGGATTTCAAAAGAAAAGAAAAGGGTCTCAATAATTCAAAGAGATAAGTGAAGTCCAGAAACAAAATTATTTTAGTTAGAATTTAAATTTAGATTTTTCTAAACGATTTGTCTTTAACTGAAACTCGTTAAGTAATCGAATAAAACTTTGTTCAAGTGAACTTTTCTTAGTTATACCATGCAGCAGCTACAAAATGCTGGCAGAGACACCAAAAATTTGTCTTCTACAATCTAACTCAACTTTTTAACTTCTTTTCCATCAGGATTCTCAAAATTCATTCATTAAATCCAAACCTTAAGGCTACAGTTTTGCAGGCTTCTGTCTCTTTCAATATGCAATAATTTTTTTAGCTGATTTTCCCTCCTTATTTTGATTATAATACAACTTCTTTCCTTGTAGTTGTAGCCTCGACAAAATCAAAGACTAAAAAATACATCATTTCCCACTTTGGCATAGATATATAGTGACAAATAACAATGAAACAATTCACCAACTTTATTATTAAGGTTGTTTTTTTCCTCTTAATTCATCAACTCTAGTCTTTTCCACAAGAGAGAAAAAGAGAACTAATAAGCATGACGAGGAGGTTCAAGAAAATTTGCACTTCTCTAAAAGAGCAAAGTTATATAAGTTATGCAAAGATTGCTTCAGCTGCAGGGTTTTCTGATATGAATCTGATCATCATAAAAGCAACATCACCTGATGATTTACCAGTTCATGAAAAATACATACAACATCTCTTGAAACTCTTCTCAACATCTCCATCTTCATGTCACTATTTTGCCATCAACTTCACTCGTCGATTCAGCACTACTAATAGTTGGAGGGTAGCACTCAAGTCTCTAATTCTTCTCCACCGGTTGCTTCGTTCGGTTCAAGGAAATTCTACCTTATGGAATGAACTCTTATGGACTCGTTCCATTGGTTTGATCTCTCTTTACCCTTGTCATTTCAAGGACGCTACTTCTTCTTCATCAACAAGTTCCATTTCCTACACAAGATTTGTGACTTCCTATGCACAACTAATTGATGAAGCACTCAACTGTGTTGCCTTGGATTGCAAGAAATTCAAAAACCAACAACACCCTGAAGAAAAAGATGAAACTTTTCAAGAAAAAATGAAAGAAATGGGTGAGATACTTGAAATCCTGCCACAACTTCAGAGCATCATTGATAGGGTGATAGATTGTTACCCTAATGGAGTTGCAACAAGAAGTTTCATTGTCCAGTCCGCAATGAAACACATAATTCGCGACAGTTTCGTTTGCTACACCAAGTTCAGAAGAGAAATAGTAATTGTTTTAGAGAATCTTTTCGAGATGTCTTATAGGAACTGCATAGCTGCTTTTAATATATACAAAAAAGCAGCAGTGCAAACAAATAAGCTTTGTGAGTTCTATGAATGGTGTAAAGCAAAAGGGTTGTGTGGTTACTATGAATACCCTTTGTTAGAACCAATACCACATATACAAATCAAAGTATTGGGAAGTTTTTTGAGTGGCATGTGGCAGTTGACAGAGTCTTCATCATCATCTTGGTCTGATCAAGAATCTAGTTCAGTTTTCACTGAAGAAGATGGAGGACAACAACAACACTTGAAATGTAATGAAGAGGAGAAGCCTTTAATTGATCTGGAAGGAGAATACAATGTTGATGTCAATTGGGAGACACTATTGGAAACTTCTATTAGTCTTTGTCATGCTTATGATCAGAGTGATTTATTAAGTTCTAATGGCTATCATAATGAACATAGCTTTGATGGCATGTGGAAAATTCCAACGTATAACACTGCTTCTTATAATCATTTCTCTCAGCAAAACTCGGAGTCCAGTTACTATGGGAGAAATGCTCATAACTCTTTGTATCCTTGAGGTCTATAACGGATTTCACCTAGTTCCACCTATTGGATTTGTGTTATTTCTCCCTTTTTCTTCTTCTTCCATTATTATATACTTGTTATTTTAGGAATAAGACTAGAGTTGAGGTTGAGATCTTAAGGCATCATCATGCATTATATTTTAAGTGTAGAATTGAACCACATAGGAAGAAATTAGAATTACAAGCGTCTCAGCACATTAATTGTAAACATACAATTACATTTCTAACAACTCTTAACAACTTTTAGAAGTAAAAAATGAGACGACCACTTAGACATTTACAATTGCCAATATCAAGATTTGAGTTCTATCCTTTAAAATGAGAAACTCAAACTCTTACTTCTACGTCAACAACACCTCATGAACTAATGACCACTGCGAGAGTAATTTTGTTTATTTGAATAAAGATATGTCAACCAAAAAACATAGAAAAATATAAATATAAACATTTTAATCAATTTAAGGGGTTAAAATTCCGAAACTTGGTTTTCATTATTATGAGATAAAGATACTTCAACGATTCTGGCACAGACTTCAAACGCTTTCATGTAAGATCAGCAAAACAGTTACACTAAGTTTACAAAAATGTGTGTTCTCTGTTGGACCATTCATGTAAATGAAGGTTCAACTATTTAATCACATTCTCAGAGTACATTTGATCACTGGCTACCCAAAAATATACAACATTCTATACAAGTGTACATGTCAATCCATATTTTTTTTGCGCCCACTTTAGGGGAAAAACAAATAATTTAAACAGTTAAAATTTGGTACAAAGTAGCAGATGATAATGATATAACCCTAGCACCTCCATGAAATGAACAGCCTTACAACAAGTTTTACTTGCAAATCCCCCGATGATCACTTCCGATGCCTTCGCTTTTGATCAGCTCTTTGTCTTTTCTCATCGTCCCATTCACGGTCATACAAACTTAACCAATTAAGGGAAACAGCAATGCACCATTATTAATGGAAACTATACATTAATAAAATCCAATAAAAACATGTATTTAAAACTTGAGCAAGCATCTATTCAAGGATTTAAAATTAACTCTGCTTTTGGTCAAGAAAATAAGTGAATGAACAGCATGCAATCCAGACCCACCTAGGAGCATACCACATCACATGTTTAAGCAATTCATTACCAAGGACACCATTCACAACTTTCTTCCATGCATGATGTAACAGCAACAAAAAAAGGTATGCAGATAAAGCAAATTAAACAAATTAAACTGTATAGAAAGACACAAACTCAAATAAAACAAGCATTCAAAAGCCTAAGTATTTTGATTTGAGGATACGGATCTGATTCACGACGATTCAACTTGCTGGCTACCTCTTTACCGTGAATCCTAAGACTTGGTTCATCTATGTAACTAGGGTGCTGGATCATTGGCCCTTTTCTGTCTCTTCCATCATATGCATGTGACATACCAATACCAGAGGCAGGAGGTGGAGGAGCAGCTGGTGAGTACTCCCCAGGCTCCATAGTTGGTAGATGCTCCCTCTTAAGTTTACGTCTCTTGGATGCAGCATTTAAATCCAACTCTTCCTTTAGAATGTTTGCTTTCTCTCTTTCCCTCTCTCTCTCTTCCACCTGCAGAAAAGAACAACATGAGAAGAATAACACAGCTGTATCATGTGTCAGTTCTTTCCTATAAGCCATTGCATACGTATGTAAAATTATATCAATATAAATCAGGGAAAATCAAAACCGGGAAGCGATCCTTGCACAACCCGCACAACAAATAACTCCAGTTAAAACTCTTAACCATAAAACCCCTATAATGCATTAAATTAGAACATTATATGCCAAAAATTCCCCATATTTGTTGCATTTAACCTTGAAGTAATTGTTGACTAATCAGCTTCAAAAACAAGTACTTCTTCATAGAAACCCGTGCTTGGTAAATACCTGTCCCCCCTTCACTTAGTATTAAAATTTGATCACCGAAGACACTAACCAGTTTTTCATGTTAATCCATGTTTAAAAATAGCGTAAAGAAATAATCAATACAGTATTTTGCTCTTTTAACTACTAAGAAATAATCATGCAGTATTTTGCTCTTTTTCATGTTAATCGTACTAAGTGAATGGACAGAGGTACATGTTCAGTCCCTAAAATGTCCATAGATGACAGTCGTTTTTAAACACATCTACTACTAAAATGTTGACACTAATCAATGGAGCTATGCTACATGTATAATACCCCGCAATTCCTTCCACCATAGTGTACATATCCCTAGTAATACATCCTGTAAAATTGAAAGAAAATGGTATACATACCTTCATTTCATCACGCTTACGATCTCGAAAATCATCATCTTTTCTACGTTTGGGATCATCCTGCAAAATCACACTCTCTTCAGACCGTCTACGTTCTTTTTCTTCATGCCTTGGTGAAAGTCTTTGAGAATGCCTTGTAGCTCCATACCTCCTATCAGCATCTTCATCACGCCTACCAGCACCAACAGATTGAGGAACCATATTAGGAGGTAAAGGGGGTGGCGGGGGCAAGTTTTGCCCATGGAAACGCTCCTCTGCATGAGATTTTTCTATCGATGCATCATTGTATCGTAATTTATTTCTTTCATCCTTACTTCTTTCATCTTTTGCCTTGTCAGGGAGTCTATTGAAACTCCTATCGCTACCCCTCTCTTGCATTCTCTCAACAGATCGTTCTCTTCCATATCTTTCTATTGACCTATCCCTAGGTTTTTCTACAACAAAGTCATCACCACGAGACTTGTCCAGACGGTCCAACCTTTCCCTGTGTTCCCTTTCATATCTTTCATTACCTTTTTCCTTTGACCTTTCCAACGTCTTATCACCTGCTCTGTACAGACCAAGTTCATCTGGTCCCACTTTGTCATCATCCAATCGAGGATCCATCAGCTTCTCTCTTTCAGAGAATCGAACTTCACCCTCTAAATCTCTCAGATCTACATCACCTTTCCTCCGTTTACCTAGTCTGTCTAGTTCATCAGCAGAACCAGCTCGCTTCTGAATTTTATCACTAGACTTTGAGGTAGCAGTGTTTTCATGCCTAGGGGAATGGATTACACGAGAAGAGGATCCTCTTGTGAAGTCAGCAATATCATTTCCATCATCCTTCACCAAAGAAGACTTGGAAGCTCCAACTTCTGCCTTTGATTCATTACCCGAACCATCAAATGAAATTTTAGCCAATGGAGCTAAACCTTTTGCAGAACCGGAAACGCTGTTACCATTAGCACTAACTGAAGTAGAGATGTTAATTCCAGTGTGTCTTCCATCTGATGCATGGGTTTGAAGATCCTTGTCACTGCTCAAGGAACCAGAGGTTCTAATAACAGTTTTCCCAAATCTAGCATCCTCTTTCACAGGATCTTGTTTTGATGGCTTTGAAAGTGAACCAGCAGCAACTGAGCGTTTCGTAGAGGTTCTTGACTGAAAACAGGAGAACCAAATCATTATGATAAACAAGGAGTAAAATGGAAAACAGGAGAAACAAAAATTTTAGCAGAGAGAGAATCATCACTCCAATGCCAAGTATGCACCAGATATAACATCATCCTTATCAGAAAGGTGTCCACCAAGATGAATGAACAACTATTACAAAATAATCAGTTTAGCAATGCAGGCAGCTGCGCCAAGAGACTAGGTGTTGGTAAACTAATTTACTTTTGAAATTGGCATTTTGTGTTACTCAGTTACTCCATATAAGGATAATATAATTGTTTAAAACAGTTAGATTTAGCAATGGCTTGATATTTTTTACCACATTCTTTTGAGAATACAAACTTGGGGTCTACGATATAAATTTATTTGTGCTTTAATGATTAATATGAATTCTGAGGCAATTAGCAGCTAGTACAAAATGTGACAAGTGATGCAAATTGGATTACATACAAGCTCATCATACAAATGGAAAAAGCTAAGTGCACAACATAACTGATATATAAATACTACCTCGACGTTTCTTGTAGTGTGGTCATCTGGTGCCTTACTTATGGATTCTTCCATTTGCTTTGGGTTTTCCACAGATTTTAATGCCCCGGATTGTCCAGCAGGTGAGGGTAGAGACGACTGAGCATCCAATCCATTCACCATAGAGCCACCCTTGAGTTTTACTTGGCCAGAATCATATTTTGTTGCTGTGATGCTTTCAGTTCTTTCTGACTTGCCATCTGCGGTTTTTGTTCTTATTGTCTGGTCTTTGACTGTGTTTCCAGACTCTAGATGTTTCCCACTGGTAAATTCAGTTTGAGAAACATTAAGACTTATCCCACTTTGTACAGTGGCTGAATTTCCCGCTGATGATTTAGTCGTAGATGGTGCAGCCTTCAAATCAAGATAACCCATACCAAATTCTTCATCGGTAACCCAAGAAGACTGCATATTGGATAAGATTAGTGTGCTAAAATATAGTACAAATAAGCTTGTAATAAGATAACAGCATACCTTCCTAGCAGCAAGTGCTGCTGCTACACCAGTTGCCAACACCTTAAGATCCTCTCTTTCATCACTTTTAATCTTCGCTACCTAGATGAGAGATGAAATAATTTTTAAAAACTGCATCTGTTCAAAATAACTAAGTTTATTATAACGATAACTCACCCGCTTTTCAAGGTTTATCCCACTCTTCCGAGTAACAGGGAAAACACCAGAAATTTTAGTCAACATTATCAGAGCATTTCTAATCTCCATGTACTCGCTAGATTCCAGACACTGAATTAGTAACCGTGTGATTCTTTGACTCCATTTCCAGTGTACCTATCAGCAATAAAAAAAGAAATATGAAATGGTCCATATACAGAATTAGCCTATCTTTGGTGAAGTCTGAAAGAAACAGGGTAAGCCCCCCATAAAATAATTGAGAAATATCTGAACAACATAAGCAAGGAAAAAATTCTGAGCAGCTGTAAACTATCAAACAGATGAACTTGCCTTAATGAACTGTCCATATGTCACTCGCTGGCTATTTGGATATCTATAATAAACGGCAAATCCCGGCATGTTTCCACACTCACGTTCATAAATAGATTCATCACTCTGGAAGTAATAAAAGGTAGAAACAAAATGATGAACCCAAACATTAGAAAAATTGAACATACCCTGAAAAGCATATAAAATTGTGAAAATTAAAACTATAAAAAGTAAACAAATAGTAAATATTATTTACCTTCCAAAAGTAAGCAATCTTCAAAGTCTGATAGAGAAACCTGCCGAGCCTACCAACCTCGTATTCAGTGCAACAGCAAATCATTGGTTGAAGGGTCTTACAAATAAGAACATCTATGTGGTTGACTGTGTTAAAAAAAGGGGTTCCAAGGGAATGAAGTTTGTGTACAAACATAGCACAGTAAACAGCATCTGGCATACTGAAAGTACAGCGTGGAAATATACAACGCTGAAGAAACTCCATGTTAATCTTCAAAGTATCGGGGCAGGAACTTAACCATTTGTCTTTTTCATGAGAGAGCCGTCTACTGACAGATGCAACATTCTCTTCATGTTTATGCAGTTCACTAATCAGACGATCAAGCGATTCTTGAATTCTTTCCTTTTCTTTCTTCCTCTTGGTGATTGCTGAGCTAGAATTGTCAGAAAGTTCTTCCAAAGATTTAAGACTAGCATGCAGCTTGGCTATTTCTGACTCGTAACGTTTTTTCGGAACGTACAGATCATATAATGTGAGACCCCAAAATGTTGCATAAAGATCAGGAGATAAGCTATTCCATGCTTTTGAAGGCAACATGGTTTTAACAGTATCAAGAAGATATGACCAACTGTATGCAGTAATAAAATAGTAAATAAAATAGTAAATAAAATAATCCATAAAGTTGCAGAAATGAACTTTAATGTCTTAACATAAAAGACCTAACACAGTTTCACGTTGAAGTATAATGAGAAAGTTTTACGAAATACAGGGAAGAGATTAGAATTATAACCTAATCGGATTTTTGTTGGAGCCAATATCTAGAATCATACTACCAGAATAATCTGCAGGGTCAGACTCAAAGTTAGTAGATGCATCACTTGCAGCATTTTTATCATCCAAGGGCCAATACACATCGGGAATCCTCTGAGACTTGAAAAGTCTCATAATAGGGCGATATATCAAGAAAGCAACCTATGTCCAGAAAAAAAGAACAAAATTAAATGCAGGTTCAAGTAAAAAAAATGGAGTGCCATCTATATTGCAACTGGATGGAAATAGCGATGAGGCCACACGATTATGAAGTTTTAACAAACATAGATACAGAAGGGGAATAAAACCTCAGGGTCCAAGTGGTAAAGGTGGACCAGGTCGTCAAGTGAGGGAATAAGAATAGCATAATTTGATCCTGGTGTAACTGCACTGCCAAGAAAATCCACATATTGAAGAAGAGTTCCATGGCATCTATCAAACTGTTCACTGACCATCTTAATGTAGGGCGCATCTGCATTGACGAGAACCCTGCAAAAACATTAAATTTCAGAATAAAATCTAGATCATCAGTTCTAACATTTATAAGTTTAAGAGCTCACAGAGAACGATGCTGAGCAAGCAGCAGCAAGAGGGGGGTTGCCAACTTCGGTTCGTCTTTAGGAAGTAATGCATCTCTAAGCCTGCTAGTTGACTTTATCAATGCCTGCATGGATTATAAGATATCTCTAAGTGACTTACAAAGTCACATGGTAAAACATTAAGCTAGGCACATTCCTCTATAGTTAAACTTATAAGGCTTCAGCAGCTCAAAACACAAGATATATCATTGACTAGAGCCTACTTGAGTTTAAAAACAATATTCACAGGAGACACTCGCTCTGCTTTCTACTCAGCAAAGTAATAAAATGAGATCAACCACCAAATAGTTATTTAATGACAGTTTACATTTAACCACTGTCCAGGAAGTTCATCTTTGGTGTTTATTAACCATCAAAAGATTCTGATTGTGCAACTTCACAAAATTTTCCAAAACCAAATGCAAACAAGTATTTATTAACCATCAATAAGTACAAAACAACTCGGCCAGTGTAAATTAAAACAATGAACTGCCACAACAACAAAACTGTCTCTCTTTCACCTAGAGTAGAATTTCAATCTTTCCAAAATGCCAATCTCTTGCTTTTCAAAACCTTTTAAGATTTAATTTTGTACCTTATTATTTCGAGTAACTCCAAAAGAAGTGGCTTGATATTTCAGAGTCTCACTCCCTGCCATAGCATCCAGCTGTTCCTCAGTCAAGTTTTCTGTGTACTGAACATTTGCCATTTGTTGGATAAGTTCCTAAAAGAACAGCAAAAATATTTAATTACAACCAGCATTTGGTATTCATGAGCCGTGTCTCACAATAGTATTCTGAATTAGAAAATCAAGAAAGCATAAAAACCTGCAGTAGAACAAGCTCTATTCCTTGTCCCCTTTTTAACTGGTTCACTAAATACTGGAAAAGTCCCCGCAATTCCATTGATGGGTACTTCTTACATCTATCGAAAAAAGATGACTTTAAATCATGAAAACATTCAAAGAATATCATGCTCTTGAAACAACAAACCCAAACAACATACAGAATTCTGAACAAAAACAGCCAATGACGAAGATGCTCAATCAAGCCAAACTATCTATAACAAGCTGCACGACATTGACATAAATAAATAAAAATTAACACGCTAAATCTTTCAACAAAGTTGGCAAAGAATGAAAGCACGGTTTCATCAACTAGAAACATGTTTAGCAGAGGCCCTCATAACTTGGTATATAATAATTACCACACATCCCAAGAACTCTGCCCAAATAAAATGAAGAAATTGCTGAATCTCATTATAGAGAGGGAATCGAGTACGTTCTCACCAGCAGATGATTAATATTCTCAACAATGTAATCAATGTCACATTCAGTCAAGACATGGCGCATACTAGATCCTTCATTTGCCCATAAATTGATGATCAACGATATAGACCAAATTATTTTATTTCTTTTGCATGCTATTTGTTAAATTTTATTTTCTTGCTTCGTTATTGCTCAATGTTTCCATAACTATTTCTTATTCACTGACTGCTGCTTGAATTCATTAATAAACAACATATGCCAGTCGTTTAATCATAATCTCTTTCATTTCACATTACAGTTTACTACATTTGTCTAAGCACATCTTTTCCCTTTAATAATTCAAATAAAGCATACAACATATTTACTTTTTCTAAATTTTTGATCCATTTCTTCATTTTTTTATTAAATCATGCAAGACTGGCCCTGCATTTCCGCCAATTTGCTATTTTAACACAACCTTTTGCGATAACGTTATTAAGCATTTTCAAATCGTATAATTTTAGTATCACATGTACGTTAAAAGTAGCTAATTAATAATATAACTAAGGCCCTAAAAAGCAGCTAAACAAACACTAAACATACACTTAAATTCACAAGCCAGAGAATTCAGAAACGTACTACAAAATGTAACCACATTCAAAATCTATTCTATATAATTACACACCGAATATTATATAGATAAAAAAGGAATGATTTAGAGAAAAGAGGGCGAGAGAGAAGAAAACCAAACCAAACTGCTCCAGGTAATTAATTCCCATCCCTTCAAGGCAAAAACAAATTCCTAGCAGAAAATGGCCCCCCAAAGTTGTTCAGGATTTACAAGTATGCTCAGCAAACATAATGCATCGGCAAGCACATCATTCTTCATTTTCGAAGTGTATACATACCCTCGCAAGACCAGATATTACAAAAATTGTTTTACTATCCATTCATCAGAAGAAGGGCAATTCATTCTTAATTTGTTATACAGACAACACAATCACGAACAACCCTGTTGTAGTGAACTATCAATGGTCAACCAAGTAAACTACTGATGATAAAGTCAAATGAAAATCTGTACTTTCTGAGTTCCTCGCACTTGATGAAAGAACATACTATCTATCAGTACTACTGCATTATATTCCTTTGCAGATAAACAGCTTCAGAGAGAGTTGATGGTTTCTTTCATATCTTGCTGTCTCCATTAACATCACAAGGTGAAAGTAATAACTAATGGAGTATTCCGCTTATAATAATGCTACTACCAACTGAAGTCTCATCAGATGGATCCAAACCTACAAATTATCGGCTTCACACCAAGGACAAAGCATTCCTATCCAACAGTTGGGCTTCCTCAATGACTAATCATGATACATAGCAATAACCCAAATTAAACAGTCCAGGTTCCTCCCTCTCTACAAAACCAACATCTTAGAAATCCGATCCCCTAATTTTTAGAAACCCATCGCCAATCAAGCAAAGACAAAATGTTAAAGACAGGGTATATGGATTTGTCTCCCTCCATAATGTAAACACCTACCGAATCAGTTGCAACACTGATGGGAATGAATGCTATGAAAGATAGGGTCGAGTCTGGAACAACAATCGTCTTTTCAATATCCTTGTACGAGTTCATAATCACTATACGAGATGAACCTTGGTCATATACTGAGGTGCTCACCGCTGGTTGTTGGAACGATGTGAGCCGGGGCTCCATTTAGAAAGATGAAGGGTCCAAACTAAAGTCAAAATAGGGGTTTACAAATTCTCATTATCGTTGGGGGCGGAAAACGAATCGACATCTCAATGTGAAACAGTCTTTTTTATTTTAGTTGGGAAAGAACAACGAAAATAGCCATTAAACTGTCATTTCATTATGGACAATAGAAATGACCAAAAACCAAGGACAACACAAATCATTCTTCACATTAAAATCACTCCATTCATTTATCTCCATTAGATGACTTCAAATTTAGATCATTGTGGATCATGAATATCGTGTATACAACATAAATGACTTCCAACTGATTTTATTGCCCTTTGTAAGCACTCATTTTTTAATCTCCATTAACTAATTGTATCGGGTGACAGTACTGAACTTCCAACCTTCAAAAGAGACATCAATAACCAACTTAGAGGATAACTTCATTTAAATCAGATAATTTTCCATCTATTGTGGTAGAGTGCTACTGCAGCTGACAAGTCACTTGTATATCTTAAGCGGCACTTCAACTTTATAAATGCCCTTAAGAATTACAAGGACAACAGACTAACGGAAGTTTGAACTTCGAACTTTGATAGGATAACAAAGAACTGCCCACTCCTTCTGACCAATTAATATCTGTTCCAAAACACCTGTCACTGAATAACAGTAACTACACATCATACAGCTGTCTGTGCATGCCCACCAACTGGCAAGCAAAGTGGTTTGAATTGAGACATTGCCAGTCAGGGATAAAAAATGCTGCTATGTCCAGTAATCTTGCATTTGCTAAGGTTGATCTGCAACCTGGAATTTGATACAAGGCATTCTGGATATATCTAAATTCTATAGGATGCCATACATGTACAAAAATGACTAGGGAATGTTATTAATACACATAACATATATCTTATAAAATAAGAGTTTGCAAGAAATAGCTGTAAAAAATCAAATATCACCCAAACTACATATAGAAGAAAAGGTGCTCCCTAATGCTTTAATCACAGAAGAAAACCCACTATGATTCAGTCATTTTTGCACAGGATAACTTGTCAATAAAACTAAATATAGAAGAAGTGCAAAGGAAACAACTATACGTACAGATGGCCCCAAAATGAAGCTAGAGATTGAAGCCAGTCTGATAAATTTAGCCCATCATCCTTCAACTTATCACGTCCACCAAGTGCCAATCGCTCAATCACAACATATTCCAATATATCATATTCAAGCTGTTAAAACAATAAAGTAAGGCTCCAAATCAAAAACAAAACATGACTAATGTACAAAAGATACAACAAATGGAAAAGTACCACGGCATATATGAAAAGAAAAATGGATGAGCTTCTAACTAATTGGAAGGCCTCCTTTTCCACCATAGATGGTTGTGTTACCATAATTCTGATTTCATTTTATCCTCCTTTATTACACTATTCCAGATTTCAGTAGGGTGGAGGTGGCTCAGGATTGAACAATAAACAAGGTCTTAGATCACACATCTCTTACTGCTTATTATGAGGTCACATATTATGATATCACAAATGGATGCAGTGAACAAGATAGCAAAAGGAAAATACAGACAAAAAAAAATACAAACCTGAGTCAAGTACTTAAATGCATCCACTACAGGAGTAATCATGTCTCTGTATGCCTCAATCTGCATATCACACAATATGAAAAAATAAACATAATGGAAAGCACAAAATCATAAGAGGTCGGCGCTCTTCAGACTTTGAAGAATACAAGCTCTACTACAATAAGCACCTGGTGAACAATTGTTCTAAGGACAGTCATAGGGTTAGCATGAGCTAATTTTGCAACCATCCGACCCAGCTGCTTCAAATTTTCCTTTGCCAACCGTTTCAAAATACGTCTGGTGTCCAACTGCATAAAAATCATGCAAAGAGAATAAAGATAACAAGGAATCAGTCTTGCAACATTGAGCACAGATGGTCCACACATATATAGATCACCAAACCTTAGCAGTTTGTCTAGCAGCTAACAGCATAGGATAGCGATCATCATCTTTTTCCCATTCACCATATAAATGATACCGTGCCTAGATAGGTAAACCTCATCAACCAATCTTGTAGATAACAGATAACAGTATATCTGGTAAAATGATAAACAAAAAATACAAAGGAAAACCTCATAAGGAAGAAGACTCATAAGTTCCCAAATTTCCTGGCCAACAGCTGGATTAGCAGGAATCAACTGTAGAGAAGGTAGTAGACATGCTCCTAAAGCATCCTCCAACCTTAGCTTTGCTTCCTTCTGATGTAGAAGAGGATTTCCATGAAATTGAGGATTCAAGGCACCATCGCCATGACTAACAAGCTCAAGAGCAGAAAGGTAATAACCTCTCAACACCCTACAAACCTACACATGTTTGAGGTAGAATAGGGCAGAAAGTGAAATCAGAAAATTTACCTATGCGAAATGTTACCAGAATATTAAAACAGCTTAGCCTATGTTTGGTATCACAGTGGAGTTGTCAGAATCACGGTGAACCACCGTGATTTTCAAAAGCTACAATTTGTAGCTTTTGAAAATCACAGCAACTCACCGTGATTCTGGCAACTCTATCGTGATAACATACATGCTCTTAATGCACCTTTTGCAACAACATAGTATCTCGGTAGAGATAAGGTCCAGTACAAGCAAGCATCTGAAAAAGTTCCTTTGGAAGATCTATGAAAGAACTGTGTCCTGAAGGGTTATCTACATCCATAGCATCATTGCTGCCTCCAGTGGATGATCCAGGGTTTTGAAGATGTGCTTGACGAATAACATCATATGGTGAAGAAATTGATTTCTCAATAAGCCTGTATGAAGATCTCAATATTATTTTAAGCTATTGCTATAAACAACCATTCAAACACATTGTTGACCATAACAAAACCCAAAACTAATTGGCCGAAAGATTATGCTGTTAAATGCATGCACATGCTACAAACATTCAGTTTCTAATATGCAGCGGCATTGGAATTTGGATGACATCAATTCAATTCAATCTTGATAAGATTGTAGCAATCGATTTCCAAGTCTTCACCAAAGCCTCACCGACCAAGTGGTCCAGAGACCTTGCTGCCCCGATGTTTTACTAAGAAGTTGTCTTAAGAAGTTGTTTTAAAAAATAGCTTTTATTTTTGGAGGATGTCTTACTACCCACCCTCTTTTTTCTTTTATATTACTAAGAGCTCTACTAAATATTAATAGACATCCTCATCAATGTTGACATATACTTGTCCCCAAAAAAAACATATCAAAAATACATCCAAACCGTATGCATGTCCAAAATGCACCCAAATATCAGTTCTCAAAGTTGGTGTCTGCATGACGGGAGAGGATTATGATTTGTCTCCAGTCACATGAAGAGTAAAGTCTATTTTCACCGCTTGATTTCATTTAATAGGAGAGAGAGAGAGAGAGAGATTAAAATTAAAATAAAAAACGAGTTTAATGGTCGGGACTTCTCCCTTGGAGAAACATGAGGAAAAACCACTGGAGACAATCCTTTCACCTGATGACAGAGAAATATTATACACACGCCTTACCTAAACAAACTATCGCATATTTGGATATGTTCCACAGGATTGAGTGGTGAGAGGCGTTCAAATAGTATATGTGCATGATACCTGTTAAAACAAAAGGAAAAATACCCATGAATATATACCTATATACAGTAGAGAGAAATTCAAAAGATTAAAAAATAACATAGCTTGTAATAATAACTGTCTTTAGAACCACATGCTAGAAGTATATTTACAAATCAGTATACCAGTCATCCACGGAAAGAAAGCCAGTAAACAAGCCCAAAGTTTGACTGCTTTGAAGCTCAGACTTCCGCTCTTCAATTGCATCAGTTTCCGTGGCTAAAGCTGCAAAGAGATCAATAGTGACATCCCCCATTTTCTCATCATCCATTAGATCTTTTCCAGTAGCAGCAAGATTTATTTTTCCAATTTTACTAGCCTGTAATTAAGATCGTTAATCTTCTTGATACCAGACCAGCACCAAAACAAAATAAGAAAGCAATGGAGGACAGGATAGGAATAAAAAAATTATTGATATGTTCATCTTAGGCAAAATCAACAACACTATTGTGCTTCCAGCATCAAAATATTCACCATTGGCAATTGGTCCAATATATTGAAAATTAAGAACTGGAAGTTCCCAGATTCCAGTGAACTACCCAACCTAGATTGTTTAATTGAGTTGATGCAACATTCAGAAACAAGCCACCTACAAACTTACGAAAGGTTAAGAAAGCAAGCATGAATGAGCCAACATACTTGACTGGCCTCACATAGGCCATCAACAAGGAACCACCAAAACCAGCACATGGCTACGAAAGCCATAGACAGAAGGCTCTCAGAATGTTTGCGACTATAAAAATTCAGGAACATACAGCCATATATCCATTTCGTCAAGAGTCTAACCAATGAGTATCTAAGGGTAATATGAACCAAGTGAAATGGTGTTCTGGTTCTAAAGCGCAGGAACAAATTGGACTGTTTTCTTGCAATTTCAAGATATTTTGGCCTTTAATCTTTCAGTTTTTCTTTTTGGCAATTTTTTTATTTTTTGGCCAGCTTCATTTATTCCTGATTTTTTTTTTCCTCATTTAACAATCAAGTCCTATCCCACACGCAGTGTGTACTAAGAATATAATATTCTTTATTCCAAAATAATACGACAAAAACAACAACAATAGATAAACTGCCAAAGCATGAATACCTCATCAAGGCGCTTGGAAGAGAAAGTGCTATAATGCTCAAATGCTTCATCATCCTTGGGGAGTAAATGAGCATATCTGTAATCAAAATGATAGTTTAAAAAGTATCTCATAAATATGAACCACAGAGATGTCAGTCTAGATGCCAGTTCCATTAACACAGTAGAAGATCAGAACATACATATGAACCACAAATTAAAACATACCCCCTCCTTACAGCGTTTTCAATAAAAATTAACTATCACAAGTGTTAGACCCTGAATAGCTGGTTTCAATTATTCCAACCAATCAACGTACAGAGATATCTACCAAGAATTAGCAGTTCGAAAGAGAGTCGAACCAATCTTTCTATAGCCCAAGCTAAAACCTACTAAATTTTTTGCATTATTATTTGGTGCGTCATTCTTCTATACATCAATTTCCCCTAGAAAATTAATAACACAACTCACAGGAAGGACTAATATTGACACAGACAAATAGTGTATGTAAATCTCCTTCAATGCAACCACCGCTTCTTATAACCATAGAGCCAAAAATAGTTTCAGAATTGAATAATTGTATATATTATTACATAAGAAAACTGTGTGATTCTTGAGCAGCACAAGAGCACAACATCTTACATGCTATCAAGATCAATAAAATCTTGCTTCACCAGCAAGGCTGCAAGTCTATAAAGCCCAAATGGTACAGGATTACTGACTTCCATGCGCTGATAATATTGAAATTTAAATCCAAGAATCTGTGAGGCGTGAGACTGCGCAGAAGAGATAAAATTATTATTATAAAAAAATCCCATTAAAAATTGCAAGTGAAATATTAGAATGACCTAAGCTTCTACTTTAATCTACCTTAGGAAAAATAGGAATCAGCTCTATAAACAAATCATTATCGGGCTGAAATTCAAAACACTCAAGTACCTGATAAGAAACATCCATCAGTAGCTAGATAAAACAAGAAATTATAATATGCCGATAGGCACCTGAGTTTATTGTTAAAAAAGACAACTGAAGAGATCCAACTTACAATATCAAAAACACGGTTTGGATCCAAATCAAAATGGCCAATTAATGACTGCAGATGTAAATTAAATCACAATTATGATCGTTATTTTATTATAAAACAAAAACAGAAAATCATGGAATAATCATAACACTTAAAATCTTTAAAACCTTAATGATCCCAATTGTTGATGCAGATCCTTTTTGAGTCGCTGCTTCAGAGTCCCGACAAAGAAGAGTGATCTATACAATTAACTCAAAATGAAAACGGTATACAACATAATCTTATCTAGAAATCATGAGGAATGTTTTTGGCCAAAATCTCTAACTTGATAAACAAAATATTGACATTATGTTGTATTCTACCATGCAATATGTAAGGACACCAAAAAGAATTATATTGTTGATTGGAAAAGCCTAATAAATTTTTAAGGGTATGCTCCAACGTAATATATGTTAACCAGTGTGATTAATAGCGGCTCGCGGAAAATAACAGAACACCAAAAATCCGATATGAGAAATAGCGGAATCCTCAAAACAATAACTATATATGAAATAAAGTGCGCTGCATACTAATAATAGCTGCATAAACAGAAATTTTAAAAAGGCTGACATTAAATCAAAACGAAAAAACCTCAATAATTCAAAACAACTAATAATGGATGTTGCACCCTACCTACAGCCCTAAATAGAAATTTAAAAGTAGTCCTAAGTCCTAACTAGTGATAACAGAAAACAATGAAAAATATTTAATATAAAGGATAGTCATACTGCACTGGTTGACAGAATTTCCATCCAATGTAAGCCCTAGATTAGACAATTGAAGGATTTGATGGTTCTCCACTAGCCATACTATAACCAAAATTACATATAGTATAAATAAGTAAATAATAGTATAAATATGGAAGAATATGATAACACAGCTGAGGATTGAAAAATCCAAAAAAACAGGGGGTTGAAAGAATCCGAAAAACAGAGGAAGAGAGGAAATAGAAAAAGAAATAAGGAAGCCAAAAAAAGGAACCAGAGGAAGAAATAGGAATAGAAAACAGAGAAAGAAAAGAAATAGAAAAAAAGAGAAAAGAGGAAGAGAAGAAAAAACGACTGAAAAAGTATTGATTACCTGAAAAAGAAGTTGCGTGGGAAAGCTTGTTGGTGATGGAGGCAGAGTGAGAAGAGAGAGGTTGGAGGCAAAGTGTAGAGGGAAAACGAAGTTTAAGTAGTGGGAAGTTTACAACGTTAGAAAGATAGTGGTTTATATAATAGCCAGTAGCCACCAACTCAACAAGGATTTAACTCCTCTAAAATGAGCAACTCACTTTAGAGAATAAAGTAAGCAATATAAAACATTGATGACCAAATGAATGGTTGATATTATGTCCACACGCATAACCAACCATAGGTGGTCATAGTATCAAACATTGATCTACTCACTTAACAATATTCTCACTTTAGAGGAGTCAAATTCACTCAACAAATATTATATTTTAATGTTTTTTAAAATTGATAATGTGCAGCTCCCATGCTATTTTAGTGTTAAATTTAGGGAAAAGAAACATTAAAATCTGTTTTACACTATTGCTTCCATCACCACTTCAGGTAAAACAGCCGCTATTTCCATCATAACGAATCGACCATGGTGTATCGGAATTCGTCGCGTTTGATCAAAATCACACTATGTAATAGCGCTATACTAGAACTATACCGGAAATTTAACAACACCGATTAACCATGCCGCTAGTCTACCTATATCTACAAAAGAACTACATAACAAAGCACTCAAAATAGAAAACAAGCTTTACAACTAAGTGCTTTCACATAGAACCACAACTTCACTCCTTAATGCTCATTTGCTACCACATTTGTGCAACTTCAACTGACTGACCAAGGGAAAATAATAGTTGGACTAATCCTATTACTTGATTAATCGGATACCATCTTGTGATTTAAATAACAAAATTAAGCATTCCTCCCTTCATCTAATTTCACTACCAAGTACTAACTATATTAATAAGGGTATTTTAGTCAATGAAGATCATTTTATCATGCATTATCCCACTTAAAAAATTTCTTGAGTGAGCATAACCTAAAAAGGACACTTTATATGAGACAGAGGGAGTATCTTTTTATTTCCTAAGAAACTACCATATATCACTCTCCCTTGAGTTTTAAAAGTTATATTTGTCTTCCGTGCATCAGCTGTTAAATGTAATTTTTTTTTGGAAATACATACTCTTGAGTTCAGAAAGGTTGGTTGCATGTTACTTATCTTGATCCACAACTGTCTACTCTCCCAGTTTATTCGAAAGTATTGGAAAAATGTCAAGAAGCAACTCTGCCATATATTCGAGCTATTTCCAAACTGAGATAGAAGATCAAGTTTTGAGAAAAATGGGTTCCATTTTGGTTCAAAATTTACAAACATATGTGTCTCAAGCCATGTACAACCTGAAATCAATTAACTACAGTACTAGAAGAGCATCGTTTAGTACCTTAAAATATAGATTGATAGTAAGCTAAAATACTTTTTTACTCTTCTTAAGATCTAAAAACCTGCCTAACTAATTGAACTCCAAAAAGGAAGATACAATTTCTCTTATATGCACTGTGTTGTCTTATAATTGAACTTGACCTACGACCAGAGCGACAATCTAATCACATATTCCAACTAACCTAAGGTTTCCAGGATTGAAGTTGTTAGTTCCTTGTTTTGGTAAACTTTATTTTTTCAATTTTGTTCAAATGTTTTGAATGTGGTTGAAGTATAACTGTATAAGAATAAAACATAACCAACCCAACATGCATCTCATAAGTCTGACAACATAAAACCAAGGCCATACAAAGATCAGAATAAACATTTGATTTGATAGCCATACATTTATGAAAGATCCATAGAGAAAATTTATCCATGTATAAAGGATCTGTGCAATGTACATTGAACTAAATAATCATGCAATAACAAAACAGGTGAGATTCTGTTCAGCCAAAATAGATGCGATTCTGTTCAGACAAAATCTCAAAAGGTGCAATAAGTACTAATAATTCATAGAAGACATCTAAAAAGTCAAGAGAAAGGAAAATCTAATTATACCAGTTTGGCATAGCCCTCGCTCTCTTCTCTGAGAAGGTTGAATTTGGTTTGCTGATAAAGAAGTCGTGTATTAACTCTGACCTGAAGTCAACAGCACAAACGAATCAAAGACAAACAATAATGAAATTCCTAAGCAAGAAGAGGCAGACATAATGCAGAGTGAAGAATCTAAATTCTGAAAAGTTGACTCTGAATATTAGAGGTTTGGGGTATTTATAAGGTTGATGTAGCTTAACTGATTTGATTCAGTTTGTTACACTTTGCAACTAACTTGTTGAATGGAAACAAACTTTGTGTTATTTACTAACAGACAATGCTAATAACTATTAAATACTAATTGGCTATTGCTATATATATTAAGTATTCCCATTTAACACAAGTAACAACAACAAAATATCAATGAAGTTTTTAAGATCAATAATGAAGTTCCACCACAAGTGTATGTCTACTGTCTACACAAATATATGGGCATTACTTTTGGGGGGGATTAGCAAATAGCAACCCCCACTTTTTCCTCAGGACAAAAAACTAAACTTCTTTCCTTTAAAAACAACGAGGAAAAAGAAAGAGCCAGAAGTCCCTTACATTATGGCACACATATATAGAAATTAAGGGCTCACCTCTTTTCCCTTCAACTCCTGAGCCTTAATTTTGATAAATTCAGCCTCCCCCAAAAACTCTTCCTACAAATGCACAACATACAAAATAAATTTTAGAAATTTTAGAAAAGCAAGAAACTTACTATTGCATAAAACCTCGTGCCTTTCTGAAATTGCCCAACAAACTAACTAGAAGATAAAAGACTAACTATAATGTAAATAATATGAAAATGAAGGAGACCAGAAAAGCAGACCTCACAGCGTTCTTGAAGTAATCTAACTGGAACCAATCCAGATTCCACAAGCCATTTTGCCTATAAAAATCAAATATTTTAAGCATAAAATATTGTAGAAAAATTCCAATAATGAGAACTATAAATGTTAGACAAAAGATGAAGTATCGACGCATAAATATTTGTATGAAATCAAGAACAGGAGATCAAATACTGACCAGTTTAATGAGACGCGAACGAAACTCTCCTGACAATGTAAGCTGTAACCAAGTAAATAGATTTCATGATAGATACAAATTCTTAAACACTAAAAGCTGCAAAACAATTCAATATCTCATTGCATGGCTATAGGCTTGTACATGGAGATGAATGCATTTTGTGTTCAGATGCTATAGAAGTGGAATTCCACATAAGCCGATATTCAAATGATATTTCAATTTAATATCAAGCAATCAAATCACAGTTCCATGAAATTTTTGCTTTCCAAGTAAATACTTATTTGATTCAGGTTCCAATGAAACAGCTCTAACTTGAATTGTATTGGGGGGGGTAACCATAAGTGATTTGGACGATTCAAAATGAATGAAGAATCAAAATATAAAGAGTAACACACTATTCACTTTCCAACGGGACGATCATTTGAAGCATCTAAAAAATATCTTTTGTATACACATACATAGAAAGAGAGAGAGAGAGAGAGAGAGAGAGAGAGAGAGAGAGGAAAACTATAGCATCAAAATTAAAGCTATAGCAACGTAATTAAGAAATAAGAGCTGAAAAAATGCTTATTAAAAAGCAGCAGTAACTCACATCTTGAGCCATTTGGCTCACTATATCTGCAAAATTTGATGCTACTTTCTCTGCAGAAGCTTTATCTGAGAATATCACAGAATCTAATGCTACTTTACACTTCGTAAATGGTAATTCACCCCGAACCTAAAACACAACCAATAACAAAAAATCAGTCCATTATCTCAAAAAACGGATGAATCATCATAACATTGAATTCTCGCCCAAATTACACAAATTTATAATAAAAACACAGAAATGAATTAAAATCAGTGATTAATTTGGAGAGAAAGTGGAGAAAATAAACAAACCATAGTCCAAGATAGCTCGTAGAGGAAACGAAGCATTGGAACGGATTGAGAGACTTTGAAAGAAGGGTTGCCACTCCTCCATTCGCGAACACAGTCCTCCGTTACGTATACGCACTGCACCGGTGGCACAGACATTTTTTTTTCTGATCACAAACCCTAGAAGCTAAACAAGCGTCAGAAAATTGAAGGTGGTGAGGTTAATTTGGGAAGAATAGGGTTTATGAAGTGAATCGCATTCCCGTGTATCACACCGGAATCGGGAGAATTTTAGGGTTTCTACTGAATCAAGGGGTTAGCGTTTTGGATTGCGGTGATAGTTTTTATTTAAAAATATAAAATAAAAGGTAATTTTATTTTTTTTCTACAACAAAAAATTGCTTCGAATTAAGGCTTTACTGGTATTTACACCCTTGCAAGTTGCAACAGGGAAAAATATGTTTCAATTAAAATTAAAATCTAATACATTTCAACAACTGGTGTTAATTAATTCATTCGTATTATGTAACAATCGTTAACATTATGAATTTTGTAAGTATAAAATATGCAAACAAAAAATAATCCCTTTGCTAAAAGAATTATATAGAGTGCACCGAATAAATATTTATTAATATAAAATTATTTTACATTGAAATTTAATCAATCATCTTCGTTATAATGTGTTATTACTACTTATCTTTTCACATAATCATTATTGTTTGGTATGCACCAACCTTATGTGAGCGATCTATAAATTCAGATCACCTCTAACCTCTAAAATTATTGAGCAACTTTGAATTGTATGATATTGAGGCTATAAGCTGAGACCAACTCCAACGTTGCAAATAAGGTAGCTGATGTATTCATGTGGTGGAATGAGATTGATGTATTTGAAGTATTTATTATCTATCTAAAAATACAATACATTTTGGGAAACTCTTAATTAACATTTTACTTTGTATACAAAAATAAGGGAAATAGTGTCTTCGGACGCTCTCGTTAAACACTGCGGGAAAAAAATAACATTAAAAAATTGCAAATTTTTAATACTAGATTCACAAATTGTATTTTAAAAATATTTTGGAGTTATATTTTTTGTTCTTGATTAATCAAAATAAATTTTACAATTGTATCCAAAAAAGAACAACTTTTAAGGTAGAGTTACAAAAGGAAGGTAATGAATACTAGATTGAATATATATATTAATATTTAGCTCTTTTGACGATAAATACTAAATGTAATTGATAATATATTATAATACATTTTTTAGCCCTTAATATTTTATTGTTGTTTTTTATTTTCAGGTATTCAAACCATCAAATCTTGTCGTATTTTTGGCACTCTTAAACACTAAACATGTCATTTAAAGGATAATCAAACTTTAGTTATTTAAGTTGTAAGAGAATAACTTTTTCAATTAAATTGAATTCATATTATTAAATATTTACCTCATCAATATTTTTTAATTAAAAACTACAGATAAGGTTGTTTTTATAAATAAAAAATTAAAATTACAAAGACATAAATAAATTAAAAATTACGAAAACTAAAACCAAAATGACATATATTTGCGGGGACCAAAAACATATATAAGCATCTACAAAATAATCATACATGCTATGATATACCGTACACTAATTACAATCATGTGTTATCATCTATGATAGTATATTATGTATTACATTAGTTGTAATCATGTGTTATCGTCTAATATAATACAAGTTACTAATAGTCTACAAAATAATCATGCATGATGTATATGCCTTACACTAGATATAAATAAAAAAACTGATAATATAATGATCTAACAAGTGGCATATTCGATCCTACTAGTGACATTAGAGCGAAACAAATGTAAGTTGCGAAACAAATGTAAGTTCGTTTGTAAGTGTTCGTTGAATCTGAAGGTCTTTCCTACATTGAATTGTGACATTATTCTTTCGCTTTATATTTTATTTATATAAAAAGAAAATTAATAGCCTACAAAATAATTCAGCATGTTTGATATGTCTTACACTAGATATAATCGTGTGATATTATCTAAGAGACTAAAAACTGATAGCTTAAAAAATAATCAACCTACCATGTTTGCATGCATGGTTCCAAATTTAAAGGCTTGGATGTTTTAGACTTGTAAGTTTTATGGGCTCAAGTTAGACACATGAGCAATCATTATTATAAGGGGTTGGAGTTAGTTTGCATTCATAAGGATCACAATAATAATAATTACAAGCATTCAAACAAATGTCATAGTTGATTCAGATTATATATGTTGTAATAGTCTTATATCGTCAAGTTTTGTATAGAAATAAGAACATCAATATTATATGTATGACTCTAGTTTTTTATTATAGTTTGCATCGGTCAAAAACATATTAATATATCTAATTGTTTTATTTTCTTTTATATTTTTGTGTTATATGTAGTTTAAATATTTGTTTTAGAGCATGCGAGCATAATGGGGCTATGAACAATTTGAGAGAAGTATATTCATTATAACAATTTTCACATAGTATTATTATGCGGTTGCCATTCGACAACAGTCGTGGTTTTTATTCGGTTTGGAATTTCCATGTCATATTTTTTTTTGTTTTGATAATGTTTATTTAATTTTTCTATATATATTTTTCTCAACAATATCTGATATCAGAAAGGTCTAATTTCAATTAAAAAGGAACATTGGAACAAATATTTATGTATCTATATTGTTATTCTTATTGACACCTAATTTCATTCAAATTTCAATGAAAATAATTTTCTTTAGACATTTATTTGTAACTACTACTAATAAAATTCAAGGATATTATTTGAAGTGGTAAGGATTTCACCTACCACAACATATGTTATCTCATGGACAATTATATCTTGTTATTTCAAGAGTGTAATTGAGAATTTTTTTAAAAATATTAATACTTGATGATGAAAGTCAATATACAAACACTACCTCAAGTGTACTTTATAAAGAAGTATTTTAAAATTTAAATTATTTTGGTTTATAAATAATAGGTGTACAATTTATACGTTTGTTATTTGTTTTAACATTACGTTGCAAACAAATAATGGATAGTGGTGCTGTATTTTCATATTTATATTTACGTAAATAACCGATGCATTTAAAATTTGAGGGTAATTATAAAATTTATTGTTTTATATTAAATTTATGTTTTAAAAATTATAAAAATAACGAATGTTCTATCTGAATAATAAATTTAATATTAATTATACAATTGATTCTACTCCCACTCTATTCAAAAATAATTTAATATTAACGGATTAGATCTTCACTTGTTTCAAACACAATATTCTATGTCATTCTATTTTATTACATTTTAATTATGAATACCTCATTATCGACCAGTTGTATATAATTTTGCATAGTACAAGGACATGCTTCATAGTCTTTAAAGATGTATAATTTGTAGTTTATTTTAGTAAAATTATGTTATTAAAATGCATTTACCACATTAGTTAAGAGTATTATTTTTTGAATTTAACAAAAATTAGAACTTTTACCTTTTTATGTTTTATCAAAGCATTCGTTCTCTTTCAATTTTTATTTTGAAGTATGTAATTGTTAAAATAAATAAAAATAAGATTACAAGGTAAACACATATTTTACATATGCATCGC
>JBBPBR010000003.1:621433-636152 GCA_037974775.1 Cicer pinnatifidum | reverse complement strand
AAATTTATTAATATAATTTATTTTTTTAATTATTTTTATTTATTAAATTAACCATTAATGATTTATTATAAAAAAATAAATAGCCGCATTTCCAATATCTGACATCTTATAAGAAAAAAAAAAATCATTCAGCTGGTCGTATTTCTACCTAGCGATCAGGTCAAAAAATAAGACTAATTCAATGTAGATTAATTTTGAACGTACACTAATTTTGAATGAAAAGAAAATTAGATTGCTTTTAACAAAAGTAATATGTGATATCTAGCCTTGCTACAATATCTAAACAGTCTAAAATCAAATTTTCAATAGCATCACAGTTTACAAAACCATATATAGACAGTTTACAACCAATTCATTATCAATTTGAATGATAAAATTATTTAGTTGTTGTTCTTCCATATTGGTATATATTGCATAATTAATCTTTTATTTTAATTTTAATAATAATTAATTTAATTATTTTCTATATAATTTAAAATTCTACAAAATACTACAATAATATATCTCTTATAAATAGTATATATTTTCTCCATAACAATTTAAACTCACGTGTAACCTTAAAAACAAAATAATAAATATATATTAAATAAATATTTTTAATTTTTTTCACATACAAAATTAATTAAAAATTAAAAAATTAACTTATTGTGATATTTTTATTGAATTTAAAAATTTATTTTTATAATTTGATAAAATTTTCAAACTTAACAAGACTTCATACATAATTTAATATATTTTAAAAATTAATAATACAAATATATATAAACTAAAAAGATCAAATAAAAAAAACATAAAAAGTTAAACAAAAAAATTAAACTAAACTTATATGACTAAACATATAACAGAGGTAATGAATTAGTTAGTGATGGTTGTGTGTTCGAGTACGAGGAAGCTTATCCTTGATCTTGTCAATGATTCCTTGTTTCTTGTTGTGATGATGATGGTTAATAGTAATATCTTCCTCAGCAGCAGTTGAAGTAGAAGTAGTTATGTTGTTAGGTGTGGTTGTATCTGCTATTATCACTTGTGTGGGGCTATCCATTATTTCTTCCTTCTCAATTGGATTCTTGCTTATAGGAACAGCACCGTACTGGTTCTGATAATTTTCCATTCTCTTCTTTTATTCAAACTTTCATAATCTCAATTCATATATATACACTAATCTATTACTGCCTTCTCATTTTAGTTGCTGCCAAGTGTCACTACATAATGCTGTATAATTGCCACGTGTGCCACTATAACCGACTCAAAAACATAGTAAATAAATGTTGAAGTTATTTTTTTTAATAAAATTAACTAATGTATTATATATTAAAATATCTTATTTTTAAAATGTTCAAAAAAATTTATCTCCGTTCTGCGACCATCTAAAGAATAATTTTTTTTAATAGGTTGTATTTTTTTAAATGCAACTATTTATTAAAAATTAAAAATTAAAGTTTATAAATAATTGTATATTAATTCAATCTCCTATTAAAAAATAAAAAAGATATTAAAATTTATAGAAAATCACATCTCAAATATACGTCATCTTAATACAAACTAAAAAATCATTTGTAATATAATCACATCTTAGATGCGACTTACATTTGATATATACTTTTTAATGTGGAAAATTATATTTAACTTTTTTTTTTTTTTTTCTGAAAAAGGGATATAATGATTGAAAATATATTTAAATGAAAAATGATGAGAAGTACACAAAGTTGATAAATAAATGAAAGGGGGTCCCTAAAGAAGTGGGTGCTGGATTGGATTGGAGCATATGATGTCCTTATTTACGGGTAACCAACTTCCGTATTAAAGGAGCAGGTTGGGTAGAGCCTGTACTTGTTTGTAGGGGAGGGGTGCAGATATCATTTTATGACTACCAAACACACCCTAACATGACATATGGATTAAACAACTCCAATTGGATTTCCAAATGAGTTATTGGACATGCTCTTAGCACTAAATAAACATATCAACATTTTCAAAATCTTAAGATGCAATTATACAAAATTAATAACAATAGAAAAAACCCTTTCTAATAGGGAAGTAAGTATGTAAGATGCATAAGAAAAATAATGAATTTACATAATTTTCCACATCCCTTTTGAGAATCTATACACAAAGCTATAGGAATGAAGAGTTATGAGGTATATAAATCATGTCCAATCAAACTTGAGGTTGGTTAGAAATGAACACTGCATCATACTTGAGTATCAAGAAACCATCCTCATATCATATATATTATTGCTCTCTGCATGAAAGCATTAATAATATGAAAAATTGACAGTAGTGAATGAACATGCTTAAATTAATTAAGTTGCTTCTTCTGTCATGAGTCTATTGAGGTAATAGGCTTGGCTTTGAAAAACTTTGCAACTGCTTGATAAAGATTCTCTTCTTCAAAAGGTTTTGAGACATATCCATCCATACCACATTCTAAACAAGCTTCATATGTAGCGTGGATTACATCGGCTGTCATCGCCAATATAGGTATATGAAACTCGCTTTTCGTGTCATTTCCTTCCCTTTTCTTCTCCTCATTTGCCAACCTCTCCATTTCTCGAATTCGACTAGTTGCTTCGAACCTGCAAGAATTGTAATAATATTTAATTACATGGTTTATCGTTGAATCTCACGCATTGGATAAACTTGTAAAACAATACAGATTTGACAACAAATTCAATAATACGATCATCTTTCTTAATTTCTTTGATATAGTCAACATGATCCTATATTTTAGGGACGGAAGTAGTACATAACTGAAAACTTGTATGGCCAAACATGTTTCTAAGTTGCAAAAGATTTCATATTAACATAGCAGCTATCACATATATAATTGATTAGTTTCATATACAAGAAGATGAATACAATTCAGATTATCTTCAAATAATACTGAAAAACATAAAATACTATTATATATATGGATGGAAAGTGAGAAAATATCAGTAGTAATCAATGCAAGCATGCGTACCCGTCCATTTCCGGCATTTGAATATCCATGAAGCAAGCATCAAAATTGTGAGGGAATTGAAGCATTTCAAGAGCAGCTTTGCCACTATCTGCACACTTCGCATCAGCTCCGAAATTCTTTAACGCGCCAGCAGCCACCCTACGGTTCACCCTGTTGTCATCAACCACTAATATTTTCTTTCCATAAAGAAGGCTTCGAACTGTAGTTGAACCATTAGGCATGTCTTTTCCTAGCTGTCTTTTCTTGCCTGTCCCCAAAACTTGCTGAAGACAAGCACCAACCATACTCGCTCTCAGCGGCTTCATGATCACTGTATCACTAAAACCTGCCGATTTAGCTTTATCGAACTCATCGTTACTAATATTGGTCGCAAGAAGGATCAGGGAAGGCATCTTAAATATATGTCCATTCTGTTTCCAGTCTAGTTGCCGGACACCGAAGATCCCATCTTCTCCAGTAACCCACGAATCCTTCTCAACAAAAATAATATCGGGTTGGAATAATCTGCCACAACAAAATAGTTTAACTCAATCAATGAACTGAAGTAAATGAACCACACAATATGAACAAATGCAATTTTTCAAAACACCATAATATTAGTTGTCATTTAATGTTCTGAGGAGGTTGGTCAACCTTAGAAATAAACATAAGCATATTAAAAAAAATTTAACGAAAAAACATAGTCCTTAACATTTATTCACTAAAAATAGCACTTTTACTTGCTTCCTAATTACTCCTTCGTTCCTATGGTGGAAAAAAAATTGTTTTGGTTTATTTGTTGTTTTTAAAGTTTAATGCAGTATTAACTACTGTTTTGTCAATACTATCCATAACTATATTTATTGCAGAAAGAATATGTGAAATGAGACAATAAACAGTCAAGGATATTATATGAAAAAAGATAAATAACTTCATCAAAAGTAACAATTTATTGCTTTTCTTTTTGTATGTGTAAATAACCTTAAAATGACAACTAAAAAAGGAACGAAGGAGCAACAACAAAAAGGGAAATTAAAAGCTTACCCTGTGGTCAAAGAACCATTTTTCCCACATAGAGAAACAGCCTTATTGACGGCATTAGCGACTTTAGCTTGTATCCCTAGTCTCTTCAAATGGTATCTAGTCACAGCAGCTCTAACAGGTTTTCCATCAACCACAATGGCTTTAAGACCTCTAAAACTAGAAGGTAGATCTTCGAAATTAAGCTTCTTCACGTCGGTGGTTATTGAATTCTTCTTAAATATTCCGAAATCCGCTGAAAACGAAAAGGTGCTTCCAACTTGGGGCCGACTTATAAAACTTATGTGACCACCCATTAGTTCAACCAAGCATTTACTGATACTCAAGCCAATGCCAGTACCACCGTAGTTTCGAGAAGTTGAGCTGTCAGCCTGCACAAAAGGCATGAAAATCCTATCTTGAGCCGAGAAAGGAATTCCAATTCCAGTGTCTTCCACACACACCATCAAGGTGACTTGCTCATAACATTCATTAGAAGCAACTTTTTTAGTCGAAGCATCGCAGAAAAATTCTTCGTCGTCAATTAGATGCTTAAAATTATCCCAGTTGTTACGTTCATCAGCTGCTTCGCATCCACTTAGGGTTTTGAGATTATAACCGCCAGATTTATGCACAACTTCCTCAGATCCTCCATTTAGAAAAGTCTCGATGTTTCCATTCATTGTTGACTTTCTCTTTTCAGCTAAATGGACTTTGACAAATATATGTCCTCGCTCGGTAAACTGTAATATACGAAGTTAATCAGAAATGTAATCAACAAATAACATGCTGATAAATTACGATGAACTTGAAGGATTCAAACTTCCCGTCACGCATTTTTTTTTAAAAAAAATTCCAACACAACATGCATATTAGTAATGTAAATGCACATAACTTTAGGCAAATAATTTTGAAAATAGAACTTACTTTAACAGAGTTGCCAACAAGATTTGTTACTATTTGTCTGAATCTTCCAGGATCTCCCATAACAACATCTGGAACTTTATCAGAAACAAACACTGCCAGCTATATTCCCAAACCATAGCATCAAGTAGGAAGATTTGTACATTTAGACCACAGTAGGAACATCACCAACCAATTGCATAGGAACAACAAATGAAAATGAAGTTAGATCATCAAATTAAAGAAAAGAACAATTAATGAAAATGAGTTAACAATTAAGCATACCTCTAAACCTTTGTGTCTAGATTTCTCTGAGAAAAGAGAGAGGACATCGTCGAGTATGGAACGAAGGTCGAATGGAACTGCTTCCAGCTCTAATTTTCCGGCTTCAATTTTAGCTCGGTCAAGCACTTCATTTATTAATGCTATGAGAGCCTTCCCACATGCTTGAGCTGTCTGAGCATAATCCCGTTGGGTTGAATTCAATTCCGTGCGTAGAAGCAGACCAAGCATTCCTGTCGTAACATGAAGTTTAATAACAAGATCAATAATGAGAAACTGAAAGGTACGAAAGCATACGTTGCATTTAAGGCACAGAGAAAGAATTTTGAAGTTACCTAAAATGCCATTCATAGGTGTTCTAATTTCATGAGAGACGGTAGCTAGAAACTGACATCAAAAACGAAATTTCAGTTTTAGTTATTATTAAGCAATCCAATGAAATATTGAACCATTCTAATAACTGCCAACGAGTAACGGCGTGTCAGGAAAAGTACCTGTGACTTGGCAATATGAGCGGCTTCTGCTTGAACTTTTAATTCCTCCATTTTGTGGAAATCGTCCTCTACTTTGACAATATGCTTTCCGGCACCATATAAAATGTAACCTACTAATAAAAGAATCACAAAGAATAGGAATGCAGTGGTAAGCGCAATCCAATTTGTCGGTGCCTTCTGGTGATACCTGTTCATAAGTTTGATCATAAGCATTTGCTGACAAAAACACTGAAACTCCTTCAAGAAGAAAATGTAGAATACAATGGCCAGAAGAAGAACCTACCTACATATCATTTGATGTTTCCTGTATGGATCTCCAAAATCAAGCTTACTTTCGTGGACAAGAGAAACATCACCTTCTTCGTATTGGTTTCCATACATGATTAGCGGGTCAGTAGAGTTTGTTATATCGTATACATTGACCAAAATTGCTTGATGACCAGCAAGTTGACTGAGTAAATTCTCCACAAGAGACTCGACGTCAAAAGATCCTCCGATATATCTGCTTTCCAATTAAAACATTTATTAAACACATCATTCTATTGAAAAGCTTACAGCAATCATAAAGGCAGCATATTGAACCACCAACTTATTCTCCTAGTTTTCCAAAGAAGCGTATAAATAAAATGACATGCATGCCAAGTATCCACTAGTGCTTTATAAATGCATTATTTGTACAATAATGTACCTAATATTTAAACTAAACCCAACATAAGACAAAAGATTCTCAAAATAAAAACTAAGCCAAAAAGAAGTGAAACAAGGATATACCCTGCGGTCGCTTTAATAAGCTCTTCTGTTGTTGGGTTTGAAGGGAGCTTAGATTTGTAAACAGGAAATGTTAAAACCACACCAAGATGATGTGAACCCAACAGCCTAAAAGGGCTAGTCAGAACAGCTTTCCCGGTAGCCCTAGCTCTCAAAATGTTCTCTCGGTCCTCCTACATCGTGCAAATGAGAAGTTGCAGTAAAAAAAAAAAGTCTAAACACATAAAATGAAGCATAGACATAGAAATGGTTCACAGGTGTTGTTTGTTCTTTACCTCTCCTGACATCATATCAATAGACTCAAGGTAAGAGACAGTTTCCTGAGCAAATATGACCGGTGCATACTCATCCCTAACCTGTGAAGCCTCTCTTTCCATTGTCTTTATAACCCATCCATGTTGCTTCTCAAATCTCTCTCTTTCATAGTTAACAACTCTCTGTGCATATGCCACTCCACTCAGTAATGGCCTTTCAAACGCAGTCCTAGCAGTATATTCTGCAAATGATTCCTGAAGGGAAATGATCAAACATGTTAGAACAAAAAACACAGAGATTTGATCACAGCTTAGTGCTACAAATTACAACTTGTGTGTCTAATTTACAAGATTATCCCAACAAAACAGTCAACAGAGGATACATAAGAGTTCGAAAACACAGCAAAGATAGAGTCTTTTCATTTCCAAAAACAGAAAGATAAAGTTTTTGAAGCACAAACCTGGTCAATAGCAGAAGGGTTTCTGTAATAATGAAAAGTTGAAACAAGGATGGCAAGAGCATGAACATGGTTAACACTAACACTGAATTGATCTTGCAACATTCTAGCCCTTTGATCACAAAGACTACCCAAAATCTCTTTCCTTCTCACTTTAGTATCAGCATCCATTTTGCTATAGATGCACCAACCAATTATAGCCATCAGAAGAATCCATAGCAACAGAAACTTAAGAAGCCAAGCTCTATGTGCCTGAATGAATGTGTATTTTCTTTTGTTCCCATTTTGTTCATGTAACTTCAAATCCAAAGGGTGTTGCTGAGTCTGCATCTTCAATTGAAGACCCATAACCAACACTAAATCTTTTTTCTGTTTATCTCTCTTAAATCTTCTTCTTCATATCTATCAAAGTCCCAAAAACAATTAACAGTGTAGTTTATATAAATAGGAAGTAGCTTACTTTGTTAAAAGCTGAAAGTAATCTAAAAATCTCAGACACTTTTTTATCTAATGGTTGAAAGAAAAAGCTCACAGAACAAAAAACCAAGTACAGCATCATTACACAGCATTGTTTTGCGTGATTCAAACCAAACCAAGCCTCGAAGAAAAAAGAATCAAACTAGTAAAAGCAAAATCAAAACCAAAACCCAGCATGATGAATGATTGGACTAATTCTTTAATTCTCTTAAAGAAGCAAAAAAAACTACTCCAGAAATAAGATAATAAAAAAAAAGAAAGAAAGAAAGAAAGAGAAGTGAGAGAATAGAGGAAATAGAGACAAGCATGGGTCTCAAAAGATGGAAAAACAGCTCAAATTCCAAAGAACCACTCTCTCCTTTCACCCAACAGCCAATATTTGTGTTTTTTAAGGAATTAAAAATTGTTGTTTTCTCTAATCATGCTCTATAGGCGTGAATTTATTAAATACTACCCGAGTCTCACTCATAAATTTATATTTTCAATTTTTTAACAATTTTCTTTTATGTTTATTTATAAAAAAAAAATACTGTATACTCTTTATACATTAAACTATGATAAATTTACCTTTATAATTTATTTAATTTTTTATAAAAAAATAATATTTTTTTATAAAAAACAAAAAAATTATATATCAAATTTCAAATTGTTTATGCTATTAATATCGTGAAATCTTGGTAATCAGAATTAAAATCGTTGGTTCATGGTAAAAGTTAATTTTTTGGACAAATTTTACTATTTATTTTTGAAAACAATTTATGCGAGTTGAGAACATATTTATTTGAACTAACTAATTTATAAAAGTTTTTGAAGGAGAAACAAGACCACGTTCACACAATATTATAAGCAATAAACCAAACATTGACTCCAAAAAAACACACACACACACAGCAAAACAAATACACAACCCGATAAGAAAAAGACAGAAAAAAGGGTTGTTGAGATATTAGAGAAACAATGTTTTTACCTGTATAAGAAAGAGAAAGTTCCTGTACAATGAACACAACCTATTTTGTTGGTTCCTCTTCATCTACACTTTTCTTTTCTTTTTATTTCTTTAAAACACAATAACTATAAGCAAAATCGAATTTAAAAGATTTTCCTTGATACGATGTTGTTGTTTACCTTCTATTACTACTTTCACACACACTAGTCAAGTCAAAACCTTTGAACACTCTCTTTCACTTCAACAGTGTTTTCTTGTTCAACATCATAAAGCTTGAGAAGAAGCTTTAATAATGGAAGACTAAATTCGAACCAGAATCTAAAAATAGAAACTTTTTCACATTCTGAATCTTGTTTCTCACCTGGGTCTTTCTCACTTATTCAACTTTTTCAGTGTTCCAAACGTTAAAAAAAAAATAAAAAAAATAAAAAAATAGAACAAAGGAGAGAGAAAGAGGAGAGAGAGAGAGAGAGAATCGCTATCACAAATCTGAACGATAATGACTTGACCATAATGCGCGGATCTTATTCCCATGTGAAATACCATAAACACCCACCCTTTTATATTTCGAATTCCCAAAATACCCTCAACGGCTAATTCACATTTATTAATTAATGTTGTGAACTATGGACTTACATTAATGTACTCTCCATTAACTTTATAACCGATATTTATAGTGTTCTGTTACGTTCATTGTTGGTAAACAGTTAATTTAGTTATTTTTTTAGCTCATCTTTGCAACAAACTCAAAATATTAATAACGGTTTAATTAGTTCCCTATTTGTTTAGACAAAATTCATACTGTTTAGCTCCCTATTAATGTTGAAATCAAATATGCATTTAATTCATATAATCTTTATAAAAAATAATAATTTAATTCTAGATAAAAAAAAAAAGTTAATTTTATTGTTTAAATTATTCGCAATATTCATATATTTCATATTTGTTCACTAAAAATACAGAAAGTTAAATTAAATTAGACTTATTTTAAAGAAGTAACTAATACTTTTTATATTTCATTAAAATATGATGTTAATTTTTATTTGTAATTCATTATGAAGAGAACCATCCACTTTGACACATTTGAATGTCACAATCACATGCATAATGAACTTTTACGAGATTAAAATGAATATTAAAGGGGCAAATAGAACTGGAAAAACAAATTGAGCACAATGTGACTCGTGAATCAATTTTACACGATTTCTTGTAAAAGGGAACTTTTTACATCTTTTAAAAATTATCAACAATTGAGAAAATAAATATAAATACATTTTACATATCAATTGACACAAATATTTGGACATCTACTTACATCCACTTTAACAAAATTTGAGTATGCAATTTTATAGTAATTTTTTTATATATAAATATAATTATTATTAGAAACTTATATACAATTATGAGCATGAGATTTAATTTTTAAATTTATAACATCGACACTTATCAATTGAAATAGTATTTAAAGACAAAAAATTTATAGTAAATAAATTTTATTTAAATTTTATTTTAAATCATCAATGAAGTTGATAGTTGTATTTATAACCATGCATTGAAGTAAATATAAATTTGTAACTATAGCAAATATTTTTGACAATATAATTAAAATGTAGAACAGCCATTTTATTTTATATGAGAAAGTAATTTACAGTGGAAAAATACATCAAATGATAATTCATTTTTATTCCAGATATAAAACCAAATATCAAGGTTGAAGTAGTTGAGAGAGGGATGCAAACAATAACTACTTTAATGGCATAAGAATCATATCACAACTATTCCTCAATGGGGCATGGTTTAAAGGTGTGGATGATGTCAAATAAGAAGTCAATAAACATTTTCATGCTTTAATTTATTTTTCTGATTTTGGTGTGGTCCATCCTACATTAGACAACTTACTTTTGGTCATGTTTCACTTGAGAAAATATTTCATCTAATTCCTTCTTTTCCTTAGAACAAATTAGTGTCTACTAAAATCTTGTGATATGGTTCTTCCAGTGTCATTTGCATTAAAATTAAAAGTGGGGCCCCAGTATAATTTTAGTATGACATTATAATTTGTTTTTAACAAAAAAACACACCTATATTAAAAAAATACAACTACATTATTAGCGGTAATAAAAGAATAAAATTATTAAAAGAATAAGTGTGAATAATAGTATTGTGATCTAAATATATAAATTTTAAATGAAAAATATATTAAAAGTTGTATATTTAAATTTGTTTAAATTTTATTATTTGCAATATAAAATTACAATTTTTTATTTATTAATAAGTATCCTAAAGACACTTGTGATCAACAAAATCTATAAATAAATAAATAAATAAAAAACACACACTAATGCAACACATCATATCCCTAGTGGAAAAAACCTTATAAATAATGAGTGTGCTCATAAAGTTGTCAACCCTTGTATTAGTGATTCAACTAACATAACGTTTGTCAATATATGTTTTATCATTCAACAATAAAAGTTTATGCCTTAATAGACTAATTTATAAAAGTTTTTCAATTCTCTTTTTTATATGCAGTCAAGTGATACAAATACTTTATCCATTTGTTGCCTTAGGGTGCTCAATATTTACAGACATCCAAAGGAATATCTAACTAAAAGTCGTTTTCAGTAAAAAAAAATATTTTAAAAAATTCATTTAGTAAACTTGTACAAATCTTTGAATCAATTGAACTAAATAAAACATGTAAAAGATAGTAAGAAAATAACATATATTAAGATGTATCATACACAATTTTGATTTGTCCTTAACTGCAATTCAAGATTTCAAATAATGATGGATGTTGATCAATTAATTGGATATTGAAAATGGCTTGTAAACAACATTTGCAAGCTTTGATTTTGCGTCCATAACAATCCCTGGTTAAATCAGAACTATTATTAATAATTTTGGATTAAACATGTTTAAACAAAGCAAATGCACCACCAGTTTTATTAAAGATAAATAATATAATAATCGTTTCTTTATTATCTCTCTCATCCAATAGAAGAATAGATACATGTTACTCTACATAATTTTGTAGTTTTATATTGTCTAAACTCATCTAGCATGTGGATCTAATAATTCTCATTTCAATATATTCAAAAAGTATGTTGACATAAATTTCTACTATCTCTCTTCTTATTTTATTTTATAAATGATGGTTTTAATTTGGTCATACAAATCAATTTATCTTACATTTTAATTTAATTTATTTAAGTTCCACTTCAACCGAAACAACTCTTACAAATTAATTTGTCTCACATTTTAATTCAAATATTTGTAAACTTGAACAACTCTTTTGCACATAAAACTTTACTAAAAGTGTTTTTTACTTCATTTATATTAAAAATAAAAAATAAAACTTTAATGAAGTAAAGAGTTTTGCCGAATTATTTTACATTTTTTTATTTTAATTATCCACTTTCATAGTATTTTTATGAATTAATCTTTTAGTTATCTCTCCTTACTATATTTCAATTTCTTCTCACGTTCATTTTTATTAATAAACTACAAAATCATCTTACTTTTTAATTACTTTTATTTTTCAACGTTTTTTTTTTCTCTTACTTTGTTTTATTCGACATTCTTTTATGATCCAAAGAAAGCTTAAAAGTCTTTCCACACAAAAACACTCTACCTTTTGAACACTGGTTGATTGATTTAATGGCTATATATTTGAAATAGTAGCTAGGTAGGCACTCAGATAAAAGGAATATCTTGTGAATATGGAACATAATCTCTAAATGGAATATATTGCTTGCATGAGGGCCATTTTTTATAAAGAAAATTTTAAGTCCCACCTTTCCCATCCCAAAGTAAACTATTTTTATATCGTGATTGGTTTTGTTCTTCTAAAATTGACTCCTCAATATGAGTTCATATTTATTTCTCTAAAAAGTAGATGGTTTGATTTTTTCTATTTCTTTTTTTATAGAAAATCAGGTGACAAAATTTACACACACAAAGTTTATAAAAAAATAGATACCACGTATTTGAATAGTTGTTTTAGTATATCAATGTTTTTTTTAGTATTTTTTACCATTTTCTAGTACTACTTACCATGCAACTTAAAAAAAGGTAAAAATTATTTAAAAAGTCTTTCTTCTAAATAAATTTAATTGTTAAAAAAAATCAAATATACTACCTTAAAATTTATTATGTTTACTTTCTCTTAATTAAAATTCTCATTTATTTATTTAAAAATCAATAATAATATTAAACATTTCAAAAAAAATTCAACAGTTCATTTTTCTATATCGTAATATTAAATTTTATATTTGTTTCCATTTGGATGAATAAAGTCTAAGAAAGTAAGAATAATAGAGAAGAAGAAGCAAGCTATCTAGTTTTGTTTTTGTGTCATGCAAAGTGGTGAATTTAGTGGGGTTGTCGGCCATGTGAGATGGTAGTACAAATGTACTACTACTCCTATTCTCCTATTCTCCTATTCTCCTAGTCTCCTCCTACAATACAATTGATCATGTCCCAACATTTTCTCAAACAAAAGTCTATATATGTTGGATAAATAAAACTATGAAATGTGTCATGTTGCCCCATCCCTTATTACCAATCACATGGGACAGGTGCCTCTTTCCCCTTCTCTCTCACTTCATCCATATGCCCTTCTAGTGGGTTGCCTCCTAATCCTTAATCCTTGTGTCATTCAACCATTACTCCCCTTTCATGTCACTACATTTTTTTTCTTTTTTAATTCAAATATAATATTTATTTATTTATATTAATAAAGTATATTAATTGAGAATAATATAATAAGTATCGTTATGTTATTTGAATGAATAACAAAATATCTTGCTCGGATGAGAAAATTACAAATAAATATAAAAAAGATACTTAAATCACATATTTTTAATGAATAAAGAAATATACCTTAATTTTGTGAAGAAAAATATTTAATATTTATTAAGAGATGTCATTGAAGTTAAAATTATATTTAAAGGTTTCGTATAAAAACTGATAAAAATAAGAAATGACACAAAATGTTATCGATTTTTATTTTTTTACAATAAACAACATGTTTCAATAAATTAGAAAAAGAGAATGCAATAAGATAATATAATGTATTAGGACATTTTTTATTTACATTTTCAAAACAACACAACTATCTAAACCATATAAGATTTGGACAACAATAATTTTGAGATAATAGAATTTAATAGAACATTCTCAAATCAATAACTTAATCCAAACAACCAAGTAAATTTCTTCTACACATAATAAGTAGGTTGAAAATTTTCCATTTTTAAACCTATTCAATTACGGATCATTTATTTTATTTTTGGATACAAAAATTGATTATTAGGGTTCACTGATTAAACTCACGACTTATGAAGAAACCATTTGTTGAATGAAAAAGAGAGAGACAACAACCACTATTAGATAATCACTCAAAATCCTTTTGACTACAACCAATCATTTTTGGGGTTTTTATCAAACACCTTTAGAACAGAATGCAAAACACATAAAGACAAGACAACACAAACAAACAGAACCATAAACACATAAACTCATAAATCTTGTTTTCTTTAGAATATATATTAAAACCTGTTAGGAATATAGGAATGTTTTTTAATTATTTTTTTCAAAATTGAATAAAACTGCGTATATAATTTAATAACCAACATTTACAAAAGAATGAATTGAAGAAACACTTAATGAAATTTATGACTAAATTAAAATATTTATGTTTTTAGATATGAAATTCAGAGCGTCCTACGAATTTAGAGATCATTTGATGGTTTATTCTTTATATTTGATAAACTATTTCATTGCTCTTGTAGTCTTATACCTTCGACGATTATTAAGTACTGTTTTCATAATTTTTGTAGGTTTTGCTTGAGTGTTACCGAAAAAAATGAAGAATTTTTTTTGAAGAAAATGGGGGAAATGAAGATATAGATACATCCTTCACATCTATCAAAAGAATATTTTTTTTAAGGGAATGTGCTAAAAAAATAAAAGTATTATTCAAAATCTTAAAACACTTTTCCAATTGTTTTTTTTAAGTTCCATGTGTATTGGAGTGAATTTTAGTCAGTAAAAAAAAAATTAATGCAAAGTGTGATAATTATTCACCATTTACGTTTTCTTTCTCTTTATTCCTTCAATCTCTTAAACAAATGTTTATTATTTTAAGTGTTAAAATAAGTTTTTGTCCTTAT
>JBBPBR010000003.1:600867-617536 GCA_037974775.1 Cicer pinnatifidum | reverse complement strand
TAAGTTATGAAAAAATTAATTGAGAAAAAATTGTGTATACAAGAAACTGTTGGTATATAAAACAAATTGAGAAGAAAAGAAAATTAAACTAGAAATTTTGAAAATCAAAATTTTTTATATGTAAAATAAATTGAGAAAAAATTGTGTATACCGAAAATTTTAAAATCTCAAAATTTCAGATACAGAATTTTTTTTCATATAAAAATTTCAAAAAACCAAAATTTCAATATATAAAAATAATTGTGAAAAATTTTTGTATATCAAAAATTTCAATTTTAAAATTTCTGATATTTATCAAAACATAGATGATACAACAAACATATTGATTCTGTTCAAAATTTTTGTATTTTTGACAAGGTATTTTTAGAAGTTTATACAAAAAATACTAAAATGTGTGGAGTAAGAGATTAGATGTGGGGTATGAAATTCAATTATCTGAAATAAGAGACTAAAAAATGAACAATTCTTTCTGACCCGACTATTTAGTCTGTGTTAAAAAATTTCAATGAAAATCAAGATTGATTCCGACTCCACCTTACTGTTTTGAAGAGTAAATGCGACTAAGTTCTATGTGGTGATGGTACTAATGGTATCAATTATAATTTTCTTTTATTTTATTATCTCTAATGTGATAAATAATCCATTTTTTTTTTAAATTTTTCTTTATTAAAATAAAAAACTCGAAAGAAATGGGTTGAGCATTGACCTGCATAAGTTACAACTTACAATAGAGAACCAATCTTGTTAAAAGATAATTTCATAGCAAAGTGGGTTGAATTAAATTGGGCTATTCATATGTATGGATCCTTCGAGGAAGGGTTGGTCGAGCAGGATCGGCCATTTGAAAGCTCCAGCAGTGATGTTATATAAAAAGACGTTTACAACTCAATTTACCAAAAACTAAAAAAAATGAAAATAATGGGTATTGTAACTAATACGATGAAAATAAAGGTTATTGTAACTAACACAGTTACTGCTCAATTAAACGGTCTTATAATTTTTGTTTAACCATATGCAAAATAAATTAGTTTATTGTTAGGATGAATGAGATTAAATATTATAAATATAGATTAAAGTTTTGGTTTGATTATCTTTCATTAACTTATAATATATTTATATGTATTGTTTGCCATTCTCAATTATTAGATTTGAGCTCAATATATACTATTTTTATTTTATCATTAAGCTTATTATTTCTGAAAGAAGAAAATAAAAACTTACCCTTCTTTTTTGTCAACGCACCTCCCCCCTTGAGTCAAACAAACCAGTTGTTAGTAGATGCTTCGGCCCATTTTGTAACCAATGGACTCGGGTGCTACTTTACACTCCTAATTTTGATGGGTATACCTACAATCAACAAATCTATCCCACATTTTTAAGGAACTTCCAAATTATAATTCCTTAATTACCATAAATATGTGTTTACATACATCGTAGTTTAAAAAATATATATACTGTTAATTAATAACTATTTATAGCGAACAAGTTTTTAACTTTTTATTTATATCAAATTGAAATCTACACGTTGATGATAAATTTTTTAAAAAGTGATTTTTATTTTAGATTTTTAAAAATAATTTTTATGATTATCTACTCAAAAATAGTTAAAGTTATTTCAGACCTGTTTGTTACGAATTAAAATAAATAATCTTGATATTTAATAACTTATATATTTATTATTATTATTAAATATTTTAACATAATCAAAATTATATTTCTTAAATAGTTTTTATGAAAAATTTATCAATTTAATTTTTATTTTAATTCATTTTTAAAATTTTATTTTTTAAAAAAGTTGTACAAAATAGATGAAACAAGAGAAAATAGAGGAGTTTGTGGATAATTGAATAATTGGATAATTGAATAATTTTATTTTATTTTATTTTATTTTGAAATGAATAATTGTTTATATTTTAAAATTCATAAAAATTTTAAAAAATATGTTTTTATTACGTAACATTTTATCTTATCCTTATTATCATAATTTACTTCGAAAATCTATTCATAAAACAAATAGCCCATAAAAGTGAGAAGAACAAACAGAAAAATATGGGTGGGTGGGGGTATGTTTATGAATATCCATCAATATTCATTTCACCAATACAGTTTCTATAACAGAAGTTTCTACAGTCCACTAAGCCCATTTCTTGTTCTGGACTGATGCCTGGTCTACCCTAAACCCTGCTCATTGAAGAGATTTTTGAAACACAGTAAAGGAAATTTTTGTAAGGCATGGAATGGTATGAATGACATGTTGAAGTATCGAACATAGGATTTTGCGTGGGCTCTCATCCGGGGGCGCCTGCCTTTCCTCATTCCTTTTTCTCCTTTTTTCAACAGCAGCTCTCCTATTTGATTGTGTAGGTGGCCGAACTCGAGAATGATCACCATCAGTTTTTGCTCCTCTAGTCCTCACTAACAAAATTCAATAAAAAAGAAAATTAAAAAAATTGAAAAAAAAAAAAAAAACAAGACAGTGTACCGGAAATTTCAAAAGGGATGAAATTTCCAGGAAGACCACCGGATATTTGAAAAATCCGGTAGTCAAAAATACATACCGAAAATTTTAAAAATGAAATTTTCGATAAGCCATCCGGAAATTTCAAATTTCCGGTATTTATTTTAAACTACCGGATTTTTCAATTTTCCGGTGACCTTCCCGAAAATTTCATTTTTGAAATTTCCGGTACGTATTTTTGACTACCGGAAATTTCAATCCCTTGAAATTTCCGGTAAAAACTTTTTTCCATCAAAACTTACTTTTCCGGATTTTTTAATTGTGGGGTACGAGTGTTTTGTTTTTTTTGTTTTTTTTTTTTTTTTTAAGGATATTTTAGATATTTCACTCAAAAAATATTAAATTGGGAGTAGAAGTTTAAATGGGGTACAAAAGGCAACCGTCCTTGTTCTAATGGAAAGACCCATCCATCAGTTATTGGCGTGTTGTTAGCCCAACGAGAGATTCAAGTCTTCTCTTTCACCTTCAGATTTCATAGCATGCCTTGTCATCAATCTATGATGGATTCAAAAATGTTTAAAATTTTCAACCACATTATCTCTGTGCATTGCTTGGGGCCAAGCCTAGAGCTGATTGTTTATTAATATTAATAAATAGTTTTTATTTTTAAATAAAAATTAAATATTAATAATAATTTTTATTGTTATGGTTAAAATAATGATTTGATTTACATGTATTTGTTAAAAATAAAAAAAAATATATATATTTACTATTAAATCATTAATTATATTACTGTCTTATTAATAAAGACGATAAAAATTATAAACTCTTATATCTAGAAAGTATCAATTACATTGGTTAGAATTTCTTATAATTTCTATATACCAAATTCACGTTAGAACACCTCAACTCACCTCTAAAACATCATCGTGCTTTTGTTTTGGTTATGTGGGATCAAAACAATGCTATTAACAACATGTTGACATTATTGTTACTAATACATAAACAAAACAATTGACACCCCTTGAGAGTGAAGGCGATACATATAGCTATAATTTCAAAATGATGGTCCACTGTTATTTAGTGTAGTGTCTATAAGTATTAATTAAACAGGTGAAAGAATCGAGATTAATGTCATGCTGCTTCATCTTATAACTTTCAGTAAAAAAACTAATCAACTTAAATTGGGCCGTCCAAATTATTTAATAAAACAATTCAAAAATAATTTAATTTATATAAACAATTATTCAATAACGACCGTTAAATTATTAATAAAATTTGTTTTTTATTATAAATATTTATAAAATTATTCAATTACAATCATTAAATTATTAATAATATTTGATTTTTATTATAAATATAATTTACTAACTATAAATCATTTTACACAGACAATATATACAAATCAAACTCAATTATAAATGTGATTAAAATGATCATATGTTTGGTGAATTGGACATTTTGGCACCAAGAATGGTTTTATAAAAGAAAGTAAGAGGAAAGAAAAACAAAAAATTTATTTTCTCTTATGTTTGACTATGTAAAAATTGTTTGACTGCTTAGAAAATGAAAGTAGTATAGTATTGAAATGACAAAAACAATCCAAAATGTAAAGTGTGAGAAAGAGAAAGTAAAGACAAAATTGATAAAGGTTTAAAAGTTGTTCATTTGTTCCTAATATGGAAAGAAAGAATCTTTGTGAGACCCGCTCTATATTTTTCTTTATTCTATTATTGTTTATGGATACCAAACAACAGAAGATTTCAGACATGTGTTTTCTTTCCTTTGTGGCACTTTTCTCTACCCTCTCCTTATTCCAAATGAAATGCAAAAATAATACACTAACAATATAAAACAACTTGACATTATCATTTAATCATAATCAATTTACAACATTTGAATCAAAAGTAGTTATCTAACTATTTTAAGGTTTTCCATTTAAAAAACATTTATACGATTTGGGGAACGGCAAATCACATTCTTCGGGGGAAAAAAAAATCATATATAGACTTTTGCATCCATCCAAAAATCAACTTCCTTAAACTTAATTTATATTTAAAAGTACTTCCTGAACTAAGGAATCAGAACTTAAGACAAATGAAGAGTCTTGACAAAGAAAAACATAAATATATATACTACAAATATTTATAAGCAAAAGTGAAGCATTGATGTATTTAGTCTAATAATTTGACCAAATAAATCAATTAATTAGATTCAAATACATCAATTTTTGTTACATTACTTTTGTTTATAAATAAAAACAGAGAAAATATATATAATATAAATTTTTTTAATTCCAGAATGCCTAATTTGGGCCGTTTATACTTTATAGTTTTGTACATATACGCAACGGAATGCATTTCCCAACTGAGTTGTATCCATAAAGGTGTTTGATTTTTTAAAAATAATTGACAAGATAAGCATCTTAGAACAAAAAGGTTTAATTCTGTCCTTACACATGTTTTTTTTTCCTCTTTTCAGTTTTCAGTTTCATAGTGATATCTGGTATCAATCCACATGCTAAGGACCCATGAGAATCTGAACACACATCAACAGACACTCATATTACCCAATCCCATCAAACTATTGAGTAACAAAACAAAATGATAACAAGTCCAAATAGACAAAACACAAAATAAAACAAAGAGTAACCATAAAATGCCAAATTGTTACGTTGACCTAAAAATATCCATGTTGCAACATATCTCAGCTCAAGCATGACAGAAACAAATGAGATATGATGTATATTTGGATTCCCTGTGAATTTGCCAAAATTACTGTCTACCACTGTAATTTTAGCAAAACCTATATTTTAGAAATTTAACAAAATTATAATATGAGTGTGATTTATCTAAAGAAGCCGTCAATCCAAAAATATGCTAAATTACTACTTTTAACAAAAACCAAGCCATCAGCATTCATCACCAATATAATACTATACACATTGATTAAAATTGGCCAATATAACAACAATAGAAGCTGATCCAAAATCCAAACCAAAGAGTACAGTTTCCAATTTCATATTAAAAATCAAAAGAGAAAAAATGAAAAAGGCTTGAGAGGCTTAAGGTGAAGGGGTTAAACCTTTGTTTTCTTTGTTACCATAAGTGTGGTTGTGGATGTTGTTGTTGTTGGCACTGGTCAAGTACCTGCAAAGAACTTTACATTTGACAGCACTACCATAGACATAAAAACCTGGTGCAACCATTATCCTAACCATGTTAGGTACCAACCTTGAAGACTTGTCCCCACCCATATCCTCCATGTAAACAGAATCAAAGTTCACACCTTTATCCACTCTAAAAATTGGCAAACTTGGATGAACCGAATTAGCCAACAAATGAACCATCCAAACACTCTTTGAAGCAACAAAGAAAGCTTGCAAAAGTGGTTCAGGCCAAGCCCTATTCCAACCCAACATAGCCACAATCTCACTCATTTTCCTATCACAAAATCTGCTAAAATCCTCACTGAAATGTCTTGTCCCTTTACTCAACACTTCTTCCCAAGTCAAACCATGAATCATATTGAAAGAAGCTAAACTAGCCTCACACCTTTCCATTGGGTTTAGTATCCTATTATAAGCATTCTTTTGAAACCCAATTGACTCAAAATCCTCAAAGAAAGTCTTATTCAAAAGTGCTTCCAAGTAAAAAAGCAAACTTCTTGGATTCTTAGAAAAAGAGATTTTTATATCATAAGGTTGCAAAAGTAATGAAACTTTTTCAAACACTTTGCTACCAATATGCCTAAGTTGCATTGTAAGAGAACGACTTAAAAGCCTCACAGAAGATCTTGCTTCAGAAACAGACACCAAGAAATGTTGAACAACATTATCAGTATCTTGAACATGATGAAAATTACTCAGAGACTTTGTATCAAACACATGGGGACTATTAATACTACTGCATTCTTCAAGACCAGATTTCAAACTGTGACAATACAATTCAAGTTTGTTAAGTTTCTTCTCTAACTCAGACATTGAATGCATCAACCTTGAAGCTTCTTGAAGAGCTTCATCTCTTTTCCTAGTAGCATGAACAAGTTTGTGTGAAAGTTCAGCCACTGCAATTTTCCATTGTTCTTCTCTTGAGGATGATAAAGGATCATTGTTATTGTTGTTGGTTGTTGTTGTTGATGTTGTTGACATTGGACTCTTCCTTGTTAACTTTGAAACAATGGACTTGAAAATCCCGTTTGGACTTTGTAACAAAGATGAATACTTGTTGTTGTTGTTGTTGTTATTGTTGCTATGATCAAAGGGAAGGATGAAGATTTTGTCACGAGAATGTGGTCTACATTTGTTGCAGGAAACAGAACCATCTTCTTCAGTTTCCGATCTTTTCTTTTTGTGATTTGATTTGTTGATTTTGTTAACAATAGGTGTTGGAGGGTGGTATTGGTGTTTTGGTGTTGAACCACCCGGTGTTGTTCTTCTGCTTTGGCTTCTGTTTTCACTGCAATATTCATCAAATTCATGTTCCTCTTGAATCTGCATCATTTCATTAATTAATTAATTAATAAATAAAATAATACTACTATTGTATATCATAATAAAAAAAAAATAAAACTTTTATTCAAGTCTAGTCGTTTTGATTCGTAAAATAAAATAAATTAAATGAAATGTTAAATTGGTAGCTAGCTAGAGTAGGGAAGGGAGAATTAAAATGATAAGTAAACTTACAGGAGTGAATTGAGGAGAATGGCGTGAAGAGATTAAAGGGGGAGATTTAGAAGAGGAAGAAGGAGAAGAAGAAGAAGATGAAGCCATATTTGGGATTTAGGGGGGGTGCAATAAGATATTTGGATATATGAATTTATGAAATAATAATAATAATAATAATGATAGCATTTATGTATCCGTGACATGTCAGAAAGAAAAGAAATGTAATGGTAGAATACCGAGGTGGTGTGGTCCTATCAATAAATGCTTGGTAGTGTTAGTAGTAACTTCTCTTCTGTTATGATATGGAGTCACAACAACTATGGTAATTGAATTGAATGCAATTTAAGGAGACTCAACGACTCACATTTATTTTTGAATGCGGTGGATCATTAGAACACCAAACATGTCTCTTTCTCTTTTCAGATAGGATTAGTGCATGTGAACTTATTTAATCTCCCTCTTATCAATGGGTCAATGGGTCCTCCTCCCTCATCCTCACTCCTCACATCAATGCCATCCCAATTTCCATACTCTATTTTATCTTATGCTCTCTTTATCATAATTATCTTTTACTTCTGCTCATTTTATAATCTCTAGTTTTACAAAATTCATGTATTTTAAGTTTACTTTGGTAATTTATTTTTATAAGTTTTAATTTTACCTTTTATGTTAATAATGTCACAATTAATTGGTCTCTTTAGTTAAGTTTTAACTTAATATTGTAATATATTAATCTCTTAAGTTTATTTTATGTTTTACTTTAATTCTCTGTATTTTAAATGATTTAATTTGACTCTTACATCAGTTACGTTAAGATTAATCAATCCCTTTCTTTAAGTATTGAGTTAATATCATGTAACACGTTATTGATGAATATATCTTCTAGCAACGTCGACAAAATGAAATAGTCACGTCTCCCACAATCATCTGCCACATGCACAAACTCTAAAAATTGGGTTGTAGTCAATAATATTCACTTCTTCTTGTGGCTACCAAGAATACTATGTTCTTCAAACGATTAAATTCTTGCAAATTATGAAAGAAAATTTTGAAGATATATTAACTTTAAGATATCCAGCAATACGTTGGTCTACAAATTCTAATAGATTTATGTTTCTTATTGTATACGGTGTAAAAGTAAAGAGTTAACATAAAGTACCGACTAATCATATTATTACTAACATAAGACAACAGATTTAAAATTTTAAAACACATGAGGCTAACATAAAATATAAACATAAATGTCTAAACACATAATTAAGTCTTTATGTCAATAACTACATTAGATTCTCCTTATATATATCATGAGTTTTTCTTTATACCCTTAAGTCAAAATTTAATATAGGAGACTAATTAATTGTAATTTTACAAACATAAAAAGGATTAAATTGAAATTTTTTAAAATGTACATTACCAAAGTAATCCCTAAAATAAACATAAGCTACTAAAAATGGAAAAGGTTGCCACTTTAAGATAAAAAGAATCCTACTTAATAGTCATTAAAATATTTAGCCTTATTAGCTAATATGATCATATGCTACCTTATAAATTAAATATTTGAATATCGTATAAGATTGTTTAGTCAAAATACCTCTTCCAAAAAAAGAAGTTAGTTTGGTCAAATTAGATTGTTTGGCAAATTCGATTGACTCACTAATTTATAAATAAAAAATTATACACTATTTGAATGCTACTTCATAATTACTTATAAATTTTATTTCTCTCTGTTTCTTTTTTAATATATAGTACTTTTAAATTCTCTCTCAAATCCTCGACAACAAGATTTTTCTATTGAATAATGCAATATAATGCGAAGATAAGTTCGCGAAAACGTAATAATGGGAAAACCAACCAATCAAAAAAAAGGAAAGAGGCAATATAAAATTATATAAAAATGTAATCTAGTAAAATTGGAAGCTAAAATATTTTCGTAAAAATTTGTGATGAATTATTTCGTAACAACTAGAAATTTATTTATTATTGTGAAAATTAATATTCATTAGTGTTACTCGCCACGTTTATTGTAGAAGAGTTAATATTCAGTATAATGAGATTGAGTGTGATATACACAAATAATAAAAATGATTGTATACAAGCAATATATCACAACTTTAAAACGCATTTGTATTTGTGAAAATCAATTTTTAGTTTTCTTTGATGTAAAATTGGTTAATTGTTTTCAACTTTGAAGCACGCACCTCTTTTACCACATATGTCAAGGTGATTTTGCTTTGAAACCTTGAAGTTGTAGATTTTTTTATCCTTTTAAAAATCGATTCGGCAAGCAATCGAGTGAAAATATAAAATTATTACGTAGATCATTAATCACATGTCAAATAATTAGATTGCGTGTCAAAACAACATGAATGAATTGGTCTATAACAAACAAACATAATTTATAAAAACAACTATAACAAAGATAAAAACTCTAAAGACAATTTTACGAACTAACTATATTCTACTTAGACTAAGATCAAAACAAAAACACTATATACTACTTAGATTGCACAGCCTTTGTGGTTCCTCAAATGCAACATAATATATAATTAATGTATAGGGCTCTACATTCAAGATGCTAGGATTTCGTGGCAATACAAAGGGTGTTTTTTATATTGTCAAAGTACAATTCTTGTATGAGTCGACACAAAGTACCGCTTATTCTATAAAAAAAGAAAAAAGAATGTTCTAAAGTCGTGGTGTTTATGTAATCACCCCTCCGTGAACTCTTATCAAATTTTGTCATTCAATTATTTTCCTAGTTAAAGTTAAAGAATGGGAATGAAAGTAACACTTTGGAGTAATGATGATTTAGGTACCTTGTAGTATCATAGGTTCGAATCGAAAAAGCCACATTAGTTTATGTGAAGGCAGGGATGTAAAATGCCAATGTGAAATAGCACATTAAGGTGACAAGTGTGTCGTTTTAAATTAAATTAAGAAGCAGTGTATAATTATACGTGAAAGCAATTAAATTAAATTGGTTGGTGATGTAGTCAGCTAGTATGGTGTGTGAAATGTAGCCATATCCATGTTAACCTAACCAACTAACAATTATGTTGTGTTTACTAGTAGTACATCCTAGTATCTATCTATACTAGGTGCTTTATATTATGATTTTGAGAGTAGGTATTAGTTATGTATGGAGTTTGGAGTTCACTATCAATATGTAAATTCAGTTACTTAAATTAATTTAATTTGTATTTTAACTTAACTATTTTAAGTTTGAATTTAATTTGGACTAATTTGATTATATTTAAAAGTATTTGATACAAGTAATAGATTTAAAATTTTGAATTTATAAATTCAATTCGCCAATATAAATATATATATAAAAGTATAGTTATAATTTAGTTATTAATTTTGAATTTTATTGTTAATTTAGTTGTTTTATATATATATTTTTAATGTATTTTAAGTATATGTTGTGATGAAATTTTATCATCTTTTAACCGTTGAAGTAGATTATTTGAAAAAACATAAATAAAAATTAAAAATAAATTATTTGACAAAAAATGATATTTGAAATAAGAGTAAATGCTTTGTTTCAAAACAAGTGGCAAAGTACTAGTGTTGTAAAGTGGTAATCTAGCATGGTCCCATGAACGTATGAAGAACAAGGAGTGTTGCTTCTGCTTGAATGGTGCAAGACAAAGTATAAAGCACGTGGCCTGCAACTCTCTCACCAAGAAGTGTCAAAGATACACGTCGCATAATAAATATCAAAAATAACTCGTGAAATGGTACTGTGTGAATTTTGAGTTGACTCCACTTTAACTCAAAGTTTTAGCAAACTTTAAAATAAAACCAACTCAGTTAGACTCACAAAGTAAACTTAGATAAACTCGCAGAAATTTTTAACAGTTTTTTTTTTTCTTTTGTTTATGTTAGTTTTTTTGTTTTATTATTGAATTAAATTTTAAATTATTGATATGATTATTGCATTATACATATACACATTATTTTAATGAAGTAAATTTGCACGAAACTACAAATTAAATTACTGTAAAAATCAAATTTATTAGTCGATTTCACACATGAATTTGTAGCTTATGGACAACCTTACTTTGCAACAAAGGGACGTTGAATACACGGCTGTAAATTATTTTATGGCTAAAGACTAAGTGTTTTGTCTTATTTGAATACTAGCGTAGGCTTGTAATTTATCCCTTCATTATTTTCTTTTATTCTTCAATACTCACAATAGAAAATGGTAAAGGCTGATTACTATAAAACAAAATATATAGGACCCGTTTGATCAGAATCTATATAAAAATGATTTTAGCAATTTGTAAACAGCTTTTCATTTTAAGCAATTTTTAGAATATTTGTAAATTTCCATTTTTTTAAAAGATGTAACAAATAGATAAAAACTTTCAAAATAATTTATAAAAAAATATTTTTTTACGTAAAAAGGGTAGCAAACAGACCATAATCAAAGTACCATGATATGCAGCCATTTTTCCTAAAAAAAACAAGACATGTAATGTAGATTACACCAAATGGTACTAAAGTATATGTATGTCCTAAACTTTGAATACAAATATCAAAGGGAAAAAGTAGGAAATGAGAGAAACAAACAAAGTTCTGCAACTTCCCAAGCGCAAATATTGTCAGATGAGCATTTCAAAACCATTGCAACCTTCTTCCTTTGATTCAAATATGACGGACAGGCTTATTGCCAATTTTAGCAAAGAATGGCACACCAATAACAAGGTTACTTACTTCACCAATTAAAGGAATGTTGAACACTGGTTGTCAGAAGCTTAATAAAATACCGTTTTCAGCCCACCATATCATTGAAGGAATTTGACAGAGTGTACATCGATGAGATTGACCTAAAATGCCATACGACCAGCCAGTCGGCTTTCAAGTATCCTCTTATCTATGGCTGCATCAATGGAGCTCATCTGCAAGATAAACATAATAATAGTGATGAACAAATAATCATACACCACATTACAACAGCAAACAAATATTTTAGAGCATGGTCCTATGCAAGAGATCCAAACTCTGCGAAAGAAGCTGACCTGGGCCAAGTCTGAATTCACTTGTTCCATAAAATAAATTGTAATGATGCTACGAATGGGCAAGATCATGCTCCACCCAAAACCCAAAACTTTGGGATCAAGCAAGGGGAAAAAGAATAACATTGGTAAAACCAAACCCAACAAAAATCACATATACATACTCTTTTATCGTGTACAAATGCTGGGATGAAGGATCACGAAGTTGGTTGTTTGCAGCAAGCTTCACAAATTATGTTGTTATAATTATAATAATTAACTACTAAAAGGAATTAGTAGAATAGCTAGTTGAATCTCTATAGTTTATATGCCCACAAATTTGGAAGCATAGCTTGTAGCCACAGTGGCCATTTTAAAAAAAGTAATACCCATTTAGGTAGGAAGCAAGGGGGAGGATTAAAAGGATAATTTTTTGTTACTTTTTTTTAAAATGATGATTGGAAATCTATACAGAATGTACCTCATTAAATATGTGTAAACAACTGAATCTGAAAACAGAAAGAATAAAGCCTACTCATCTGGTTAGATGTGAAAGCAACTCCATGTATTACAGAGGTAGTATGACTTACCTGGCTACTTTCATCATGCACCTGATATTTTGATAAAGACATTCTTCTTTCCTCCTACAGCAACAAAGCATCACAACATTATCAACCAAGAAAGAAACAATAGTAGATTAGCAGTCAAATGAAACACAACAGATGTTTTCAAGAATATAACTGACCATGGACATTGCCTCATCATCCCAAACTAAGTAAACTTCATTAGTTGCAGGCTGAGAAGCAGGAGCTTTGTTTGAGATTACTGGGGGAGGTCCAATTGAAGGACCACCGGTATTTGGGCCAGAAGCATAAGAATGTGAGTTACTTGCTGTACCACCTATAAGAAACCAGAAGGAGAAGAAAATGAAAATTACATGAATCATAAAAGGTCCACCTAAAATGGCAACACTAAAGTTTCAGTGCCATGATACTTTTATCAAACACACTCAGTTGCGTCGATGGTTCAAGGAAAGAAAAGAAAATGTTACCTGGAAGCCCTATTGGTTGATAACTATTTGTCACAGAAGAGTTCATACCCAAATGTGCATCAATAGGGACATTTGAAGAAAGCGCTAGAGTTACTGGTGATATACTTGAAGACAGAGGTGCAGCAGAAAACGGTGAGCTTTGAGTCGTCGTGTGGTTATTTCCAACAACAGGAAATAAAGGCTGTGAAACTGGGACAGAAGGTGTAGATGTAGGAAGTCCAGGAGGAGTGATCTGAGTTTGAAGTGCAGGAGAAGTAGTTGAAGGCAATGGAGGCCTCACATTCTGCACAGGAAATAATGGTTGCTGGGCGTATGGAACAGGAGGAGGAATTGAAGCAGATGGAGGCTGGGGAAACCAGGGCTGAGGTCGAGGTGGAACCATTCCCCAGGCATTAGGAGGCAGTGGTACAGCAGGATTATAACTGCAGCAGAGAGATAAATAAGTGAGCAGATTTTGCACCACTCATAATTTTCTCAATAGCATAATATGCAACATTTTACCAATTCCGCCATATTCTAAATAGAATAAAAATTTAAATAGGAGAATTAAAATGAAAATAAATTTTAACAAGCATACACTGGTGGAAGTGTGCCCAAGGTTGATCGAGGAGGATATCCGGTACCCATATGAGGTGGCACCATTCCACCTACAAACGGGGTTGATGGGATATCTATCTTGGCTGTCTTTGATGGAACATCATCATCTGCATTAAATCCGAAATTGTCAGAAAGAAGATTAAAACCATTTCACATATTCAACATCTTTGAACTTCACTAACAATATTTGGAAGAAACTTTTATCGTAATTCTTAAATAAAAAATTCTACAAAAACACTTCCGACATCAACGCTACCAAAAACCAGAAGAATATGAGAACAACAGCCACCATACATGTCAGGTATTTGATAGAACATAGAACAGGATCAGAAAAGGAAAGAAAGAATAACTCTTTTATTGAATGAATGCAAATTGAATCTCAGGCATTCAAAAGACCTGTACTCTCCACATGATCAATTTTAATGCCTAATTGTATGATAGAACTGGATCAGAAAAGGAGAAAGAAAGTAGAATTCTCCTTTTCTGACTTCCTACATCTACACCTTCTGTCCCAGTTTCACATTGTAGTTTATTTTCATTGCCATCACCAGATCGATGACCAATTTCAATGCCTACTCCTATCCATCTGTCCCTCTTTTATAGTACTTACCAAGCTGATAACAAACTAAATACGGTTAGTTATCAGGTTACAGATATATAGAGGCTTCCTTCCTATTCTCCCACTGCACACCCTCCTAATAGGAGGTCTCAACAGATGTGTTGAGTAGTTCAATTGGTTTGAGCTAAGGGGGTTAAATGAGATGGCAAGTAAAAGGACCAGGGCTCAAACCCTGGCGACGGAGAAAACATTAACATTACAGCTAATATACTAAGATTTGCCAATCCAAAAAAAATAGGTCTCACTTCCCTATCAGTGTGATAAACTGATAATGCAGAAAAACATCTTATTTAACAACAAACAAAATCATTAAAATGGAAAGTTAACAGAAGAAAAAAATATTATGAGCTGTTTGGACTTATAGTTATTAAGTTGTCCCAAGTATAAACTATCAACAAGAAATGATCAACTAGGAGAACAAAAATCTATACAAGAGAAAGCGGGGAAATAAAAAACAACGAGACAGCATATTATGACCTTCGTCTCCATAATGAGCAGCCAACACATCTGGCGGAATCCCTTGCATTCCATATATTTCAATATCTGTGCTCTCTCTACCGGGTTTCGCATTTGGCACCCTGAAAAAAAAAAAGAATGTCAATGAGATTTCAGTAAAAGTTATTTATATTTTAAGGACAACATTCAGAAAGCATTGAAATGACACAAACATTAGTAAGTTTGTACATCAATGTTCAGTGAAATGCTTAACTAACAAAACAAATAACCGTCCTTTTTGTTATTATAAATAAATAAACTGGATTCCCTCAGGAATGGATCATTAGCAATGAAAATAAACCACAATGCCTCTCACTCAACCACTTATGAACATTCCTTTAAATATAACCACAAACCATAAAAAGTGAAAACAACAACCAATAAACCAAAATTGATTTTGGAGGTGTATAATTTATTTTCACGGTGTTATCAAGTAGAGTTAATTATGCCTCTAAAGCTGACTCTATTTTGATTCTAGAATTTGTATCCTTTGAGTTCAAAAGTGATTTTAATGTTGAAACTAATTGTTCAACATAAATCACTTTACATTCAACTCACTCTTAACTACAATCATTTTTGTCACCACAGAACCAAACACGACCTAAGTAGGGTCGGCAAAGATCAAACACCACCAGAATATTCTGTCATACATCATACGATTATCCAACTCATTAATCTCAAACCTTCCTTAATAATTTATCTAATAGTTGTGCAAACGAAAACAATTAGACAAAAAAAATGGAATTACATATTAAAACATTTGATATGATTGAACCTAATAGCAAGTACGAATGAAAAAAGTAAAACAGAAAACCCTAATCGAATGAAAGAGAAAAGTGTAGGGTTATTATACCTAGTGACGTTTTCCTTGTGAACCTGGAGAACGTGAATGGACATGCCACCAGCTGTTGAGAGCTTCTTATGACATACGTGACACTTGAAGTGCTTAGCCTTCTGATGCTGAACCAAGATCTTCTCATCATCGAATTCGCGATCGCAGTAATAACACCAAACCTTCGAAGCAACTCTCTTCTTCTTTTTCCCCATAAATATTCCGGTAACGATTACGATGCCGGTAGGGTTTGGAGGTTAAGGTCGGTGCCGTACTGCGATGGATGGATTGAGGAGGAAGAAGACCTAGCTAGGGCTCTCAAATTTGTTTTTATCTTACTTTATTTATTTTTTGGTTGCACCTAAAAACTGAAAATAAATTACCCTTGGGTCATTATTAATTATTATGCACGTGTGGTTATTTATTCAATTGTACACACTTCTGAAAATATTCCTTTATTTGATTTGATTAATTAAATAATTAAATAATTAAATAGATGATGTCGTTTTTTCATTTTTTTTAAATAAGTATTAGTATATTGATAAAATTAAGTTAATTTCTTGAATTTGAATCCAAATTTTATACTTAAATATATTTTTAATGTCTTTTGGTTTGGTTAACCAATTGAACTACTATATTAATAATTTGTTGGTTTCACTGTGAATAATATTATGCTCAATGTTAAAACATTGTCCATTGAAAGCTAAATATATTTTAGAGTATTTATTTTAAATCAATCTAAAATAAAATCACAAATTAATTAAAAAAAGTAAAAAATAACACAAAATCAATATTATTTGATGTTTATTTAGTAAAAACTACATAAAAACAAGTATTTGGCATGAGATATATTGTAAGTTTGATTTGATTTTCGATAATACATTTATACGAGGGCAAACTCATTTATTAATTAGTTATGCCGTATTTTCTAACTGCAACATCATTCTC
>JBBPBR010000003.1:576280-590770 GCA_037974775.1 Cicer pinnatifidum | reverse complement strand
TTATTTCATACAAAACTAAAATTAATTTAAAAATTAACTAATACGATTTTTTTATTGAATTTTATTTATATAGAATTAATATGTCATAAAATTTTAAAATTTGTTTTAAGAGAAATCGGATTATACAATTCAATAAATAATTGTTTACGATATCAGTCTCATCTTAATAAAAAATTAAGACTTATATACATTTTTGTTTCCTTAATTTTGATCCGTATAAAATTATGAGAGAGTACAAGTGCATTAAAGCTAAAAATTAATTGAATTCCCCAAAATAAAATATTTAAAAATATGTCTTCTATGTTTGAAGGCTGATCATGATATCACATTGTATTGGGTATAATACAAAGGTAAAAACAATTTTGTGTACTGTAATATCACATGTTCGATATAACGTTTTCATATCAATACAAAAACGTGTAAATTCTTAGAAAAATAACATTGTCCAAAAATATCGACCTAGACTAGAGTAGAATAGTAGTTTGACTTTCTACATCAATAACAATAACATTTTCTTATTTAATTTAATCCTCACCTAAATTATTTGTAAATTACCATGCTGCCCTCCCACTAGAGTCCAAATGAGAATAATTTATAAATTTTCAATTTATTTCCTTTGATAATAGAATCAAATCAATTTGGCTTAAAAAGCACAAAAAGAATCAAAAGGAAATGTCAGTCCACACAGACTGATTGAACACCACTCAAACAAGGCATCTGGACCCCACATCTAAAGGGCACCCCCACAAATAAAATATTATTATTATTATTATTATTATTCATTAGTTAACGACTAAACTAATATTTTAGTTTCTCTAAAATGCAGTGTCATGTCACTTTCGTCTTTATTTTATTTGAAAATTTAAATTATTTATCGTATTAATAATATTAGTAAGAAGCTTATTTAATTGAAAAATACCAATTGAATTAAAATGTTGGGTTTACCTTAATTAATATAAAAGTCTGAAAGTAAATAAATAAATATATATTCGGTGCAAAATGAATTCTGAAAGTGTAACGATAACAGAACGATGCCTTTTGTGACAGAAGACATGAAATGGAGAAGACCCAGAAACCACAATCCGGTTTCAGAAACGGATAACCGAACCATTTTACAATCCACTCGCTGCAAATCCACAATCTCCTCTCTTCTTCTCTCCACATTCTCCAATGAAACCACAACAACTTCACACCCCACCAACAAAAAAACTAACTTTTCAGCTGCGGCGGCAACGTTCAGAGGTCTAGGGTGCACCGCCGGTGCGTCTGAGCAGGTGTCGGTGCCGGCGGTGATTAGAGCGTCAGCAGATTGGGAAATGAAGAAGAAGAAGAAAAAAACAAAGAAAAAGAAGCAGAAGAGGAAGAGTAAGAACGATGGTTGTTCTGGTGTTGATTTTCAAGATGTTTGGTGTGGTCCTGGAATTGGATTCTCACCAGATGTTGCTGCTTCTGTTGATTGTGTTGTTTCAAAGAGGAATGTTAATGTCTCTTCAACTTCAAGGCCTAAAATTGATCTTGATAAGATTACTCACACACAGGTTCATTCTTTTTGTTCTTCTTCTATTGACATTGGCCAACTTGCATTAATGGTGTTTCCTTTTTTTCCACCAATTTGATTTTTGCATGCATTTAGAAGAAGTTTTATTTACTCATTCTGTCTCATTTTACATGTCTTATTTGATACTTGCATAATTGTTAAAAATATAATTAGTTGAGTCGAATTCAATGATAAAATGAATTTCATTTTCTCAAGTACTCTTGTTAATTGTAGTTGCCGAAAAATACTCTTACTATTTGTAGTTACTGGAAAAGTTTAATGAGTTGATATATAATAAATAAATGTATATAAGTGGAAAAAAGATTAATGTTGTATTGATATTGTAAAATGACAAATAATTTTGGACAAAGAAAAAAGGCAAATGAGATATTAAAATTGAGATGGAGGGAGTACTAAAATATCTATATTAGTGGTAGCTAATGAAGTAGTTAGATGAATTGTGATGTAATATCTAAGGATAAATGAGCCACTTAATTTGAGAAAATAAAGAGATATATGTAATTTGAGAAAAATAAATATTGTAAATGAGACACATAATATGAAACAAATAGTATTGATTTGTTCTCAATATTCTTTACCTATGTTTGTTGTGATTTAGGTAGAATTATGTCTATGGTTAGGTCGGATTTTTGGTTTATTTGCGCCTGCTTCACTGTGTGCAACTTCATCATCATTTTCTTGATTTCAAATTCCTTAACATGATTCTGTATTTCACCATCATTTTCTGATTCCCCGAGGATTCCTATCCCTGTTACAATTTTGCAATTTTGTTTTCTAATATTTGGCACTCCTTGTGCTATAAATATGGGAGCTTTGGTAAATTTTTAGCTTATGAAAAAAATTCCTTAACATGATTATTTACTAAACAACCTTGCTTCATTGGCAGCCTTCATCTTCTTTCCGAAGGCGCACTGTCTATCCAGAAACCTTCTCTTTTCCGGACACTGATCCTGACATTTTCACAGCATGCTCTTTTGGAACTGCAGCGTACCCTCGCCATATCAGAGATCCTTCTTCTGATGATTTTTCTGAGGTTTTCAGTTTGCTCATGCTCTTGTATACTCTTTCATGAAGTATTCTGATTATTTTTATGAATATGATTCATAAAAACCAAGCATAATCTGGTCTTTTATATCAAAAGACAGTAATCCACTCTTGATATTTTCCCCGCTAAAATTATAACTCATCATCAATGCAAGTTGCTCTGGGTAGCACTTGAATGTACTGGCTTCAAAATTGTAAAATTGGATTGGCTTACCTTGAATAGAATATACTGATTCATGTTCTTAACTTTGCTCTTGTTTTCTGACAACATTCGAGAAAATAAACGACTTCTAAGTTCTAACAATTGTTATGTTAAGCTGCATGAGTTTTTTAATAAGTCAGAAAGATTGGTGAAGATTGCCCCACATGCTAGACTATAGATGGTGTCAGTATGTCAATCTGATGGTATTTTCTAACGAAATTGGAACTGTAGAAGAAATGGTTTAGTGGTGCAACTATTGGAGAGGTTTAATTGGCAAAAGAATTTTAGAATTGTTCAACTGCACTATAAGTCTGTCTTTTCTCTGCACGCAACTGCAATGATTAATCCCTCTGCGCTATGTGTCTGTTTGTATAGGAGCATTGATTTAAATCCAATCAAGTATTTTCTAAGATATTATTGTAGTTGACAACTAATTAATTTGCATATTTTCATTATTGTTGTCACTCTGAAGATAATGGTGCTTCAAGGAAGCATACTAATGGGAGGACGGCGTGACCTTTTCCGAGACTGGAGACTAGATGTTGATAACATGTCATATGAGGTGAGTTGTTTCTCCAATAATCAATTCTATTATTTTTCTATTTTAATAACTTCATCCCCAACCTGTTGATAGATACAAATGTTTGTTTTAAGTTTGTCTAATTTTCTAGTTTGTGTTTGATAGCAATTGCTTGAGCTCGGCGAGAGAATTGGTTATGTCAATACAGGACTTAAAGAAAATGAGATGGAACCTTACATAACGAAGACTAGGCTTCAGATTTCGGATCAAGTAGACAAAAAGTGCAGCATTTGTCAGGTATAGCTAGTTTGTGAAATTTAAGTTATGATATTAAAAGTTCATTTACATCATATAGTTTTTATTTTACATTTTGTAATGCAATGCACTAAAACTAATTTTTTAAATGATTGAATAAAATTGGTCTTGTTTTGAGTACAGGAGGAGTATGAAGTGGATGATAAACTTGGGAGGCTTAACTGTGATCACTTGTATCACCTTCAATGTATACAACAATGGGTTGCACACAAAAATTTCTGCCCTGTGTGTAAGCACCAGGTTGCAGCACGACGCTGAGTGAGAAAAACCTGATGTTAATTTTAGACACTTCATTTCATCCTACAATAGGTGTATAATTTTTTTTTATCATATTCCACTTGTGTAAGAATTATCATTTTTTGATGTCAATCATCATTTCATGTTCAAAACTTACGCCTCCTTGTTGAGGTGCGGACAATATTATTGGGTGAAAGTTTCTTATTAATGGATTAATTTTATGTTTCGACTTTAATTAGATCATCATCATTTCTCTCTTCTTAACGGAATGTGCAAAAAAATACAAAATCTTTGAATGTGGTTTAAAAGCAGAATTGTATTTACATCAACTTCTCATCTCTAAACGAAAGACAAGCAAAATATTAACAATTTCAACTTTGTATGAGTTGAGAAACTAGGTAACTTTGTAAATGACATAGACTTAACATTGATTTTTTTTTTGGTTACTAATAAAAATGATTTACACTTATGTCCCACTCTTTAAAATAATCTAAACACACTTTGTGCTTAACTAACGTGCTTAACTCATTTATCGGTTGTTGGTATCCTTCCTAGAATTATTAACTCACAATCTTCAACTATGCCCAAGATTGACGTAGTTTGCAATCAAACTTCTCCCTAACGAAATTGATTTAAAATGTCTAAAAGAAATAATAGGAAGATGGCTGGCTTTTATTTGAAGTAAAACATAATTTTACTCACAATTTAAGGCTGAATTATGTTGGCATAGCTGAAATACAAAAATATAATTATGTTGACATAGCTGAATTACAAAAATCTAATTATGTTGGCATAGCTATAAAGAAACTTAATGAATAGTTCAACTAGTTTTGGTGGGGTGCGCCAGCCTATGCAGTAGTGCAACACATAGGCGACCCGCGAAAAGCCCAATAGCAAGCTATTGAAGTGGCTTCTCCCCCTCAAAAAAGTAATTTAATATCGTGTGACCCATTGGGCCACATATCAGATATTAAACTGATAAGAACAGATACTACACTTGATCTTAGCCAAAAGGCCGAGAAAGGTATGAGTTGAAATGCAGACTAGCTTCTATGTTTATATGTGACACCTACTCAGTTGCATTTGTGTACTGGCGATGTGGGGCTCTTACGCAACAGCAGCTTGGAACTTATACTTGTGTAATCCATTGTATCTACACATGTGTTACGAGGATAGAACATTTACAAGCAGATAATCTTATGTCAGCAAAACAATTTGACAGCTGTGGAGAATCTCTGCAAATAAATTTTTAAATTTCTTGATGAAGGGATACGAATGAAATGGGAAAAAAAGAAGGACTCATATGTCCAAGAGAGTGAATACAAATGTTTTTATTCACCTACTTCATTCTTCCCCCCCTTTTATCAGTGAATCCTTTTAACATTTGTATCTTCTGCTCAGTTTCACACGAACTCTTAATATGCAGCTTCTTGAGCCCACTAGTTAGAAACATCCCTCATGGGCTATAATTACAGAGTCTGGGAATTGACTTGTTAGTAGTTATACTTATTCTTTTGTGAAATAGACAACTCATGGATTGCGAAAATAAATTGAATAATAAAATATACTACTTTCACTTATTGTCTTAAAGCAAAATGTTTTTTGATTCTTATCTTATCATCTTCTTTATTCACTCATTCGTTTTGAGTGCCAGTGTTGTGTGTCTGTTAGAATGATATGCATATTAGCATTATAATTTATCAACATATTCTTAAGAATTGATTCTATAATGTAGTAGGAGCGCCAGAGCACTTATTTTATGGAGTTTATAATGTTGATATTTGTACAAAAAATAACTTCAAGGTACATGATGTTCATCTTGGTTATGAATGAATTGGAGTTATTTAGTGGACATGGAAATTGGAAAATCCATTCTTCGTTCAAAACTACCTAGAGCAAGCTAGTTTAGTGGTATATATGGTGATTGCTGGAATTATTTCCATTCCTGAAATTTGTAAGACATGAAAGATGAAGACAACATACTTGAAGTTTCTTCAATTGCAATTGCAAGTGTACTTGAGTATCGCTAATCCTCAGTTTTAATTGTCACAGCAACCAAGTCTGAAACTAAGATTAAAATGTAAAAGCAATTGCACAGTTAGTTACTATGAGGGAGCTATTTTTCATGTTGCATTAAGCCTGAGTCCAACAAATACATGCAATCATGTGATGCAGATAGCAATCTCTATGTCTGAGTTCTTAAGCACGTTTATAGATTCATTTGATGTCATTAAGAAAATGACTGAGCAGAGTACAACACCCATGTCATGTTGATTTTGTTCTATTATAATTTTCAGTTGTTAAAGTGATGAGTGAAGTTTGTTCAACAACTTATAAATCTGACAACCACCATGTGTGATCAAATGCAAAGCTCTTGAATAATGACATAAGTTGATGAGTTATTAAATTTAACAACATTTGGACCTATTTTGATTAATTTACTCAAACCACATTCAAGTGCTAATTGAACTTGTACATACTAGTATATAATTATTAATTTACTCAAGACATGACAAGTGAAAAGATGCATGAATGGCTGAACTTTCAGAAATCTCATGTTTGGCTGTCAACCTAACAGAAGTACAAAAAAGTTTACACAGAAATCAACAAGAAATAAAAAAATACTTATGACAATAGCTTGCCTCGTTCAACTGGATTATTGTTATTGTTGCAGATAACATAAGAAAAACAGATATGGTTATGCAATAGATTCATTTTCATATAAATAATACACATTTTTTTCTTAATTAAATTATACTTGGTGTGAAGTTCCGTTTGGTTGCTGAATGTTGTTTATAGGAATAGGAAATTGTTTTGAAACATCTGATTGATATTGTAGGGGTGCAGTTGCATTCTGCTGTTGTGTGAAGTAACCTTCATCTTGCACATATCCACCATAATTATTTGTCTTGTAGACCCATGTCCAATAGTGTTAGAAGACAAAGGATGAAGCTTATCACTCTAGCTTGCTGATTCACTGGCTAGGAGCTGGCTGGATGACTAAGAACTGGCTGGGAGCTTGCTGACTAGGGGCTGACAGTCTTAGCTTTTTTTATTCATTGACTTAGACACTTAATCTTGGCCTTTTCTGATTGACTTCGTCTATTTTCAATTATAGTTAGTTAGATTGTTAGTCATGCTTGTTAGTTATGTAACTTCAGTTAGTTAAGATGCTCATTTCCCTTTTTAATTGTATTGATTCAATGAAATAGTTAATCAACCCAACTTTTCTAATAAATAGGCATTACATAAACTGGGTACGGAAGTTATTGGTGTGATGATGCTGAGTACATAGTAGAGACGTTTAACACATTTCCTAATTACATAATAGGCGCAATGTACACACTCTTGTGCCAACCTGCTTAGCACATTCTCTGGCACTAACCTCACAATCTTCACCTAGGCAAAAAAAATTGAAGTAGTTTCCAGTTTAACTATGAGACGGTTGATCTAAATGTTACTTCACTCCTTTATTTAGTTCTAAGGAAAACTAAAAGAAATAACGTGTGAATAGAGGGAGAGTCAGGTATTTATCTTTATTTAAAGAACTAATTGTAGCATTATTCTCATATTAACAACATATCATTCCTAAATAAGACAATTGTACGATAACAAGTGTTACAATAACAACAATACGAAGAAAAAAATTTAAGTGTTGAAATAACAAGAGCAACATTCTCAAAGGGCAAATGATCTTGAAATAATGCAAACATGTTGAGGCCCGTTTAATCAAAATATTAAACTTAATTGGTGGGGTGCACCAGCCTATGCAATAGTGCAACGCATAGGCGACCCACGAGAAGCCCAGTAGCAAGCTACTGAAGTGGCCTCTCCCCCTCAAAAAAGTAATTTAATATCATGTGGTCCATTGGACCACATATCAGATATTAAACTGATAAGAACAGATACTACACTTGATCTTAGCCAAAAGGCCGAGAAAGGTATGAATTGGAAAATGGACTCGCTGCTGCATTTATATCTGACACCTCCTAAGTTGTATTTGTGAACTAACAATGTGGGACTCTCTGGTATAATATCAAGCATGTGTTACGAGGCCAACGAAGATCAATTACCAAGCACAGGAAATGTGATGTGTGCATCCCTGTAAAATGAACTTCGAGTCAACAAAACAACCTTCGAGGTGGGAAGAATCTCGCCAAACAAAATTGTGAAATTCTCTAACATGTTTTGTGCTATGAATCTTAATGAAAAGGCATAGATCACCATCATTGTATTTTAAATTCATTTGGCTTAAAAACTTCTTTTTTCAGATTTAAGTTCTCAATTAGCATAAATTTAGAAGACACTTCTCACAGGAAAGGGTTTTGCTTGTTTTGTAACTTTGTTTCATAAGACGGCATAACTGTACAAATGGTAATCATGCCTATAGAACATGTGTCATCAAGCCAAATTAAGTTTGACTCCTGAGTTTCCTTCTAGGAATTACTTTCACACTAATTTAATTTTTGAATGTTATCAAAATTTTCCTTTCATTATGAACTAAGGAAATATGCAGGTCTAACTACTCCATCTCTGTCATTAACATAATATGTAAAATATGCCTTTGCCGTATGTTACACAATTTATTTCATGTGTTTTTTATTTGTGGCAGATTCCTCCACAGATAAAAATTCTACTAAAAGGTCCAAATAAAAATGGCTGTTCAACTTAATTTAGCTGAACTATTGCATTTAGTTAATAACCTAATGGACTAATTATATAATAATTTGGAGTCAGAGATTTTTATAGGTGCTTAGTGTACATACATTATGTGTATTAAGCTAATCAACACTAGTCACAATTATTTTACTAGCAAAGTAACAAGGTTCAACGTTTTAAATAGTAGTCACTGTCGTAATTCTTGATTTTATAGACAATCTATGTCAAATGTAATTGATGTGACATAAAAAAACGGTAGTACATCGCAGTTGCAGACCTTTATTTGAGACCTTATGTGCATGGATTGATTATTATCATAGCAAAATAGTATAAACTAGAAACAGATACAGAATGATGACATAAATTGAACTTGTACATTTTTCTCTTAATCAAATTATATTTGCTATGAAGTGTTGTTTTGTTGCTGGATGTTGTCTATAGCAAATTGTTTTGAAACATCTGATAAAGGGGTCATTGAGTGGTACTGAGGTAGTGCAGTTGCATGCTGCTGTTGTGTGTAGTATACTTGATCTTGCATAGATCCACCATATTCATAACCATAATTAGTCATCGTAGAGGGAGATATAGGAATTGGTTGTGGTATTTGAATAAAACTAGCCATGTTGTGTGGGGGTGTAGATCCAAGTCCAATAGGCATTACATAAACTGGGTACTGATGAAGATGTTGATGTGATTGTGGAGTATAAATTGGGTAGTAGGATGAGATTGGTACTTGACCTGTACCTATAGGACGGTGAACAGAATCAAATTGATGTTGTTGATTTTGATTAGATGCTTCACTTTTGTTGTTATTTGGCAAAGTGGTACCTTTATTTTCCACATGTTGTTCAGCTTGGCCAAGATCTTGATAGTAAACAACAGTTTTTGTTTTTGAGTGAGAATTTGCAGATTCAATACTGCTTTCACTGAGTACATAAACCAAATATAATAACTTTAAAACATACAATAATCATTCAACTTATAATATAAATCTAAATAAAAAGATGAATAGTACCTTGCAAGTGAATCTGGAGAAGGCAAACTGAAACCAGCAGGGGCACTAACATCATCATCATCATGATCATCATCATGAAGGTTAAGGAGGCAATTATCCACAGCAGCAGAATCAGAAACAACACGAGAGAGAATCCCTGAGTTGTTGAGAGCTTCGACGAACCACATATCATGATCATCGAGATGAAGCGTGTCCATGGAAACAGCAGTAACTGGTTTACAGAAAAACAGAAACATTCTGAGTCGAGAAGGGGAAGGAGAAGGGTCTGAAGCCAAACGATCATACTCATCGATCATGTTTTGAAGGTCTTCATCAGTGGAGACAGTGATGAGGTTATCGAGGTCTTCATTGGGAAGATGGTATTTCAGAGTGAAAGGTTTTGTTTCATGAAGGAGACAGCGAGAGAGGTGAGAACAGAGGTTCTTCAAGGAAGTGTGGCGGTCGACGGCGACAATGCGAGTGTCACCGCCGTTGTAGAAGAGGGAGTTGTTGTCGTGGTGGGTTATGTGGCCGCCGTAGCTGCACATGAGGCGGAGCTTGGAGCCAGGAACGAGCGGGAGAGTAGTTTGATGATAGCGGGGAGAGGATGGCATTGCCATTGGCACAAGTGAGGCTTGGAGAGTATGCTTTTGTGATATAAGTAGAGGTGATGGATTCATCACAACATTGATGAAACTAGATGAAAAATATAAAATATGCTAACAAGTCATTAAATAATGTAAATTCAAATTTCACTAAAATCAAGAGAATAAATATACAAACAAGTCTCAACATCTAAGTTAATAGCATAAAACAACGAAATAATTAAATTAAAGTGATCAGGATATCTATCACTTGTGTCATATTGGAGTACTTAGTTACAATTAACAAGCATCGTTACAAGGATCATTGAACTAAGCAAAGCACGTGCAGAACTTTGGTTTGCTATGCGACACAGGGAAGGTGGAATGGAAAGAAGTTGTGACTTGTGAGTGAAGTTTAGATTGGCCATTCCCTCACGCACGAGGGTCGGCTTGGGAAGAACACAACCCAAGAGAGCTCAGCAACTCATTGGGGGAACGTAACATGGTAAAATTGTCGGTATGAATTACTAGTATACAAATCTATTTATTTTTAGTACATCTGATTTAAATCGATTTATTTATTCAGTTGGAAGTTAGTAGTAGCACTTACGAGAACACTGATGAGTTAGTTAAACAAAATTTGACAATGTTTTTTAATTTAGTTAAATATTCAAAGAAAATTAATATGTATTAGATATTTCTTAACCACTATGTTAGAACACTTGATAAAAGGATAAATTATAGGTAGAGTAGTACTGATAATAAAGCCACTCCCTTAACCTGGACGGCAAATATTATACTTTTAACTTTTCCATGTTTAGGAGTTTTATGTTTGGGAGTTTTCAAATCTGATTTGGCATCCCAAAATTGAAATGATGTGATATTGTTTGATGCAAACCCTTTGTATATGTAAGAATTTTATCCTTTTCCTAACTTCATGATAAATCAAAGTAAATTTTGTTTTGGTCATAAATTAGAGTTGTTAAAGTACAAAGCATAGTATTCAATAATGGATCTTTCAGCGTTTTTTCAATATAAATTATTTAAACTCACATTGTAACTTTGTATGTGTGTATCTTTATGGGGGCAAGCACGAAACCATTGAAATGTAAAAAAAATACATTACAAACATTTAGGTCCCATTTAAAAAGAACATGTATTTAGAGAACACAGTAGTTTTTTTTATTTATAATTCGATATATACTTCTAAGAATGTAATCTTTTTTATCATTACTTATTTAAAAAAAATATATTTTCCAATGCAAAACGTATAAATGAAGGGTTTTAATATAATTATCCTCAAATAATGTAGTAAATTTAAGTATTTAGGGATATATATACATGTTCAATTAAATGTATGTGAAACCGAAATAAATTGCAGTATACGAAAGTAAATTTATCATAAATTCAAACTTAAACCCTAAACCCTAAATTCAAACTTATTCTAAAAACAAGATATGATCCAACATGAAAATATAATAGGCAAATGGAGAGTCCACCAAACTTGATGAAAACATAATTAACGTTACACAAAAAACAATATATTTGGACTATGATTGTAGGGCTTTACCCAAAAGAGGGAGCCCTTCCAGAAATTCTCTAAGGCCTGAGCAAAACCCAGGCCTAAGAGGGGGTTTGGAAATAGTTTTCAACCAGCAATAGACGCGCCTCGGTTAGTACCTCACTAGCTGCGTCATTGCCCCAAGCGCAAAGATACTGAATACCTGCTTCGCTAATTCAATTTATAAAGCCTCTATTATTTCTTCACTTTCGCGTGGCCGATGTGGGACATTAAACACGCAACTCTGAAAAGCCTATTGTTCTAATTAGACAAATAAAATACAATACTTAATAAACAATTCCAACAAATCAATTACTCTAACAACACATTATTATTATTATTGACGTATCTATGACCTCGAAGATTCATTCTTGGATGTTATTAGAATTTAAAAATTGTTCTGATAAAAAAGCATCAGAGTAAACCAAAAACGAAGTAAACTAAAAACTCTGCTTCAGTTCATGATCGTAATTTTGGAGAATGATTAGGGAATTCAAGCTGAAGTTTCACATGATAAGTTATAGCTTCCTCACTTATTTGTTTATCCGTCTGAGTAAAAACCGCAACACCGCGAGCAAATGCAAACGAACCTGTTCCTCCTACAACCTTGAATTCATCTCTGTCCTTATGAGACACTTTCATTGTCTGCACACTCAAGCTACCTGAATGATCAGGTGTGTCAAAAGTGAGATACAAAACATTGAATTCTGATTGTTGAAACTGTTCCACAGGAATTATGAAACCTTGTGCTTTCCCTACTACCCTTGAAGTGTTCTCTGGTCCCTCTGTGAGTACACGATGAAAGATAAATGCTCCAACATCTTCTCTTGGTACAACATGTGTATTTAAGGTTGATATGTTTTGAGGTTGTTGAATATAAAGGGACAAATCAAGCCATGGCCTTGAATGGATCTTGTTATGTGAAACTGGTGAAACCAAAGCCAAAACAATGACTACTATTGTTGCGAGAGAAACTGCAGTGCAGAATATGATCCTAGGAAACATAATGTGTGATGTTTGGCTTTGGTAGACAATTTGTGAGAGACCAAGTTACTACATTTTTTTTCTTTTAAATTGAATATTTCATCATGGTTAAATCAAAAGTTGTTAGCAACCTAACCCATTTTTGCATTTTAATACCTAAACCATTATAAAAAAAAATGGCTTCATGCTATTGTCCCATAAAAATTTTGAACCTTATTTTAAAAATCATTGAGTGAGATCAACTAGAACACCAACTTCAATTAAAAAGCATTAAAATTTAAGTCTATAATGGACAATTTCTGAGTCACTATCAACATGTACCAATTGCATGTTCTTGTTCTTGCTAAAAGTACAATCAAAGAACTAGTCAATATCCAATTTCAATGCAAGTAGTGTATATCTGGCTGGACCAGATTCCAAATGCAAAGTAATGAAGTTTAGACCCACAACAACATGGATAGTCCTTAGTCTCACAAAAATGACCACAGCATGCATTGTCCTTGTGCCTTTTTTCTTTTTAAAACATAAAAAAGGACAATGCATAGTAAGATTGACATTGAAAGCACAACTACTTGCAGTATCAAAGGTCATAATAACAACACAACGAATGGATTGTGTGCTTGTTGAATGAACTGTTGATTGGTAAGTAGTCAAGTACACGTAATAACATGGAATGGAAGTACCATCATTTTCAATAGATTTATTTATATTCTAAGTGCACCTTGGTCATGCTATGCCCTAAAATAAACCCAGACAAAAAACCAAGTTCACTTAGACTAAGAAAAATCAAGGTGACTCATCGTAATTTTGACAAATACACCGTAATATGAAACATATTGCAAGTAATATACTAGAGCTTCAAATATTCATAATTATAGAGAAGCATTTCAGCAAAAACAAAATAGAGAGAACCATATTCTTATGAAGGATATATTGAATGGCTTTAGCAAAATTCATTTAAACACATGGTTGTGGCAATTCCTTCTTGATGCGATTCAATAATTTGATTTGCCAATACAGTGGTCGGATATTGCAGTGGGGTGACCCACCTAATCTTTCTTTTACTTCCATGGAACCAATTCCCTTATATGTGTAGTGTTAATACTTGTATACATGGAGGAAGAAAGGCTTTACTGTTTTTTTTTAATCGCTAAAAATACACTTTACTCCTTCAAATCGTAAAGTTTAGTTCATTTAACCTCTTCATTATATCAAATAACACATTAATTCTTTAAATTAAACAATATCAAATAATTTAACTCTTCCATCAATTTATGTTTTACATTCATTCAAATTAAAATAATAGATTGATTTAGAACAACTAACATACAATTCGCTAAAATCGAAAAAGATAATTTTTTCTCATCACACCCATATTAATAATATAAAACGATAAAATGTATATAAATTTGACAAAATTTAAATGACCAGAATATTCATACTTTAGGATTTGCAACGTTAACGTCGTTAAATCATTGATGGAATTTATTTGTACTGAATAAAAGTTACTTTATCAATTTGAACAAAATAAAAGTTACTTTATCAATTTGAACAAAATAAACACCATAGTGAAACTGAAAAAAATCAAACTTTACACTTCAGCAAAAAAACGGAAAAGTACGAAGAAAAATCTATGTAAAAATAATATATTTAGAAAAAATGATGAAGGAAAAACAATATAAATAGTTAATTTCAAATTAAAAAATTGTCCAAAAATCACTTATTTTCTACCACAAAGAATAAAGAGAACTACAAATGAAAAATGACTAATCAATATCTAGTATCTCATATCAAAATATTTTTTTTTAATGAACTTCGGTCAAAATCAATAA
>JBBPBR010000003.1:560643-574537 GCA_037974775.1 Cicer pinnatifidum | reverse complement strand
TGTATAGATATTTATTCAATACAAAATAATTAATGTTTTTTTAATTTGTATCAACCAATATTATTTAAAAAAAAATTCAATTATAAAAATAAAAATATTAAATAACATATGTAATACTATAGTGTATATTAAAAATTTCCAAACTTTATAACAGTATATAATAAATCTACAACATTCTCAAAGAGAGTTATTTGATTGTTGCTAGTTCATCCATCTTTTTTATAGCATCTACCCATTTTGAATCCGGTCAGAAAAATTAATAGAATTAAGAGAATATATAACAAGTCCTTTCATAATCTAAACACTACCCATTTTGAATTGAATAATTATAATTATTTTCAAATATACCATAATAATTCGGGAAGCAATAAAAAGTAGTGAATATATTTGTGATGAATTTTTGCGGCTTATTCCCAAGTGTATAATATTCGAGAGAAGAGAACCTTATATTGGCAATGAAGGTGGAAGAAACGAACTAAACCCAAAAAGGGAAAGCCAAAAGATACATAACCCCATATGGCACAGATCAAAATGTATAAAATAAATTACTCCTATTTCTTATTGGTAGCAAATATAGTCTTTGATTCGAGGTGGGCCTATCCAGGCCTAATGAGGAAATAAGTATTTGGGGTGTTGACAGCTGGTGAAGATCTCTATATATATTGCACTAGTATATTACTTCATCTATCTAACAATAATTCAGTGCAACATTTCATTAATCATGTTCTTTTTTTTAAAAAAAATCCATGACTCTTTGAATGGATTGTGTCATTTGTGTGGATTTGTTTTGATATATTTTGAAATTTTTATATATTTTTTGGAGATAAAAAAATAAGAATGAGAGTTTTTTTAATTTTAAAAAATAATTATATTTTAATTAATTGTCATTTTGGGTGATTATTAAATTAGATGTAATAAATACGAATTCGTGTGCCATGTTAGATTATGTGTAAATAATATGACAAGTATTCGACAATAAAAAATAGGAAGACATTAAAACTGTAATTCTTTTTACCTCTTTACTTCAATATTTAATTACTAATTATCACCACGTGTAATTATATTTTTATAAAAGATTTTGAAAGCCAAAGTCAGTGGTCAGTTAAAGTTTTTGGAAATGGAAAATGTAAGAATAAACTTCATTCTTTTGATTTGGCAGTGGTCAATTATAGTAAATTTAATGCATAAAAATTATAATCCATAAAAATTTTAATTTTAATTTCTGTCTGTGTTTTAAGACAATTAATGCGTATCCAATTATTTTTAAATTTTTTTTATAAGTATATTTAAATCATTATAATAATCTTTCACACAAAAAATTTAAAATTAAAAAATAAATAAAATAAATATGAATTATTAAACATTAAACACTAAAATTCATATTTAATTAGTTTTTATGAAAAAAGTATTTACAATGTCATAAATTTACATAAAAATTTATTTTTAAAATATAAAATACAGAAAAGAACACTTACAATATATATAAATATATATTTATTTTATTTTGGTATGAAAAGAGATATGAACCGAACAGCAAACACATCAACAAAACAAAAGGACCCCACTCCAGCTATGGGCCCACAGATCACTAACGATAAGTGATAGAAGAAGATAGATGAGAATCACAACAACTATGTATAGCAGCATCAGGACTATTAAGTTATTAATTACAAAAACTTTGGAAACATATAAACTCAATATGATTAATTAATTGCACATGGTTGTATCAATAACGCTTATTTTATACAAATCTCATTAATTGCACCTCTGAAGGATATTAGTTCTTTTTATTTTTATTTACCGGAAGGTTAACAACTTTTTCTTTTGGAACTCATGGAAGGATAACAGCTTTTTATAGGAATTCGATTTCATGCATTTACTGCATCACACAGAAATGCCAAATTATTGGTCAACATAATTTTAAACTAATTTTATTCGAGTGTTATTTACATCGTTTGATTTATAATTTACAGCCGAGATCGTCAATATCGTGCATTTACTATTGAAGCTATGTTTAATTAAGTTTAATTAATTAAAAGTTATTTTTATTTTTTTAGCGAAATTAAATTAGATCTCTCAATTTTTATCATAGATTAAAATTGACCGTCACTCCTATTTATTTATGTGATTTCTTTCTAAAAGTGATCACTACGACACAATTCTAGTGATCTTTAAAAAAATTAATTTATTAATGTGAAATATTCTATGGTGAAATTCTAATACCTTAGCAATATTCATAATTTTTTTCCATGCAGTAGATTTTCACAATTTAAAAGTTTTGAATTGATTCCCAAGATAACTGCTTTGGTACTTGCTAGTCTAATGGAATTTTATTTCAAGGCCCTCTTAACATTGACCCAACACTTTTGCATTCCCCACTTATAAATAGTTGATCCTGGTAGCTCTAGAGAAATCAAACACAACAAAGTTCCAAATCTAAGAGTCTATCTATTTTCTCTTTACTTCTTATTACATCACTATTGGTTTTTTCCCTTCATTTTTATTGGTAAATAACACCGTATGCAGGTAGAGAAATAGGGGAGAAGAAAGAGGGAATTAAGTACCGCTAGTTGGTATTACGTTGTTGACAGAAGATAGAGAGCACAGATAATGACATGCATCGTGCATTTTCCTCATTTGTGCTCTCTATACTTCTGTCATCACCTTCATCCTCCAATTTTCTATTTTTCTCTACTCCTGCGTGTTATATACAAAGTTTTAAACTAAAGTTATGTCGCAATTCTCTACTCCTGCTTGTCAAGACATCAAATTTTTTGACGTTGAGGCTAAATTGTGGTTGCAATCATCTGTTACATATCAATTTTGGTTGAAGTTGTAGCAATAATTGTATCTGCTTAATATATGGTCATTTAATTTAAATTTGAATTTTGCAGTTTAGAGGTGCAACCACCGTGGCCGCTGGAGATTACAAATCTGTTGATAGAGTGAAGAGTGAAAAGTTCATCAGAACAAAGAACGAAGGAATTTATTAACCGGTGCAAGTGCAATTCATTCTTTATATCATTTATATTTAAAAGCTTATACATTTGCTGTAAATATAGTGTAATTTAATATTTGTTAAATTGCAATGAATTGTTAGCGTAAAAATCTCACCTCTCAGTACATCATAAACTTTTATGAACATGATTGTCGATGTAATCACATAAAAATCAAACATTTATAATAATTTAATAGTAGTAATTTTTTGATTTGGTATTTAATGATGTAATATTTTTATGATTTTGTTGTGTTTTAAGTGTATTTTGAGATATTTCAAAAGTCAAAAGTTTCACATTATTTAACTTTGTAAATTTTAAACAATTATTTGGCCAAATTACTTCAAGCCTTATCCTAAATGTTACGTTACTCCTATAGTCAAATTTGATCACATATATTTAAGTGGTCAACCTCTAAATTCTACCTTGGTTAACATTAAGAAGTGCAGCCAAAAAATTATGCATGTCCTCCTCTCTTAACACCCTTCCCAAATTACATCTCCTTCTTTGGACACATATTTTTAAGGACAACTTTTCAGACATCTCAACTCTCAAGTTTTTATTTTACGGTTTTCTAATTCTCACTTGCTATTGTTAATTGTGGTTGACAATAATTTACAATAGATTTTGTGTTTCTTCTTCTCTCATAAAAATTTGACTTTTTTATTCTATGTTAGATATGTGCCATATGGTGCATTATCTTGAATGATCGGAATTAAAATTATTATTCTCAAGAGTAAAAATTATAGATCACAATAAAATTTATATTTGTAGATATTCATCTAAATTTGTTTGATTTATATGGGAAAATTTACTTTAATTTGGTGTGTATTTTTCTAAAAATTAAAATTCGGGACAGTGCCAAATTTGAAGTGTTGATATCTACCTTCAACCACCCCAATAGTAATGTTATTACCATTTTTAATGTTTATATACATTTATATATCTAATATATTTAATATTTTTTTAAATATTAAAAATTATAATTTCATCTCTATAGTAATATGATTTTAATATATATGAATGAATGTGAATGTGGGACAGAGAAACCCGAATTCCGTCGCAACGAGAATAATAACTGAAATTTTACATGCGATAAGAAACAAATATAAGTAAGTTTTTCCCAACTAATTGAATGGGGAAGATGAAATTTGCCTATTGCCATGTCTAGCAAGAATGTACAGTACCATAGTTAATTCAGGTGAAAAGAAGGAGCACATGTAAATTGGAATTTGTGGCATGGGGATGAAGGCAGAAGCTATTTCGAGTTCAACAAAGAAAATATATGGGGTCCAAACTCCAAACCGACCATGACATGTTGTTGTGATTGTAGGGTATATACTTGCTTGGGATTCTTCCAAGTTAGTACCCCACTTCCCCAATGTTCAGGACTCTCGGATTCCTTTCACTTCATAAAATTAATTCTGCAATTACTCTTAAAATTTAGGCTACTAACTTAAACCCTACAAAATTAGTTTATAAATAATTTTTAACTCATTTCATTTACTTTAAAACTTTAAATACATCGTTTTGCATATAAAATTGATTTGTAAAGTATTTGATATCTCCTACATATATCTTGTAAGAGGAGTGATGCCGACAACATGTATTATTACAGGTAGTTAAGTAAAAAAATAATATCTCGTTGGACCAATCTCTCTCGAATCTTGACACATATTACATTGCACTTGACAATTTGAGAGTCATAGGATTAAGATCAAACGGACAATATTATTGTACGAATTTTTTGATTAAGTTTAACGGTTGAGATTGTCGACCAGTTTATTTGTGGTTCGATTTAGATCAATTTAGACGCAAAAAAAATCATCTGATTCAATAATTTTCATTTGTACTCTCAAATTTTTGAATGATTCTTTGCAAATATTATAAATATTTATTTGATAATAATTTAACTTTTTTAACAAAGAATTTGATTAAATATGAAATTAAGCGTCCAAAGATCAAAATACCAAAATAACATAAAGTGTATGTGCAAATTTTGGTCACGTTCCGATAAAAACTTCAACTTATTTTTATTTTATAGAGATTAAAATAGTCGACGTGAATGTTGAGGACTAAAAGTCGAACGAAAAATTATAAGAATTAAAACAAAATTTTAAAATTTTACGCACACCAAACTATATTTAACATTTTAAAATATTTGGTTGAGTTTTTTTTTTTTTTTTTTTTAGTTTTTTTGTGTGTTTCCTTCACAAAAAATAATATTAAATATAAATATTTCTCTCAATAGAGATTTAAAACATAATCCGTCATGTTGTAAGAGTCTAGTTTTCTCATTAACTACACCCAATTTTCATTTATATTTTATTGAGTTTTATGATCTATATAATTTAGTATAATTACTCAATTTAATCTTTTTCTTTTTTGTTATGCAATTTTTGAAGAAAAAAATTAGAGAACTTATTTGGTACTAAAAAAAAAGGTGTACATATGTACTTAATAAGTGAAAATAAATACAAAATTTAAATCACTTATCAACTAAATAAACATAGAAAAATAAAGTAGCTTCAAGCTTTTAATTGTTAAGTACTACGCAGAATCAAATTTCAGGTACGAAAGTGTTTATTCAAGATTGAAGGTTCATATTTTTCAAGCGTTGAAAATTTGTACAAAAAAATCAACATAGTATATAGTAAGAAAAAAACAGCTTCTCTTCAACATACTATGTAACATAGTTATGCACTTTTCGGCTGCTGATTGGCTGGTCGGTTACTACGATAATTTTGTACTTTTCATTCAACTTCAAATTAAAATTCAATCAATTATAGTCAACTTAGTTTATAAGGCAAACAAGGTAAATAAATGTACATGTGCAAAATTCAATAGAGCTCTATGAGCTGTTAGTTCATAGCATCAGGTGATTCAGTCGCCATCAAAGTTTTCATTGAATGTCCACATCATAATTATTATGTTCTTTAAATATTGAAGATACAAAAAATATTTTTAAACAGTGTCTTATGATTAGTAATTTTATGAATCAATTGATAAATAAAAGACAATTACTAAACTAATTATTAATAAAAAGTCATATTTCAGAATTAAATTTTACAATTATGATGCATAATATAATTTTATAATATATTTTTATAATTATGGTACATTCAAATATTATTCAATAATGTGTTCTTTTCTCTAGTTTTCTTGTTTTTATCTTAATATCTCATTGTTGTTATGCAAAAAATTTAACCATCAAAACATCATTTGAACAACTAGTACTACCAGCTTGTCTTAAAAGGTCATAGTTACAGCTATAAATCACAATCACACATAGTTGGTTAAGGAGTGAAACAAAGGAATCTGCATGGTAAGCACGAAATTCCCACTACCAATATTGATTGATAGAAATTACTTGCCATCAATTCATCCTTATTGTCAATTGTCATAGTCAAGGAAATTGTCAATAATAGTACTGTTTGTTTCTGTTATATGTTATATACTATATACTATACCCCATCATTCTATTTCTGACAAATTAGCCAATCAGTCAAACAAAATTAAATGGTTTGTTATCCCTCTCCAATTATTACCTCCTCCAATCATTGACTTCAAACTACTAATATGGACCATCTTAATATTCAAACATATTACCTTGATGACACAAATGCAAATTCAATAATGAAAACTATCATTAACGTGATAATAATTATATACAAGTAATCTACAGCTGAACTGGTAGAAAAATTACTTTATCATAGTTTAAGAAGTTCAATAGCAGTTACATATATGAACCTATGATGTTACATCCACATCCTCAATTTCTGTCTCCCTGAATGACTTAGTGTGAAGTTCCCTTGTGATTTGAGTGGTTGTATCCAAGAAATACAAAAGAAATGATGTGAAACAAGAACAAACAAACATAGGTATAGGTCCATAAATCCAAAGGACAAGAGGAATTGACAAGTAGAAAGCCCTCAAACCAAGAGACCAAGAATAACTTCCACGGTTCAATGTTTTTGCAACATATTCAATAAAATCTTTTTTGCCTTTGAGTGCAGGTGTAGTGATTAAGAAACTCACATGTGCATAGTATCTTATAGATTGCATATTACATAGAAATGCAACAAGGAAACATAATGAGATAGAAAGTCTTTTTATTGAAGAGTTAAATGAGGTTTTATTGCCAAAAACTAATTTGGTTTCTGAATCATTGCTTGCAAAAACGCCAATAACTGAACTTAGTGTGATTGCTGTTGTAGCTAGAAGTGTAGATGCCATTATATTGTTGCGGATTGTTTGAACTGCTAATACCCCATTTTTCAAAGGATCCTGAAAAACATTATATGCAAGACAACACATCTTGTTATAAAACTGTCACAATAGCAAATGTTGCAAATCCAGTTCTCAAGTAAGAAGATAAATTTACAAGAACACAGATTAATCACAAAGTTCACAATTATGTCACTCAATCATTTTACAAAACCAACTTGTAAAATGAAGAATGCATACGCATATTGCCTCCACTTATACACCCGTTGCTGGACCTTTATCTTATTCAATGTAAGACTCATTTTAACACACACTCTCACACTTAAGATTGAATATCTAGAGTGTGATTCAAGTGGTTTGATTGGCCAAATAACAACGACCTAATAGCAGGTGGCCCAACAAATCTTCCATAGTTTTGATACTCTCGATTTATATACAGATGTCATACTGCATCAAATGCATGACTCTTAACATGGTTGCTGAACTTTTCTATTATGCAATCAATTAGATTTACAAAATACAAAATTTTATTTAAATACTACAGTCAAATTTACAAGTTTACCCTTGAATCATTCAACATAAGCTTCACCCCACCCACACCCCCACCTCCTAGTTGTAATCAAACAAACAAACAAGCCAAGTCCAAAGGACATATGCCCTCGCTCTACTATGCTCGAATGTCTGCCCCTTCATCATCAAATATGGTCCATATTCAACAAAAACAATTATATGCAAGCAAGAGAGTTGTTATGAAAACAACTTAAATATGAGAGGGACTACATTACACAACAATAACAAACAAGTATTAATATAGTACTATATTTGGATTTGCAGTGAATTTGGTGAAATTATATTCTCATCGTGATTTTATTGAAATTTTTGTCCAAATCACATTGATTTATCAAATTCCCTATCAGTACCAACATGCACTAAAATTTTATCAACAAATACCTAAAGATAAAGACAAAATGTTATGGATTTGTCAAGTGTCAAATGACAAATACAAGAAAACAGAATGAGGGAGTGGTGAGAGAGTACTGACAGACATCATGAAAAGAATCCATTGGTAACGAGATTGAGCATTCAAACCAATAACAGTGCGAGATGGGTTGCGGATTATAGTGTAAAGAAGCCAAACGTGATATATTAGCAACACCAACATACCAACAGGCACCACCACATAATCCAACTCCTCAACTTCCATCTTCTTCCTCTTTCCTTTTCTTTGCTTCTTCAAACAAACCTCAAATCAAACTTTACCTTTCCAATTCCACTATTCACTCACTCACATTATTATTATTACCACTCTATAGTGTAATGCTACCCCACATGACAACACACCAAAAATGTGTTAGAAATTCAAATTAGTTCCACCTCACTAACACTATCACTAACACACAAACACACCTCACTTTTCCACTAACACAAACTTGTCTTTTTTTTTTTTTTGGTTCTACAAAACAAGTAAAGTTCCTAATTTTAAATAAAGAGGCTCTTCTCTTATTATTTAAACTAGTAAAGTTGTCACCAATAGTAACTGATATTTAATCTATCTTATGTCAAAAGGGAACAACAAAAAGTGGGAAAAGAGTGCACCACTTTGTCCAATTGTGGAACAAATAAATGAATTTATTTATTTAGTTATGGAACAAATAAATGAATTTGAAATGAAATTGGATTACAGATAAGAAGATGCAGTTCTGTGTGTTCACAAATTATGATGTCTCACTTATTTAAAGATTCATAAAGTAGCAAAATTTGTACGTAACAATTATCACTTTCTTCAAATTGATGATGCCATCATTATCATTTGCATATCAAAATCAAACAAGTTTCCATATATATCCCATGTTTTTGGTGGACCAAATTTTGTGTCACACTAACCTCTCCAATGTGTTGCTTTTGGTATTAGTACATAGGATTGTTGAATGACTGGTTGAAAATGTTTTCTTGCTTTTTTTTTTTTTTAGCAAAAGACAATCTTAAAATTAGTTCTCAAAACATCACTTTCATATGCAAACAAGGCTCGCAAGCTTGTAGTTAAACAATGATGTTTGTAATTGTGTAATCTTCATACTTATTGTGCTGTGCTAAGTGATGTTACTCTTAATCTTCTCCTGAACTATAGGCAATAGTATAATGCATTTGCTGGACTCAAATATAAACAGATGTTGGTTAATCTATCAGCATTCAATGTCATTGTTTTGAAAATATTCTTACATTATTTCTTTAATACTGTTAAGAGATGACCATTAAAATAAGGATTAGATTAACAAATGTTTTTCTCTTTTTACAAGAAATCAAGAAAAATTTATGTACTTAACTAGCATTCTTAATAAATGTGAAAGTAAGTATTTTTTGCTTATATTGAGGCATTGTTACTGCTTTTTAAATTTAAAAATTGGTCTTGGTAATTATAACTTAAAAATAGTAACTTCTGATTTTGATGAAATCTCTAAAAAAGTAGCAGTATTAGTTTACACAATCTTAAAATTACTTTTATAATAAGAAGCTGAAGTCCAAATTTAGTTTTTATCTTATAAGAGATGTAATATGCAGGTACCAAATCTTTGTCTTCTGTCAAAATGGTTCGTGATTCATTTGAGATATAATAATACAATCTACCACAACCATAGTCTTGCATTATTTACAAAAAGAAAAGCAAATTTTATTTTAGCATGATGAGTTTGTGCTGAAACTAGACAAAATGACAGAATCAACCACGAATGATGTTGTTTATGTAGCTATCCTAGAACTATACTCTTAGCAGAATCATACCCAAAAAATTACAAAAATTGTAATTGCTAAGTGAATAAATACATCAAATTACACATTATCAACAGCTGCATTTTGAGCCAGATTGTTATCAGCTAAAGGATAATAACAAGGCTCCACTGCAGATTCTACATCATTATCCTTCTCGAATGAGTTACTGTGAAGATCCGTTGTGATTTTTTCTGTTGTATCCAAAAAGTACAAAGTGAATGATGTCAAGCAGCAACAAGCAAACATTGGTATAGCACCATAGATCCAAAGGAAGAATGTAAATGACAGGTAAAATGCTCGCAATCCGAGTGACCAAGCATGACTTCCGCGATTCAGTGTCTTAGAGATATATGCCGTATACGCCTTTTTATCACGGACTGTAGGTGCAGTGATTAAAAAACTGACATGACAGTAGCATCTTATGGACTGTACATTGCATAAAAACGCTACAAGGAAGCAGATGGTAATCGAAATGCGGTTGATCGAAGCACTACTGTGAAATAGGGAAGATGGGTCATCAGAATTCCATGAATTATTAGTGAATATACCGATTAGTGAACTAAGTGTGATTGCTGTTGTAGCAAGAAGAGTAGATGCCATTATATTGTTGCGGATAGTTTGGATAGCCAAAACACCATTCTTGAATGGATCCTGAAAATATAGCAATTGAATTGATCATGTAAATGCTATATGTTCTATGGAAAACACAATTAACATAACAATGAAGCACTAGTCACCTAAATGTGTTACATATGAGTTTTTTTTCCTGGTGTTGACTTAACGTAATAAAATGTAAGACATTTCATAAAACAAGTGTAAAGATTGGATTCAGGTTGCATGCTGCAAACACTAAAACAAGTGTAAATATTTGGAAACATTAACCAAGTGGAGTTCCCTTCTAATAGGCTAATAGTATAAATCTTATGTAAGAGTCAACAAATTACACATTTAAGGAAGAGGGATTTATATAAATGTCCTCTTTTAAGATAGACAGCAGAAGAAAACATCTGAAAAACAAAATATTGAAGAAAAAGCTGATCTATCCTCAATCAGTAGTACTGCAGTAAATCACCCAAGTTTTTCCTACACAAGTTCATTTAAAGGGTAAATAGTTAATTTGGTCGTGTGGGGTGCTATCACAATAGTCCTTGTATCAAAATTACAAAATATACCTAAATTTGTTTTTTGTTAGTTATTTTTGTCATTAAATGTGTTTTTAGTTAGTTAATTTAGTCCTCTAATGTGTTTTTCTTCGGTCAATATAGTACATAAAATTGCTAGCAAAAGACATATTTAGGGATGTATATGTAATTTCGATAAATTAAGAACTATGATGATATTATCTCACACATTAATATACCTATTTCAATCACTTTTTTTTCTTTTCAATACATCACTTCCTCTATGACATTAGGAGACTTGAAAATAGCAGAACATACAACTCAACAGGCTGACAATGACATTAATTAACATTCAAAAGGCAAATGTACTTTCTTTATTAAGAAAATGAGAAAATGGGAACATGCTTATTGCAGTTGCTTAAATGAATAGTCATAAACTACCTACCTAGGATATTATTAGATTCCCCAGTGATACCAATGAAACACAAAAATTTCAAGCATGATTGCCAAACATAACTAATTATCACACCAATTTCATATAAAAAAACAAAAAGCAACAAAATTCTTCAGAAATGACATAATCAAACAGCACGTGTGCATGATCAAAAGTACTAACTGAAGTTGGTATATGGGAGTAATTTCTGAAAAAATTGATTGAGATTTTGGGATAATGATAACATTTAGAAAGAATAATACTAATTTTATCCAAAAGAATCACCTTTTTTGTTTGCATCAATAGAAAAAGTGAGAATAAAGCAAGAACTCACCTTCATCATGGCAAGAACCCATTGGTGACGATGTTCAGCGTTTACACCAATGACAGTTCGAAGAGGATTATGCAGAATATTGAAGAGAAGCCACATATGGTACATGAAGAACACCAATAGACCCAATAGCACAAAAACATGCTCCAAGTATTCCATACCCATATTCACTAATTAAAGAATTAACTTGTTGCAAATATTGGATATGTGTTATTTATTACTTTGGTTGATACAAGATTGATTTTATGATAAGTGAAAATTAAGGATATGTTTCATAACTATATAAAGGACCTGGTGAGGAGACCAATCCAAAGACATCAACCTCATTATCACCAAACATGAGATTGACAGAAACCAGTTGAAATAGTCACAAGTTGTTGTTTTTCTTTTTGGGGATCAAATACACTTTGCTATAAAAATGTTGTTGCAACTTGCTACTTGGTAGTGGCATTAAAAAACTCTTTATAAAATTCTATAATCACTTGCAAATGCAATGTAACAGGGGAGACATTTATTTATATATTTATTTATTAATGTCAATTACTAATATATATTTAGTAATAATCTATCATAGTATTTTTTTATAAGCAAGTGGATAATATTTAATATGATTTTAAGTCTACTATTAATTTTGTAATGATTATTATTTTAAAAAGCGAGTTTCATGTGTTAAAAAAGTATTAGTTAATTGTTGTGGGACTCAAATATATTGTCTCCACAGCAACATGTTGTCCAGTTGGTATCCTTTCCGATGTTTGGATGGATGTATGGCCAAACATCGCACTCTCTGTCTCTATGATACTATTATTTTGGTTAAACAAATATTCAAAGTGATTGTATAATAATATAAAAACTATGATCTATATTAAATAAAATTTATATCAAATATCTGTCCCTCTCCGATTCTAGTCTTCTTCGTCGTGTCAATTCCCAAACTATATGACTTTAATGATTTCTTACACCCTTTGTTGCCACCATTGCTAAGAAACTTGAACAGCGACTAATATTATTTTTTTGGGTAATATTCTATTATCCATGCTGGTGGTGGCTTTGTATTGGTTAATGAAAAGTATACCAATTCATAATCAAAATTTGGGTTTTTTCATTATACCCAAACTGTATTGTCTACCTACCTACTAGATCATAAACATGGATTTGAATTGTGTGATCACTCGTGGATCATCACACTATTTCTACGGTTAAGATTAAATAATTCAGATTTTAAGATCGAAATTTTTGTTTAAAGAAAACTAAAATTTATTAAAAAATTAAATTCATTCAATTTTAATTGAACGATCTGAATTAATGTTATTGCATACAATATGATAACATGTAGTCTAAATTCGTTAAATATAGTCTCTAAAACATCGGCTATCTTTTAAATTTGTTATGCAAAGTATATAAAAATAATAAATACAACTTAAATATATGAATTCCATCACTTTTTATCCCATGCTATTAAAATGACAGAGATAAGTGATTTTCATATATTTTAAGAAATTAAATTTGCAAATATGTATTTTCAAAATTATTATTATTATTAGGATAATACTCTAGAGATTAAATTAAAGATTTATTGGTGAGACAAATCATAACATGGAGATGCCTTAAGTTCTTTGGTGACTTCTTTGTTAAGCCTCTAATTTCATTTTCTATATTTCGCAAGTATTATCATCCTCTATGACCAATAGTTAAGTATTATCATCCTCTATGACCAATAGTTAGGGCTGTGCATGATTAATTTCTTTAAAAAAACCAAACAATATTTATTTTAAAATTAATATATAAATTTAAATTTATAACTAAATTCATTATTTGGTTTAAAAGTGGTTATAAAACCAATTGTAAAATTGGTTATAGTTAAATAACCGGTTTATAATTAAGCAACCGATTTTGAAAAATTTAATTTTAAAATCAATTTTTTTTTAAATTGGTTAAAATTTGATTATTTTTTTAAAAATCATTTATTTATAATTTAAAAATCGGTTATTTAAAAAAATTGATTTTTTCGATAAATTTT
>JBBPBR010000003.1:524634-543121 GCA_037974775.1 Cicer pinnatifidum | reverse complement strand
ATATTTTAAAATCTTTTATTTATTTTAATTTAAAATTCATAGAATTGTTTGTGTATAAATTTGATTATTGATTTTTTATGTGATTATTATATTTTTTACATATTTTATGGTTGGTACATTTTAATTAATAAAATATAATTAAAATATTGTGATGTATTTATATGCAATGAATTAAAAAGTAATTAATAATTAAATTAAGTTTGTAATGAAAATTATATTTTTTATTATTGTTTTTTTAAATATAGAGATATAGACAAAGAATTAGTAGATTGAAGAATAAAAAAAGAATGAGTTCTAAAATGGCACATAATACTATTGAATGATGTGACAAAATTAGTGTTACATAAACTATAAAAGAATGTAATGTGATAATGTAATATCTTAATAGTTTATTTTAATATATTATATTAATAATTGATAGGAAATTAGTGCAAGTTTAATTAGATGATACCTTGTAGAAAGTAAGAATCTATTCATCGTAAAGTGTCACAGCTTAAAATTAAAACGGAGGAAATTTAAATTTCTTAATTTATTGGTTTTATGGCAAGCTTGATTGTGTCAATAATTGTATTTTGCAGCGAGAGAAGCTCCACATTCCATAATTGTCTTTACTTATAGAGGTCTAAAGCATTAAAAAATTATTTTAAGAATCAAATTATTTTACTAATTTATTTTTGGGGAGAAATTTAATTTATAATTTTATCGTAATATTTATTAGATATTGTTAAAAAAGATGTAAATTTATAAAGAAATAATTAATTAGTAGAACGAGAAAACGATATTTAAATTACGGGATAGTATGTTAGTATTAATTTTGACGTGTTTTGCATCCGTCCCATGAGTTCAGCACCGTTTTACTTTTTTAAAAGGGCAAATTAATTTTACTTCATAACATTAATTTTTTGTGAAAAAAATTACTGTAATTCAATTTTTAATATTATGTTTAGGCATTCATTGGATAACAACTATTATCAAACACAAAGTATTTATCCCATTGTTACTTCAATTTTATTTTAGTTTAAACATTTACATATTTGTAATTAAATAAAAAAAAATATGTATGTAATTATGATTTTGGATATAGTCGACCACATTCTCTCAACTCTGTTTTTTAACTAAACAAAAAATTTCTCTTTTTGCATTGTAACTGCATCATAAAATTAATCTTAGAGAATTTAATTTTCAAATTGAACAAGTGATTATTAAGATACAAAAGAAAATGTTTTTTGTCTCCAAAGAAAATGATTATATATAAGTATACATCAAAGGAGCATGACATGGATTACAATACCATTGAAACGAAAATATAATTAAAAACTTTTTATTTTATTTTATTACAAATATAAAACAACAAAACATAAATAAAAAGAGTAATTAAAATAGTATTAATAAACTTTTTTGTACTTATTAGTGATTTATTTCATTTGTTATCCAACGGAAATATATATAAGTCATGGCTTCCATAGTACATCCGTTCCACAATTGCTGAGTTTAGGACATTTAATGTAATTAATTTCAGATTGATCTAAGCACAACCTTATTTCAAGTAACTCGGACTTCACACAATAAATGTGAGGGATAACATTGGGACTTATGTGTTTTTTTATGGCATCATGAATATCTTGTATAGGATATGAGCCTTTATTACGTGGAGAAATATTTTCTTGTTTAAGAATATCGAAAAGGTCATATTTGCTCCAAATATTTAGTGCCAACTCAAAATATTGAGTTTGGTTAAATATGTTGGAAGAGCATATTTCATGTGCATTCCACTCATAAGCCCAAAAATTTTCATTTGATTGTCCCTTTAAATCTGGCCAAGAGAGATCGAGTTGAGTTTCTAATGTACTAATCTGATTAAATAAGAAATAATGTTATATATTGAAGAGTAAATAACAATAAAGAATAAATAATTTTTTGTATTATTCTAGATATATATAGAGAGGAGGAACAAATTACACTGAAAGAGTTACACTCATTTCATAATATTGTATCAGATGAATTTTTTTCAAAACACGTCGTTGGATTGAAAATTAATGTCATATAGATCATATTTATAAATTTTGACATTAATCTATAATCTTTTTTATGTCATTAAGATTCTTTAAAATTAGCGTCAATAGTGTAATTCTATATAACACTCTTGATTATAAATTAAAGTAAAAATTTATAGATATAATATGTATGATATTAGTTTCAATCCAAATGTTAATTTAAAAAATATTTATCTGACATTATTTTATTGAAAAAAAATTATTAAATAAGTGTAACTCTTTTAATGTAATTTAATATTTTTATTCATAAAGTACTCATCATTGTCTTTGTAAATTTTTGAAGTTGTGGATTTTTCGTAACACATTTAGATGACTGAAAAGAAGTATGATTAGAAGGTCACAATCCATGGATTGTGAACCTTCCAGGTGGTATTACACGACAAGGTTTATTCCTACAGAACGTCGGTGGCCATTGTTCCGCCATTTTGAAAAATTGATACGAAGCAAGACATAGAGGTGGAAAGGTAAAGCATATGAACAATATTATAACAAGTACTTTCATGCTTACAGTTTGTTTCTTGCTTGAGGTGAATTTCATTTCTAACAATGAGAGTTATCGATATTCAAATAATAGTATAGTATATATAGATAAAAATTCAGATATTCACATACATGAATTTATTCTTTCTACGTTGGTATTAACAAAAGATATGCTAGCATGATGTTAAAACACTTTTTATTTACTAGTACAAAAGTATGAAAAAATTCTAAAAACAATTCACATGCTTCTTCACATGTTGCTTCACACCTATCTAGGAGTAAAACAAGTCACAAAACCTACACAGCATTATGCATTTAAAACTAACATGCAAGGAATGGGACAAGGAATGGGTAGTACTTCTTAGTAGCCTAAAAGAATTATGAGTCATTACATACAAGCATAGCACATCGAATATAAGTTATATTATATTCTTAATTAACAGAGAGTAATTTTCTTTTAAAGTTCAATTTTTTTAAGTGATTATTTGTCTTATGTATAATAGTTAATTTAAATTTTTTATCTTTGACAATTTATTTCGTATATAATAATTATTTTAAATTTTTTATCAGCGACAATCTATCTCATGTAAAATAATTATTTTAAATTTTTTATCAACTACAACTTACCTCATGTATAATAATTATTTTAAATTGTTTGTCAGCGACAACTTATTCTATATATATTAATTATTTTAAAAAATTTATCAACGATAACTGGATTATAATTTAGTTTACACATGTTTTTATAAAAAAATTAAACAATCATTTTCCAATCCCGATTACACAGTCTGGCAATTGTACGGCTACATATTTTTAAACTGTTAATCAATAAAAAATTAGAATTGTTTATATCAGCAACATAAACGTATCAATAGATTACTGCATCATTTCAGTTATTGTTGTGTAGATAAAAGAGAAAACAAAATTACATTCTCAAATAAATAGTGCTATTTGGTAGGAATGACAGAAAAAAGAGAAGAATAGACAAATATAAATACTTTGACGAGTTAGCAATTGAATGATTATGCACGAGAAAGAGTACTTTCAATTCGTAAATGTTACACTATTTACATATTATTCTTTGTTTTATTAGATGAATACAAAAAAGATAGTAAAATTAGTTAAGAATTGGTATATGTTATAAAACTAGAATTGAATTTTTTGTTGCTGCTAAACTGCAGGGAGTATTTGACAAAAATACAGTTTGACTACAATTAAGTCTCAAATAATGCAATTTTTCATGTTTTTAATAAAACAATAGATTATATGTACATTTATCAAACATGTTACAATTTGATTAAAATTATTAAAAGTATAAATTATAAAAACTTCATGTGAAATTTTCAACCTACCAAAATTATTGTCCGACACTCCAAGCTAAATTTATGGGTCATGGTCATAAGTTTCCCACGGTACACGAAGAAACCATAATTCTTCAAGGTATACAATACGAGACTTTTAAGAGGCATCAGATAAACAGTAGTAACAAATTTATAAGTTAATCCAAGCTAACAAAGGCACCCCTTTCTGGATTAAACTTTTACAACCTAGATTAGACTCGATAAGGAGACCCAGACGCTTTGTTTTGACTAATGATTACAGCTACACTATTTTTCTATCATTCACTTCCACTGATCAGCTGTACAAAACAAATTATGCATTTGTTTCACCTTCCCTCCTCAATAGTACCTGCAAAACCATACAGTGTTACTGTTATATTCTGCAAAAACATTAGTCAAGCCATTTTTAACATTTCAATAAGAAATAACTTAATTCAGCTTGCACTTCTATCATCATAGGTGATATATTACAAGCCAGGGTCTGTGTAACCTAAGGACTTGTTTATTCTGCGCATAACAAGCTATAATTCAAAGAAATCAATCGAACAAAACCCAAAGTTTGAATTGAGGGCTATTAAAAAAGTATGATTCTGATGCTTCCAGTTTTCTTTGGCCATAATTCTTGGGTATATCGTGTTCCATCCAGTACAGGGTGCACAACAATAACAACCAAACTTTATCTCATTAAGAAAGATCAGCTACATAAAATGGATCAATAGATGCAGTAAGTTCTATCAGCTATTTAGGATACTTTTGGGTAAACAACTAAATTGAACACTTATTAAATATATTATTCTTCTTAGCATAATTAAGCGCTTATTCATAGTTATACTGAAGAACTACTTGAAATAAACTGGAAATAGCTTAGGGACACTTCATAAGTAATAAGTGTATCCAACTAATATAAATCCTCATGAAATAACTTCATCCAAACGCCACTTTAGTACATGATGTGTCATAGAATAACCATTCTTTCAACACGTGGTGTACAAAGTACCTCTATCCTTCAAGTGATGCAAAAAAACAATATCGCTAAGTAACGGCAATTAACCAACACTGACTGTACTGGACACAGAGTTGGGAGGCAGGTGACAAATATTAATATATGACTGTGCTGCGCTCTTCCTAGAATGTAATGCATGAGCATAAAGAGTGCATATTACACAAATATTTACCATTCTGGTAGTATCATATGCTGAACGCAGCTTATCTTCCTTCTCGTGATTGCAATCAGCACACCAGCTAGAGAAATCTCTTTTATACTTTTGCATTTCTCTAAAAAAAGAACTGCACAGAAATAATGCAACCTTCGTATTTAATTTAACGAGCAATAAAAATAAATATAATAAATGAATCCGTTCAGGTAAAAAAAATAGGAAACTAATAATCCACGTTAATGCTACAATAATGCAGTCACAATAGGAGACTTCTGCTATTGAGTTTAGGAAAAACATTCACTAAATAAAAAAAGGACAAACATAGAGAATCAAAAATAAGAATTTGAGTGGGGAGTTATACAATTGTGCTTCCCTATTTGATGTTTACCACTCTAATGGGTTTCCTAACATGAATACATCCAGTTGAGTAAGAACCAAATGCAATTTTTATTGTGTAAAGAAAAGTAGCAGGCAAGGTCATTGAATTATATATAGACAAGGAAGATTCTAAATCAGATTTAACATTGAGTGACACTACCTCCTGCAAAGTTTTCTTTGAAGTGAAAGAAAATAATATAAGCAGGTATGGATACAAGCAAAATAAGAAAGCACCTTCTGCACCACATAAGTAGGTTGATCCGATGACCGGATATTGTGGCTCTAGCACCATGACGATGACGGCCATGATGAAGCACAGCACAACCAGGGACATGCGAATAATCAAAGTATTCCTGCTTTCAAATAATGGATTCCGTAAAAAATGTATACATAATAATGACACCAATGAAAAACTGAAAGAAGCAACCATCCATCAATACCACTTCTAGTTGAAAAAGTCTGTTAGGAATTACGAATAACAATTAGATTTAGTTCAAATTAGATTATATGAACTAGTTTACATTAGATTAAGATCTGGATTCAATTAGATCTGATCTGTTTTCTGTTGTATTAGTATTTGTCTTTTCCAAAGTGATAACAGATAGTTTAGTATTGGAGTACTTAGGTTCAGTTAGAACAATAATTGACCAGACTTAAATTACTTCGGCGACAAACTCCGGATTACCAAAGCCCATTTCTTGGAAAGCCGAGGGTTAAGACAAGAAAGAAATACATTGTATAAACTGTATAATAAATTTCAGATGTTTTTAGGGTCAGCTGCTACACGCCGTTAATATAAATATTAGTATAAGCATTTTTATTCTTCTTCATCAATTCTAATATGTTTGTTTGAAATCATACCAAATTTTTTTTTAAGTATATCTCTCTCATGTGCATGCTCAAATATTCTCACAGCCATTTGAAAACAACAAAAAAATCAGTAGGGACACTTAAGCCAGCTGCATAAAAACAGATGACATCAAATTAACTATGATTTCCTTTTTCATCCACATTAATATTTAAGGATCAAATAATCTAGTTTGAGATTAGAACAACACATACTTAACATGAAAATTTCAAAAGAAATCCTAATGCCTGTTTACTTATATGTTTTTTCTATTCGCAGAATCCAGTTTACTTTTATGCTGTTCCATCTCCATTTCTTAATTCTTACCGTTGAAGTTGTGTGGGATTTTAGAGAAAAGGAGGAGAAAAAATAATAAAGGATTAAATATTATTGATAATAGCTTAATGCTGACTTGATTACAATAGACTCAATACTAATCTCTATTTATAGAGAAACATATACTAAATCCTAAATTAGGAATAAATCATAATAATAATAAGAGATATTCTAATATTCTCTATGATTATAAATTGATCATAGAAAATAGCTCAAGATACTCTAATATAATATAAAAGATATTATAAGATATTCTCTAATATTCTAACACTCCCCCTCAAGCTAAAGCTTACTAAGCTTTAGCTTGCTACAAGAAAACAATGTTTTGCTCCACAAAATAATAAAAAAAGATGGAGAGGCAACTCAGGGATGCATGTGAAGTCGGAGAGAATTGCTATAAATATAGCCTAGCCAGATAGTCTGATTGATCATCAGCCTGAGAGAAATTCATGGTAGGCAATTGAACAAAACAAGTTCCATTCTTCTAAAAACTGCATTTGGAAGCTTCAAACCAATAATAGTGGAGACTCAAAATATTTAAACTTGAATCTGCTTCAAGGAGAGAGAGAGACGTGCTTCAAGGAGAGAAAGGCAAGACCAGTGCATTTGGGACAAATTGCCAAGATAAAGTAAGTCATGAAAATAAAAGACACCGTTAGAATAACCACCAACAGAAGAAGTCATCACTAATATAATTCATGTGGAAAAAGAGACACCACCATAATGATCGTCAGTGGGAATAAAAGCCACTGTTGAAATCTATTAGTAAGAACTAAATTGCATGACAAACACCAAAAAAGAAGCAGTGCAACTCTAACGAAATGAAGCCATGATCGATCATCAAAGTAAGAAAATGCGTCCAAAACAGGAGAGATAACGGCTGTTTAAACAATGACACATATTTTCGTTGATCAAAATTGGAGAGTAAGGGCATATCTGGAACCATCGAAGAGAAATAATCGTGCACCAAGAAAAATCCCATCAATTGAACTGCAAATCTTCCAAACCTGTCAGCTAAGAGCCCACTCATAAGGGTTGCAACAGCTGCCACGACAAAGGCTGGAGAGTTTCCTCCACCAAAAATCTGATCCCACGGTCCACTTCCCAAGGACACCACAAGTTGTGCAACCACTATTCCTAGAATCAAGATACCCACTGTTCTCAAAATCAGAATCAGGACACACATTCAATGCCTCCACAACAGTAGCAACATTGTCTGGATTTTCGAAATTGACAAAACCAAAACACTTTGACCAACCATCTGCATCTCTCATCAAAACAGCACTAGTAATGGTGCCATATTCGGCTTCTACTCCTTGAATTCCGGCAGCTCTAAGGCTATCCTCACACAAATCATTCTGCATAGCAAATCCAGGATCAATAACATAGACCATACCATCAATTCATCTTTCTTCTCCTCTTCCTTGGCAGCAGCAATGCCTAGCTTGGCAAGTAATGCAGCTTCTGACGAACCAACCTTGTCACCCTTCTTGATGAGTTCAACAGGGGTAATGATTTCAACAGTACCCTTGTTAATCTTAGCTGCAGAGTCGTCCACGACGTCGAATAAATGCATCTTCCTCTTCCTCTCCGTACCTATCAAAACCCTAAATTATCTTCAATTGTTAAGCATCGTTTCAACGATATACGAAGATACCTTTTCACAAATTCCACAATATAATTTATTGGGAACTGTGAGTGAAACGAAACCCCTAGAAAATACATAGGTCTGGCCAACGTTAGTTAGGGAAAAATATTAGGGTTATATGGTTTCGGGATACGGCAGAGTCTTTTTTTTTTTTTTTGCGGTGAACAGTGTTGTGGCTAATCTGCTGAAAAATAAACGAAAAGCTACAAAGAATGGTAAATTGAAATGACACGGTTTATCGAAATTTTTTTTACCGAATGTTGGAATGTTAGAAAAGAGAATCTATGATTATATTCCCTAATTGTTGGGAACTCGGCAGCGGAATACAGGCTAGATAGTTCAAGGAGGATCGAAATAGGCTCTAGATACCATGTTGAAGTTGTGGCATTTTAGAGAAAAGGAGGAGAGAAAATAATAAAGGTTTGAATATTATTGATAATAGCTTAATGCTGACTTGATTACAATAGACTCAATACTAATCTCTATTTATAGAGAAATATAGACTAAATCTTAAATTAGGAATAAATCATAATAATAATAATAAGAGATATTCTAATATTCTCTATGATTATAAATTGATCATAGAAAATAACTCAAGATACTCTAATATAATATAAAAGATATTATAAGATATTTTCTAATATTCTAACACTTACCTCTGAACGACTTATTGTATGTACATGTTTATCGCATCGCATGCCCCGAAAATACAACTCTCCTCCAGTAAATTGCCTACCCAGGCAAACATTTAAGGTAACTTCTGAGTCATCCACATGGAAATCTACAAATGTAAGACGGTCTGTTAGACTAAATTGAATACAAACATTGTAAAATGAAAAATAAAGTTCCAAAGAACAAATAAAAAAAAAGGTGGAAATTACTAGAGGTTTAAATAAAGTATAAAATTTTAGCAACCAAAAAGTTGTCTATCTGGATTGGACCACCATCCCCTCACCCTAAATTTTGCATTAAAAAAAAACCGCTGTCTATTTTAAATTGAAAACATATTCTAGCATGTCTTAGCATTCAAGCATAACTCTTACCCGTTTCAACATCTCTATGTAAACCACATTCAACAATAAACCCATGGTGAGAATCCAGGGTTGATCCGCCAATTTCTGCATAGAACACTGTATAACAAAGAATAAATTGACTGAAATGCATCTTAAGAGAATAAATAAGTTATACAGCGGTGAGTCTCTTCAGGTGCATAAATACATGAATAATTGACTATAATTGGTCAAATCATCGTGAGCAATAGTAATCAAGCAGACTTCATTCACCTTTTGACAACGGACAAATAAAATACTCCATAAGCTTGTTAAGCATGGTTTGAAGGCCAAAGTCGTCAAGTACAGCACCATATTGATTCATTGTATTGGGACGCATAACACGAAATTTTCTTCTGTTAACCCACTTCTCAAAATTTTCAAACTAGAGAGACCCAAAAAACAAATTAAACATAGAAAAAATACAAGTATATGTATATACATTCACTGACAGGTTATAAGATATAAGTTAAAGAACAAAATATTGCTTACACCCCAATAATTAAAATGATATATACCTCAGATATCAATAACTCACAAAAGCGTGGCTGAAGCATTTCAAATGTAAAAATGCCTGGGGCGGGTTCAGACATTATGCGTCTAAAGCTTTGTTCTGTATTATCATTAATCGCTTTCAGAAATGTCGGTACAAAGAAAGCTACAGGATCAATAGTGTACAACTCTTTATGCAGAGGCTGCAAAATTGAGAAAACCTATAAGTCGTGCTAAAAAGGAGCACAAAAGAGGAGGAGGAAATGAGAGGAAGATTGTCATTATACTTAGGCAAACATGTCTGATCATAATAAGTCATAAAGTCTGCTGATTTTCATGGAATAACAGATTGTTTATAGCTACTTAGATTTGAAATATTAACAAGCTAAATATGAATTAAGCACCCATGAAAATGCATATTTTGAATTAATTTAAATATTTAGCAGGGTGTAAGAAAGCAAAATTCAATAGAATGTGTAATGTATTATGAACAGTTTACTTCCCCCTATTTGACTATCAACTAACGCCCCTATCAACCAATGTTGTAATTCCTAACCCCAAACCAGCCCTAATAATTTGCAACTGCTGTAATTTTCCCCTTATCCCTTCTATTGGACTTAGGGCCATTCTAGGCAGAGACACGGTAACCTCATTATTAGATCAAGCCATTAATATTTCTTAAATCTATTTGATTTAAGAAATTACTTGGGTGACATTATTACCCTGAAATTATTCTCAGGTTCCACACTAATTTCAGGCCAACAAAAGAAAACAAAAAAAAAATAGGCTGACAATTAACAATTGGTACTACATACCTGATAATTTGACATTATCTTCTCTCTATATTCTCTTTGCTTTTGATCCTGCGATAATCACATCGAAACCACCACAAAAGTATGTGGTAGAACGAAAGATAATAAGAACCACAACAATAAGGATAATAAGGACAATAAATAGTGAGATGATAAAAAATGATAATGACAATGAAGTTAGTTTTTTTTTTCTATTTTACAATATTTTAACATAAATGACAAAAAATTCAAAGTAAGTTCAACCTTCCAGTTCATAACAATGAACCGACAGTTACAATATAACTAAACACACATGAATGAATAAAACACAAGCTTAGAGAAACCAAATAATGACTGAACAAAACACAAACTATGATTTTTTTTATAAAGAGAAGTACTGAAAATTATAAGCAAAGTTATAACATCGCTCTTTCATTTATGCAATCTAGCAACTTCAAGACTTGTTTAAAAAAAATAAGGTTCAAGACATATCTGATAGAATTTTAATACAATAAAATATGCAGAAGAGTGACGGAATTCAAGATAATAGTGTTTGAGAAAATTCAAATTCAATCACACTACTTCTGTCTTCTGATGAGATATAATTCAGCCAAGTACCCTAACTGTGCACATTCTGATTCTGCTGTGTAAAAGAGTGACAGAAGCAATTCACACTAACAATAAAAATGTTATTTAACTATGCAATCTACTCATTAAAATGTTACTTAAGACACAAGGAATGCATTATCAAATAAACACACAATGTCTTCCATTTTCCGATCAAACAAAAATAAACCACGAAAAAAAAAATAAGTTTACACGAATTCAAAATTTAACAACAGCGTGTAATAATGAAGACGAAGGTAGAAATCGAAGCATACTCTGTAGCGCAACGATGGAGGCGCGTAATCGTGCAAAATTTCGCGCATGTAATTAACTTTCAGGTCCCGAGGCGCACGGAGCAAGTGCCGCGGAAGGTGTCTCTCCAACGAGCTGAAAATCCATGGAGAGATATCGAGTTCCAAGTCATCGTACTTTTCCGGTTTGTGATTCTTCTCCGGATTCAGCATCAGTCTCGCCCTTTCCCTTCCCTTGCTAGAGTTTCCAGCCTCAACGCTGTTTTTTCCAGTTGACGGCGAAGCTGTCGGCCGGCGGCCACTGGAGCCGCCGTGAAATGACATGCTTCGACTCGTCCTGCATTTGGGGAAATTAGGGTTTTCAGTGAGAAATGGCTTTCTGTAAGGGGTCGAAATGAGAATTATGAATATTAAAGGGAATTAGGGTTTTTCATTGGAATTTTATTAAAATTAAATATAAACAAAATGAATAAAAATAACCAATGAAAATGAGGTGAATGTATAGGTCCTACCTTTGTAAATGCTCTCTGCTAGATTTGGAGGATGTTTCTTTAGATTTATTTTCACCATCTTTATCCATTGTGAAGCTAGATTATTTAAGAAAAATATTTTTTTTTATTGCTTTGCAATTCTTGATATATGAAAGAGAAATGGTTGAGATCTATTTATTTTAAAATATTACGAGTTTATTAGGTATAAAATTAAGAAATAAATGTTGATTCTCTATTTTACATTATATAACGCGAGAAAATAAAAATTATTTTTTATATTTTTATTGCGAAAATCAAACGCGCGTAACAAATAATGCTTTCTTTATTTCATATATTTTGTAATACGAATTAAATTCTTTAAATTTTTAATCCAAAGCATTAATGGAATAAAGTTAGATGAAATAAATTTTATTTGGATTTTATTATTTAAGGAGGTATGCATTCAAATATACACGTATTTTAAATGAAGGTGAACGATTATTTTTTATGAAAGAAAATGTGGTGCATTTCAATATCTTTAAAATTGGTACCGTTTAGTCATAAGTGAAACTATACACGTGAGCAAAGGAACGTGAGATTTGTCATTTGTTTATTTATCCGCAAACTCGACAAATAAATTTTGAAAATAGAAAAAAAAAATATTTTTTTTATATTGTGAGAAACAATTATTTCAATCTTAAATTCATGATTAGAATATAAAATGAGTTAATTATGAGGAAAAAAATAAATAATATTTTAAGTTGAGACTTTATAATAGTTTTTAGTTTCATTTGTGTTTAATTCAAATTTAACACAAATTAAACTAAAAACTATTATAAAGTATTGACTTAAAATTATATTTGTATTTTTTCTTCTAATTAGTTCATTTTAAGTCATCATCAATTCATCAACTTGTAGACAATTTAATCAAAATTTGAACCAGTAACAACCATAAGTTAATCGTATTATCCACTACATTTCATTACACATTTTATTTTTTTCCACCATCAAACATAGAAGGAATTTTTAGAGTTGTGAATTTGTGATTCTTTTTAACTCAACCCATTGATTTCTCCTAAAATAAAAAAGTTCATTTATACTCTAAACCTCCTCATAGATAGTTCTCATAAATTGAGAAGTGAAACATAACATAAATATAGGAGATTATGTATCTAATTATATCTTTATGTTTTTTGTTAAATAAAAAGTCGATATGTCACCACATTTTAGGATACAATTTTTTTTAATGATTTAATTGTAATTTTAATTCATTTATTTTTATTCATTTATATAATTGGTGTTATGTATTAAATATCGATAGTTTTAGTTCATATATGATGTGGATTTGAGTGATTCCACGTGAAATTGAAGATCTAACCAAATGATTTTTTGAGATAAAGTGGTAAAATAAAAGGGAAAAGAAACAAACAAAGATGGATTAGATGGAGAAGATGAAGAAGGCGCCACAATCAAGGATGATTGATAAGCCAATGTGGAATCACCACAATGGTAAAGAAATTCATTGATAAGATTCAAATTCTAATCCAAGAACTCAAAGAGGAGACATATCTCACTAATTCCAATTCATTTCTAAGTTATCTCAAATGAGACTCTTACAAAGTATTTAAGAAGGATTTGCCTTATTCCTAAAATGGGCCAAAGGCCAAATCTCTATACCTATATTGGGTTTACACCACTTAACCAAAATTATTACAATTCAAATTAAATACAAATAAAACTATTATAAAGTCTTGACTTGAAATATTCTTTATTTTTCCTCCTAATTAGCTCTTTTTAGGTCCTCATCACTCCCTCCTTCTTATAAGAAACTCGACCTCGAATTTAGTTCAATCACAACCTACAAGAAGAAAAAAAACGCAAGTCAAAGACATGAAGAACAATGTTCACGCTACCACCGGGGTCAAATGGAAATTGTGAAAAACCACTAAATGTGTCAAGTAGTTGAAGCACAATTTCACTTTTTGCATTCAACATATTCATTTCCAATATAAGGAGTTTTCAAGATAGAGATAAAATAATACCTCTTGAAATTGACATTAAGTTTCAATGTTACCTTCCATGAATTGGAATTGGAGACAAACAAGAAGTTACTTTGTATTTCGAAAGGCTTAAGCGCAAGTTGAGCATAGACATTCATTTTATCATAAACAAATGAATGTTCTTTTTGAAACAAGACAAGTCTCTAAATAATTTAGGAAATTTAAAACATTTGTCACTAAAAGAAAGAGTAAGAAGAAATGTAGTAGTGCAACTATCAACTAATTCCACATGCAAACATTTACCCTTAATAGAAAATCTTAAGATACTAACTTTATTCTCAACACAAGAGTAAGTATTTAAGTTAGCAAACCAATGTTTCTTAAGAATCCCAACATATTCTTCAAATTTTTTGTCATGAACCAAAGTTACTTTAGAAAGCACAACAACATATTTATCAATAAAATCATTCAAGTCTTGGCTCATAATTCTCAAATCAAGTTTAAAAGAATAACTTGGATCAAACACTTGATGCATCATGGTTTCAACTTTCAAACGAGGCTTATGAAAATAACACAAGTTAGGCATTTCAACATGAATATTTGCAAACCTATCAAGCATAGGAGGAAGAAATTTTTCAAACAATTTAAGAGAAACATGAATTAAAGTAGTAGTAGAAGAATTAAAGTTGCTAGGATTCAAACTAGTATTTTTCTTGCAATGACCCTTTTGAGAAACGTTTGGCCAATCATCTTTAACTTCAAAGGATTGTGGGTATTCCTCTTTTGGAGACCTATTTTCAAGCTTTTGAGCATAAGAATCAACAAAGTTAGGAAAATAGTTAGACTCAATTTCTTACTCTTTGTCTCTTAAATTTTGTTCCACTTCACCTTTCTTTTCTTTAATTTTCATTTTTTCTCTCAAGGCTAACTTATTTTTTTTCTCTTTCTCTTTCTTTTCTTTGATTTTCTCTTTTTCTCTCAAGGCTAGTTTCTCTACTTTTCTTGCCTCTTTTGTATATCCATTTTCATAAAGATATTTCACATACTCCGAATCTAATACAAAATCTCTAATATATTCTTTATATGATATACTTTTCCTTTTTTCTTGTTCCTCCTTTTTATATTCTCTGTGTTTTTTCTCTTTTGAATACCTCATATCATCTCTCTCAAAATCTATTTGCCTCGTTGCTTTTGCCCTATTACTCTTTTCAGTTCTCATTTCATCTTCACCATAATCTCTATATCTTCTTTCTTTTTCTTTATCTCTCCTTTCATACCTAATTTACTCCTCATCATAATTTTCACATCTTCTTTCTTTTTCTCTAAATCTCCTCTCATACCTCATTTCCTTATCATCATAACATCTATATCTTATTTCTTTATCGATTTCAAACATACCTTTATTTTGAGAATATCTTCCATGGTGATATCTCATATCTCTTTGATTCACAAACTCTTCTCTCAAGATATTCATTTGAGTATTCAATAATTTTGCAAAGTGACCCATAATATAAGTGATTCTAGGAGAAAGTGGATTCAATTCACTTTCACTCATGATTTCAAAAACAACAAACCAAGGAGTATCACAATAATCAATCAAATAACAAGAACAATATGAAAATAAAAAAATAAGACTCCTACCACTCACTAAGTGTTTACACTCAAAAAATGTATCACTCGTGTATATCACTCAATGATGGTTTTTATTTTTCAATGATATGCACTCTTGCCTTTTTCCACTCGAACTCCTCGTTCAAGTTCTTAAAAATAACCCAAATAAGAATTCAAATCAAAGAACCAAAACACAATGTAACAAGTCTACAAAAGCTATCAATACAAGAGTTTCAAGAAGAAAAACTCTAAGACATAACTAAGAGAATTTAAAATGACAAACAAAACAAAAACTAGGTAAATGAAGACACACTCAAGTATATTATAAAAAAAAAAACAAGAAATATTAGAATTAAATGACTAAGTGATTCAAATATGTGGGAGAACTAAAATCAAACTTGAAATGTCTAAAGGAGGTAAGAAGAATACAAAAGATGTTTGGTGTTTCATTAAGAACAATTCTCGATTTTGTTTTTCAAAATGCCTTTTTTTTAAGTGCTTTTGTGAATAATCACTTTTTCGCAACACTTATATTTCCAAATTTTTCTTTGTATATTCGAATTCCTCTCATTTTTCTAATCAACTTAGACTTTTGAATTTCCAGAATTGGACTTGTATGGAAGAAATAACATAAAAAACAAATTTGCAAGTGAAATTTGGGATCAAACAATTGCAAGTGAAGAAGATATTGCAACTGAAACCTATAATATTTTTTTATGCGTTTTTTTTTTCAGCTCAGTTTTCAAATTTCACCATAAATGAAATAAATAATCACAAAATTAAACTTTCCCACGCATATTTTAACACTTATAAACAACCAACAACTCAAGATTGAATAAGATTTGAAATAAAAATGAAACTAAAATTTCAAATATCTCAAGAAAACAAAACACTAAAATAGAAATTAAAAACAAAAATTACCACTTAATGGAAGGCTCCGAATACCAAATGATGTGGATTTGAGTGATTCCACGTGAGATTGAAGATATAACCAATTGATTTCTTGAGATAAAGTGGTAAAATAAAAGGGAAAAGAAACAAACGAAGATGGATTAGATGGAGAAGATGAAGAAGGCGCCACAATCAAGGATGATTGATAAGCCAATGTGGAATCACCACAATGGTAAAGAAATTCATTGATAAGATTCAAGTTCTAATCTAATAACTCAAAGAGGAGACATATTTCACTAATTCCAATTCATTTTCAAGTTATCTCAAATGAGAGTCTTACAAAATATTTAAGAAGGATTTGACTTATTCCTAAAATGGGCCAAAGGCCAAATCTCTATACTCATATTAGGTTTACACTACTTAACCAAAATTATTACAATTCAAAAATTATTATAAAGTCTTGACTTGAAATATTTTTTGTTTTTTCTCCTAATTAGCTCTTTTTAGGTCCTCATCAATCTATTATATTTTTGAACTAAAAAATTGTGATTTAATATATTTTAAATAATGTAACATATGATTTTATAATATAGAATCATTCAGATGTATTAATTAAATTACAAAAATAAAAAAATTTGAAGTTGAAAGTTAATTTTTTAAAAGATGTTATTGCGATTTCATAAGTGTTAACCATTCTATATTATCGTATCATATGTTATATTATTTAAAATATGTATAGTAACTATTTTTTAGTTAAAAAAAAAATTAAGAATGAGAGACATATTTTAAAATAGAATAATCAATTTCATGAGTTGGTAAAAATAAAAGGAAAAAAATTACAATTAAGCCAAAAAATATCATCTAAGTGCTAAATGCATCATATAGTCCATTAAATTAGTTAATATGTATGACAACGAGGCGACTTTTGCATATCTCACCCCACATCCAACTAGTCGAGGAAAACCTAAATCTTCTTTTATTTTGTATCAGTTGTAAAATTTAAGTCTTCATCTTCATCCATGACGATGTTTGAGTTTCTTCGCTCCATATTGTATCTATTTATATATGTAAAAAAGTAAATTTAATATTTATATATATTATGATTAATATAATAAAATAATAATTATTATATAATAAATAAAATTAAAAAATAATTAAAATCACATTTCATATAGATAAGAGATGATAATTTTTAATATTTAAAAAATATTAAATATATAAAATATATATATATATATTAAATTTAAAAATGACAATAATATTATTAATAAGATCAATTCGCTTGTAGAATTATATAAGATACTAAATTCATTATAAATTCTCAAATTTTAATTTAAAAGAAAATCTAACTCTCATTCATTCGAAATAAATTTTTCGATCTAAAATTGAGAGATATTCGAATGTTTACTAGTGTGTACGAGTTATAGTTACGCTGTCATTAAGTATTACAAAATAGTTAACATCTTTTTGCAACAATTGATTCTCTAATCCTGCGAGGTCGCTCATGGAGTGCAACCCTCACGTGTAACGCTCACCAAAAATAAAATAAAATAAACAAATAGTAAAAAGAGTACACAACACAGCTGCATCTCCAATATTGGATTTGGACCTAGTAATGAAAAACAAGTTTAGGACACGCTGGCAATGCAGTACAAAAAATTAAAGCATTTTGGTAGTGTTTTATTTTTTATTTTTTTTAAAGCGGAACATTTTAAATTTTTTCTAAAGTAAGATATTTAATAAAAAAAATCTTAATTTTTGTTGAGTAAACCACCAAACCCTTTCTAGATTTACAAGATGTCATTAATTTAATCTGTCAAATATTTATCAATTGGATTTCTCAATCCACTTTCTTTTTTAACCTATATTTTGATAGGTATTATAAAAAATTAAGCTGTCAAATATTTATCGATTGGATTTCTCTATCCACTTTCTTTGTTAACCTTTTGATAGATATTTTAAAAAGCTAAAGTGATTAAAATATATTATTTAAAAATAAAAATGTACTTTTGAGTCTTAAAAATTATATTTCGTTTCTTATCTATCAAATGTTCAATTTTCATCATATCCGATCATAAATAAATTT
>JBBPBR010000003.1:497634-524308 GCA_037974775.1 Cicer pinnatifidum | reverse complement strand
GAATAAAAAAAATATTGATCTATCTATTCAAGTCAATATATGTGATTTTTGTATTAATTTTAATCAATTTATATTTATACAACTATTAATTATTTTTGTGTTTTTTATGTATGTTTTAAAATTTGAAATTAGATATGGGTATTTTTTCTGGTTAATATACATGCATTAATATTATTAAATAGTTTATTCTGTCAATAAATTTCAACCACTCATATTTATTATTTTAAATATATTTATACAAGTTAAATATTTTTTAAAATTAGATAATTGTGATTTAATGTTAAAATAATAACTATTAAATCTATTTTTGTCTCAAATGCATTAGGTTGAATGTGGAATTTACAATTTTTTTAAGACAAAAAAAAAGTTAAATGTATTTTTAAAAAATTAGATTATTTAATAAAAATTACCTTATTTTGAAGTAAGAAAACAGTACTAGGCAAATATAAAAATAAAAATAAAAAAGAAAATGACAATAGGGGGATTTAGGGATGCAAAAGCTGCGAGGTTACCGTCCTTTCCGCCTATGCCACTACCGCCGGTGTCATAAGTAACCACCACCATGCCACTACCGCCGATACGAATTCGAGCGCCGTACTCCGGCATCTTCAGAGTTGCCATTCGCCGTCCTTTTCTCACAACTACATCGCCAACATCAACACGCTTTTCACTTGCCAACTCTACATCAACTACCCTTCGCCTTTCATCCTCTTCACCCGCTTTCGCCTTGCCGTTTTTGCACAGACAATGTTCCACTTATGTTTCCTCTGATGACGATTCCGACCTCGATTCCGCTTCTTCTCAACAACAATTGGTACCTTCATCTTCATCTTCATATTCCTTATTCTTATTCTTATTTTATTTTCCTCTATCAACATAATTGTTACTTACGTTTTTCTTAGCTAATTATACACTTATTAGTGTAGATTTGAATTCAATTCAATTTTGCAAATGACATGCTTGCTCAATTTTATAATCCTGTTAATACTTATTAGGGTGATTCCATTCTGGAAAACATTGATGCATGGAGATCAAAACTCAACACGCTTCTTCGCAATAAAGATGAACAAGAAGTTGTGTCCAATGACAAAAAGGACTGTCGTGATTTTCATCAACTTGAAGCTTTAGCTAACAGGATGGGTTTATATAGGTATTTTCACTTCTCCATCCACACTTTATCTTGCTTTTTATTTATTTTTAATTAATCTTACGAATTTTCGTTTTACTTTGGCAGTCGGCAGTATGCAAAAGGCATTGTTTTTAGCAAGGCACCTTTGCCAAATTACCGCCCTGATCTTGATGATAAGCGTCCGCAGCAAGAGGTAATACTTTGCAACAAAGGTTTCATTTATGTTATTTGAATTCTTGTGTATAAAGGAAAAGAAGCCCCTTCCCTTTCTTTGAACCATTGCGACGAATTTTATTGTGTCGCCTGGGTTAGCTAAATGAATTTGATTGGCTCATAATTTTTGGGTGAAGGAAGCCACTTTCAGGGGATACCTTATCTGACAATTACAATTATAGTTAGTCGCAATCCTAGAACTGTAATTAGTTCAGGCTTAGCTTTGGATTACACAAAGAATCAGAAGAGAGAATAATACTTCTGTCCGTACTTATTTTAATTAGATTGTTATAATTACAAAATTATTTTACTATGTCACTTGGAGCTAGCAGTAGCATGGAGCTGGAAGTGGCAACATGCAGACACCATTGATGTCGTCAATGACACAGGTGACAGATATTTAGTTGTAGTTACTGGTGGCAGTGATAGTGTTGATGATAGTAGTGGTGGTGGTGGATGGGGGATTGGTATAAGTGGCAGTGGTAATAGGTGAAGCATGCTGACAAGGACAATGTGCAAATACAGGACAACAGGCAAGTGTTAGATAGAGTAAACTACTCTCCAGATCACTAAGGCTCCCATTGAATCAACCATAAAAAATTATATCTCTATTACTAACTAACTGAGTTAGTTAGGTAGAACTGAACAGTTTCAGTTCAGTCATCATAGAGCACTGTCAATAGAGTGAGTGAGTACCAACCATCCATATATGATACATCTTGTTAATATATACATGTGTAAAACGGTACAAGACCATATCCAAAATGAAGTATGATGAACACCTTTCCTAAAATTTTCAAATTTTAACTATTTTTTTATATATTAAGATGGAAATTATGATAATAATTTAGAAAATGATAGTTTTATTTTTGAGCTCCGTGTCCTTCAAGTGTCAAGCTATAGTTGAGTGTCAACTAAGTGTCCAAGGCTACAAAAAATCTTTTATTTTCACAAATGGATAAATTTTGAAGAGCATGGAACATGTGTTGTATGAGTGTCGTAGAGACTATCGTTGTTGGTGTAGGAAGAGTGTTTGACGCATCAACACCTCAAGAAAGAGAAGTGTTCGTTCTTCACCGGTGGAACTGGCGACAGGGATGCAACTGGTAATAGAGAGGTTGGTGACCAACATGGTCTTCAAAGTATTGAACTTAAATGACCATGGCTGTTTTTTCCCCATAGGTGATAATTGCAAAGTTCAGGATGCAAAGTGACTAAGTCTTGCATTCCTGGAGTTGAAATTTTTAGGGTCTGGGTTAGGACAAGTAATTGCGAATGGTTTGCTTTAGGTTTTTTAATTCCTTTGTTATTGTGATAAGAAATTGGGATTCCAAGTCTAAATGGATAACAAATACGAAATTAAGAATTTAGTGTTCTGATATTTATTCAAACTAGATGGTAGAATTTGGTTGCACTGGTGAGCTTAATATTATAATATAAGCCAAATTAAGTGTATGATGCTTATGAAAAAACTTACTCTATTTTATTAGAGTCATGTCTTTGAATGAGATGTTAAGAAATACATTATACTTAGAAAACATTTCTACTGATGCAAAATTATGTGCTTACTCTAATAATTTAGTGTGTTATATATCTACATCTTTGGCAACCGATATCGTGACAATTTTTTTAATGGATATGCCCAATCTCTTTCCTGTATAATGATCTTTTAGAATTGTAAAAAATATCATCACAACAAAAACCAAGGTTTTGAAGGATCTAATATTATCTGCTAAAAGATCTCTATTTTTGTAGTTGCTTTTGATTTTTTTTGTTTTAGAGAAATATTGTCCTGTCATTAATAAATCTTTATATGTGTGTGTGTGTTACATGTCTATGAATGTAATTGACATAAATAGCCTCTATCATGTTGCAATTATGTTGTTAGCTATACCATGTTTCTTATAAGCATCTTCTCAACTAATTAAATTATGAACACTCACAAATATGAATGTCAAAGAAAGTTGTTGTATGAGAATACTCGAAAGAAAATGGATTAAAATTTAAAAAATTTGTTTTGATATTGACAATGGCAAAATTTTGATATTAATTGGTAGAATAAATAAAATCTTGAAATTAACAATGGCAAAAAATGGTTTTGAAAATTTTGTGTTAATACAGAATGAAATTAGAGATTGACTAGAATTTCTATGCTATGTAAAATATTTAATCATAACCTATAACTTAGTAAAAGATCCATTGATATGATGGTGTAAATGTTGTAGTAAAGGAATTTATTCAAGTTGTAATAATCCCATATTTTAATGTTATCTTTTTGGGATGGAAATCAGAGAAGACAAAAGTGTTTGTAGGGATGAGAGAGGTGTAGGTGAATATTTGGTGAGGTATGGAGAAGAAATGGATGAGTTGCTTTCAATTACGGCACCTCATCATTTTAATGATGTGGCATAATAGGTGATTTGATGTCAATCAATTGTTTTGGGACTCTGTTTGTACAGACTATAACAGAAATAGATCCCTAGCAGCAATTAGTGCTCATAATTAAAACGGAGAACAGCTGTCTTAATGTTTTCTGCTTTTAACACTGCATAATTGTGTTGTTTGGCAGATTCTCTGTTCTCTCTTTGATGTGTCCTGATTGACTGCTTTTTCTATGCTCTGCAGGTAATCTTACCCATGTTGGATGAATCACTTATTCGCTTCAACGAGCTCGACCCATCTTCAAAAAGTACCCGAGTTTGCAACAGGTTGTTGATGGGTTTGTTCAAATCAGGTCGTACTGATGATGCTATTCACATTCTCGATCAAATGCTTGAGCTGAATTCTGAGTTTCCTCCTGATGATTTCACCGGTGAAGTTGTATTTGGGGAGTTGGTGAAGAGGGAGCGCCCCGGAAAAGGACTTGCTGATGAGGAAATAACGGGGTTGGTTACCAAGCTTGGTGAACATGGAGTTTTCCCTGATACGTTTAAGCTTACTCAGTTGATATCCAAGCTGTGTTGGAAACGGAATAACTGTGTAGCATGGGAACTTTTGCATGGTGTGATGAAATTGGGTGGTCCAGTTGAAGCTACATCTTGCAATGCCTTGTTGACAGGGCTGGGAAGGGAAAGAGACATTCAGAAGATGAATAAACTGTTGGCAGAGATGGAAGAATTGAAAATACGGCCCAGTGTTATAACCTTTGGGATTCTTATTAATCATTTGTGCAAGGCTCGGAGGATTGATGAGGCGTTGGGGGTGTTTGATAAATTGAGAGGTAAAGGAGAAAAGAACAGGAATGGTGTTGAACCTGATGTGGTCTTGTATAATACTTTGATTGATGGACTTTGTAAAGTTGGGAGGGAAGAAGATGGTTTGAGTTTGTTGGAAGAGATGAAAACTGAGAAGAAAAATAGGCCAAACACTGTTACATATAATTGCTTGATTGATGGGTTCTGCAAAGCTGGCAACATCGATAAAGCACGCGAACTTTTCGGTCTGATGAACGACGAAGGAGTACAGCCAAATGTGATCACCCTCAATACATTGGTTGGTGGTATGTGCAAAATTGGAAGGGTCTATAGTGCAGTTGAGTTTTTAAATGAGATGAAAGGGAAGGGCCTGAAAGGAAACGCTGTTACTTATACTGCACTGATATCTGCATTCTGTGGTGTGAACAATATTGATAAAGCCATGCAATATTTTGATGAGATGTTGAGTTCTGGATGCTCACCAGATGCAATTGTTTACTATAGTTTGATATCTGGTTTAAGCATTGCTGGAAGGATGGATGATGCCAGTGTTGTTGTGTCACAGTTGAAACGGGCTGGGTTCGGTCTTGATAGAACTTGCTACAATGTTCTCATCAGTGGATTCTGTAAGAAGAAGAAGCTGGAACGAGTTTATGAAATGCTTAACCAAATGGAAGAAACTGGGGTTAAGCCCGATACTGTCACATATAACACTTTGGTTTCTTACCTTGGCAAAGCTGGAGATTTCGCAGCTGCTAGTAAGGTGATGAAAAAGATGATAAAAGAGGGTCTTAAGCCCTCTGTTGTTACATATGGGGCAGTTATACATGCATATTGTTTAAAGAAGAATGTTGATGAGGCCATGAAGATTTTTGAGGAAATGTGTTCTACATCTATTGTTCCTCCCAACACTGTGATATACAACATCTTAATAGACGCTTTATGCAAAATTAACAATGTTGAAAAGGCTGTTTCTTTGATGGACGACATGAAAGTAAAGGGGGTTCGGCCTAATACAACCACATATAATGCTATTCTTAAGGGGGTTCGGGATAAGAGAATGCTGCACAAAGCATTTGAACTTATGGACAGGATGGTAGAAGACGCTTGCAGTCCTGACTATGTAACCATGGAGATTCTTACTGAATGGCTTTCTGCTGTTGGTGAAATAGAAAAGCTGAAACTTTTTGTTGAAGGATATCGGGTTTCCTCCAATCCATCATCACTTCAAACTTCACTTAGTAGTAGGCTTGAGCTATAAGTCAAAATGCTTAGCTTTTAGTTGTCTAAGCTCCAAATTTTTGTATTCCTTTGAGCTCATTTTCATACCATTATAGTGGAATTGAAAATTGAATTGTACATGTAAATTTATAATTTATTCGGGTTAGATGATGTCATAATCTATAATTTATGTCAGGTTAGTATATTACTTTCTCAATTGTGGTGCTTCCAAGTTGATTTATCATTCACTGTTTTCACTTAATTTTTTGAAATTTGAATTTTCTTTCACCGTTGGTTAGGAGATCCAGCTTGTCGGAAAATAAAATGCATATCGCTACATTTATTGCATACTTTCTTGAATTCTGAAATTTACAATCATTTGTAAAAAGAGTGTACTAAGCACCTAATTTCAACACCCTCTTTAATTCTCTCACTAGCATAATCTATCGAATTTGTCTACCGTTTTCACCTTTTTACGATGATTTTGAACACAAATTTTACTTACCATTGAATTTTAGTCCTATGATATCTTATGGTGCTTCTATCATATTCAATCTTTTTTCACTTAATGGTTCTTCTCTGTCTTCTCTCCTCCCCTGTTCCAAGGTGTCATATTTTTTTCTAATTAAAAACGAACAATTTATGTGCCACACCACATCGTCACACTGGTTTATGTCTGAAAGGGAATTTATGTTGTCTGGTGGAAAATTATTTTGTGATTAATACATAGACATATATAATACATTCTCTGTCTCATAATAAATGTTATTTTAACAACAATAAAAAATTATCTCAAAATCCATATCATTCACAATTTTCAATACAATTTTAATTAACTTTTTCTCCACTACCCTTTAATTATTATTATATATACACAAGTTCAAAAATATTATTATAATTTATATTAATAATAGTGAAAAATTCACTAATAATTAAAATAAATAGTTTGATAAAATGACTTCCTTTTTTATTTTATTTATTATATTTTTTAATATGTATGTAAAATCATTAAACAACATTTATTGTGAAATTAAAGGAGTAAGTAATAATAACATTCTTTGCTGGCGCTGGCTAGTTTTGTTTCTGTGCAAGAAAATTAAGAGTAGGCATGCAGAATCCACTGTTCTCTCAGATAAAAATATTGGCGGAGGCGCTTTCTCTCGGGCCGACAAAGACAGATAGGTGGATCCGTAGATGGAGTAAATGGGATGAAGAAGAGGGATGTTGAGGGTGTTCCGTTAAATTTGGTGGAATTTCTTAATCCGGTGGTAAAAATTTGATGTGCATAATACACCACTTATACGGCTTGTGCATGATTTTGATTAATTCTTCTCTGTCATTCCACTTATGAACGAAGAAGGATTCTGTTTCCTTCCTGAAAACACTATTATTTCCTCTTACTCTATCATGCCAATACTTGGGGTTGAGTTGTGACTTTAGAATTGCTATCCAAATTCTCTGATAACATTAAACATACATAATAATTAAGCTCTATACATAGACATTCAAAGTTTCACGCTAAAATTGGAGATTATGGCTCAGCTAGGTTATTTGAAGATAAGAGCCACATCAGTACAGCCATTGCAGGAACTTGGTATTTCGGCCTGGTACTTTAAAATATAGAGTGAACTTAAGCAAACAAATGAAAAATAACTTAATCAAATGTTCCTTGCAGTGATGGCTAAAATGAAAAACTGCACTGAGAAAGAAATCCCCACACCCCGATACCACTGTATTTAGCAAATGCTATAAGATCAAACTTATCCGGTTGAAAACAGTGTTATTGAATGGCAGTCAAGGCAGAAAAGCGGTGGCAGGATTTCAACATTCCACCGTTGGCCATGTTACAGGTGTGACGGTTTATATCGCAGCCAAAAATAGCAGATTTTTGCCTCTCTGCCATCAACAACACTGGTTGCAAACAAACATCATGCACTTTATATTACAGACTGACATGTATTTCTGAATTTATACATGAATGGAACAAAATTGCTGTGAGAGCAGCGGCTAATTCCAATTCTATAAAATATTAAAATCATTTGGATCAATTCATCCCATTTTTATGGACAGCTCTATAAAGATGATTTTCACTTTCATACTGTCAAATTGCAATAATGTCACTAGGATCCATCCTAACTCAGCACCCAATGGAATAGGAGTAGTCCCCCACCCCACATAACTAGTTTCCATCCTCTAATTTCATAAGGGCGTCCCTACCAGTTTTTATTATAAATATAAAAAAGATAAAGGGCCCAGAACAAAATAATAACAGTTTAAATTTTCAAGTCTTGTGATGCTTCAACTAACATCCTAAGAACACAATTTATCCACACAATTCCAAGAAGCAACCGTTCAACTCCTTAAGGGGGAGTCATGATACAAACAGAATCAAATAATCAATAGCCATAGTGGTCAAACAAATAATCAACTATGGATAAACTCACAATACGCATAAAGATGAAGTGCTTTGGATGACTTGCAGGAAGTATCACGATCTACAAGGACATCCAAATTTGTAAATAACAACAGCAGCCAGCGTCAAAATCGATTAAAACAACATCGCTAAAGAGAACATAAACTACCAACTTAAAATTAAGTTATGAAAGACATAATACATAATACGATGATTCAGTTTTTCTTTCTCTAAATTCCTGTTACTATCCATTAAACAAACTCTACCTCACAGTGACAATATCGTCAATCTTCAAAATCATCCGCACACACTCTGTTGCCAAGGTGATAGCACTCGTGCTTACAAGCAGTGGCTGCACCACATTCTCCTCAAGGATGTTGGTAATTTGACCTTTCCTCACATTGATTCCAGCATTTATCTCACCCTGAGCGTGACGATTCCTCAGCTCAGTAACAATGGCAATTGGGTTCAAACCAGCATTTTCAGCCAAAGTATAAGGTATGACTTCAAGCGCCTCAGCAAATGCTCGAATGCAATAACCCTCCATCCCATGCAACACCTTTGCCCAAGCACCCAATTGCCTCGACAACTCAATCTCCGGAGCACCACCACCGGCAATCAAAAACCTTTTAGCAACCAAACACCTAACAACACACAAAGCATCATGCAGACTCCTCTCAGCTTCATCAAGCACAAGCAGATTGGATCCACGAACAAGCACGGTAGTGGTCTTTCCCATATCCTTAATACCAGAAATCTTCACAATCTTTCCATCCCCAAGAGAAACTTCCTCCACAAGATCAGCATAACCCAACTTCTCCACACGAAAATGCTCAATATTAGCAATAGGCAAACAGTTAAGAGTCTTAGTAATGAACTCAATCTCATCTCGCTCAACATCTTTAATCACCAAAATCTTAGCTTTAGCAAGGTAATGCAAAGACAAATCAGTAACAGCATCTCTCAAAATACTCTTCTGAATCAACAACACATTACAACCAGTTGCCTTGATCTTCTTAATCATACCCAAAATATAACTCCTTTCTTCCTTCAAAATCCTATCCATCTGAGAATAATCACTCACCACAATGCTCTGTTCGATATCTGTTTTGGGAGGCGAAATCTGAAACTGAATCACAGCAATTTTAGCATTCTCCATTCGGGTAGGTCCACCAGCGGCGTGGCTAACCTTCTTATCGAACACCAAACCCTTCACAAGCTCGGTATCATCGACGGTTCCACCGAGCTTCTTCACGATCTTGACGTCACGGAGATCGACCATTTCGGGTTTGGCAGGGTCTACAACGGAGAGGACTGAGTCAACGGCGATGGGAGCGAGGAGGGAGGAGTACTGGCTTACGACCTTGCTGTTAAGAGAAGTGCTAGCGGATTTGACAAGAGAGTCGCGGTCGGATAGCTCAACGGGAACGGCCATGGCGGTGAGGACGTCGACGGCCTTGACGGAGGCTTTGTAGAGAGAATCTGAGATGACGGTAGGATGAATACCGTGAGAGAGGAGGAGGAGACATTTTTCGAGAAGCGCGCCGGCGATGACGACGACTGTAGTAGTACCGTCACCGGCGGCTGAATCTTGAGATTTGGAAAGTTCGACGAGCATCTTAGCAGCGGGTTGGAGGACTTTCATCTTGTTGAGGATGGTGGCGCCGTCGTTTGTGATAATGACCTCGTCGGAAGAAGTGGAGATCATCTTGTCCATACCTTTGGGACCGAGACTAGTGCGAACAGCGTTGGCGACGGAACGTGCGGCGATGATGTTAGCTTGACGGACGTCATCCTTGCGCTTGTTGTCGACGTAGGATTCAGTCTTTGAGGAACGGTGTTGAGGAATCGCCATTGATGATGATTAAGATCAAACCCTAATATGAGTAAAGGAAAAGTAACGTGAAATGAGTGTTTCAGTTCAGAGTGTTTGAAGTGAAGAAGAAGCTTCTTAGAGTTGGGATTTTTTTTCGAATTATATAAAAGAAATGAGGGTTTTGGTTTTTACAGTTTGTGTGTATTGCCTTGCTTTTTTCTATGCCTTCTTCACTCATTCTACCCAAATGTAGGGACTCTCCTTTTATTTATTTTTTTATTACTATTTTTGTTAAAATAAATTCTTCTACTTTCTTACTTCATTCTTTTTTTTTCTTTCTTTTTTCACATAAAACAACTTAAATCACTTCACTCATAATGGAATTTAATTTGTATCCAGCAACCACTAGTGTAAAGATATTTATACTAGATGTGAATTATAATTGTTAGATTCTTAAAAATATTTAACTTTAATTATATATATATATATATATTTTAAATGGATATCAATGAAATAGATAAAAAAAAATTATATTAAGTTTTTTTTATTCAAAAGTCATATCAATTGTGTTTTGCGATTGATCGGCAATATATCAAAATTAATCTTTTAATAAATAATTAGTGAATTATAAAAAGATGAAAAATCAAAAGTTTGGTGACAAATGTATTGTATAGTTACTTTTACTAAAAAATAGAGGAACATGCATGTTTGTCTCTCATTAAACTCAACCAAAAAATTAATGATAATAAGATAATAAAAATTAACATTGAACAATGATATACACATACTCACATAAATTCAAAAGCAGTACTGTTTCAACGACTAGTTGCAAGTCTAGTTCAATGATAACATTTGAATGCTCCAAATTTGAAATCTATGTAGACACTTGTAAAATAATTGAGATTTGGCCATCTTACACAAAAAGAGAAAAAAAAATTGGATTAAAGAAATGGAAGCCTTCACAAAAGGTCTTATATCATTCGAAGGTAGTGATCAGACGACTTTAATGAACAATCAAATCTATATTATATTAGAATAAACTAATCGGGGGTTTCACATTGAGTAGTTAAGGACATGACTACAACCGATATAAAATAAAACACCCATGGTTGCCTCCTAGTCCTCCTATACAATTTTCGTTCACCATACTATTTTTGTAGTAGATTTAATATCACCCTAAAAAACATTTTTATTTTTGGCGCACCATATACTTAGAGTAACAACAAACTTTTAAAATAAGATGCAAGACTTGATCTAACACATAAAACTCCTCATAATATATTATCCCATAAATCCAATTTGGCCCAATACACACAAATCTCTACACATGTGTGGGAGTCTCCACACTTTCCTCACACAAGCTTCAATTCGTAATACACTTAACGGTTTTCTTCCACAAATAATATCGAGTAGGGGGAAACCATATCACTCTTGTCACATAAAAGTCACTAACATGGTGAGTCACATTCGTCTTCCAAGTCAAACTATAATTTTGATATAAATGGTGTTGATCCACAACTCAAAATATATTCGAATACAACATATATTTCATTTTAATTGAACATGTACAAGGAGAACCAATCATCGAGATTAGTATATCAATATTTATATAAATAAATATCAACACTTCAACAACTCTTTTCACCGATACATAATCAAAGATACATTGTTATTAACAATTAAATATATCTGAAATTTGTAGCAATTTCAATCAATTTATATTATTTTGTATTTTGGTATTTTCTTACGTTTTTTTGTAAGTTTTAAACAAGAGTATACGAGTAATTTATTTATTTTAATTTAAAAATAGGTTATTTAAAAAACAAATTCCTTATTTAAAAAGTAATAAAAGTAGGAAGTGCAAAGAAAAAAAGACACGATAAAAGGAAGGAGGAGTTAGGGATACAAAAGCTGCGTGGTTAGTGCAGCACCTCATAACTCCTAAGTCACAACCACCACCACCATGCCACTAATGCCGATGCGAATTCGAGTATCATACTCCGGTATTTTCAGACTCGCCACTCGCCGTCATATCCTCATACCACCAACACGCTTTTCATTTCCTTCTACTTCTACTTCTACTTCTACTTCCACTCTCACTTCCACAACCACAAACCTTCGCCTTCGCCTTTCATCCTCTTCACCCGCTTTCAGGCACAAAACCCTTGCTGTTCCCTTTTTGCATCAGCAAAGTTCCACTTACGGTCGTTTTGCATTTCGTGACGTCTCCAGTGATGATTCTGATCTCGAAATTGCTTCTTCTCACTCACATGCTCGCCCTCAACCTCAACAACAATTGGTTAGCTTCATCTTCTTACTCTTTTATTTTCCTTTTCACATTCTTATTACTATCAAAATAACTGTTATGCTATTTAGCCTGTTACTCATTTATACTCAGTAGAGTAGATTGAATTGAATTGAATAAAATTTGGTCAATTTTGATTCATGTGTATACTTATTTTTGTAGCACTGAAACTTCTGATTGAAAATTTGTTCCAATGTAGACCGACACTAACACTTTGATTATATTTTTCTCATATTAGTACCGGTGCCGACTTATCATTGTCATGTCTGGTGTGTGTCGGTATCGTGCTTCATTTATATTTATCAGTCTTAGTGTTTTACTACTTGTTAGGGTGATTCAACTCTCGAAAACATTGATGCCTGGAGATGGAAACTTACCATGCTTCTTCGCAATAAAGACGAGCAAGAAGTTGTGTCCAATGAGAAAAAGGATCGCCGTGATTTTCTCCAACTTGAAACTTTAGCTACCAGGATGGGTTTATATAGGTATCTTAACTTCTCCATCCACACATTCTCTCACATTTTATTTTATTAAGTAATCTTATTATTATTATATATATTTTTTTACTTTGGCAGTCGACAGTATGCAAAAGTTGTTGTCTTTAGCAAGGCACCTTTGCCAAATTACCGCCCTGATCTCGATCATATGCGTCCCCTGAGAGAGGTATTACTTTGCATCAAAGGTTTCCTTTCTGTTTTTTGAATTGTTGCATAAAGGAACCATAGCCAAAATGAAGTATGCTGAACATCATTCCCAATATTTTCAAATTTTAACTATGTTTCTATATATTAGGTTGACCGTTCTGAAAATTATTCGAAAATGAAAGTTTTTTTTTATTTGAGCTCGGTGTCCTTCAAGTGTCAAGCCATAGTTGACTGTCAACTAAGTGACCAACATTTTACTGTTAATGTTTTGGGATGGAAATGGGAGGAGACAATATTGTAGGTACGGAAGAGAGAGGTGTAGGTTAATAACTGGCGAGGTATGGTAAATAAATGGATGAATTGTTTTCATTGACGACACATCATCATTTTAATGATGTGGCAAAATAGGTGATTTGATGCCAATCAATTGTTTCGTGAGACTCAGATTTTATAGATTATAATAGATCCCTAGCAGTAAACAGTGCTAATAAATACGAACAGAGAACAATCTTAATGTTTTCAGCTTTTAACACTGCAAAATTGAGTTGTTTGCCAAATTATCTATTCTATCTTGCTTGTGTGATTGGCTACCTTTTCTATGTTCTGCAGGTAAGCATACCATACGGTGTTCATAGAGAAGTAGATACTCATCTCCTTGCTCACCTTTCACATAAGGCTACAAATAGATTAGGATCTTTGGATGATTCCTTGCACAGATCAAGTAATGATGGAAGCATTCCTGGTGACAAAGGAATTTTTGAGCATGTGGAGCCCATGAGCCATAATAGTGTTGTCAAAGAGAAAATCCTTCAACGAAGAGGCTTGCAAATGCGTCAGCAACAACAAGGCTGGCAGGTTTTTTTGTCTTTCCGGTCTAAACTTTGAAGTGCATCTCATTTTCCATTACAGTTTCAGTTGTTTCAGTAATTTCAGTCTATAGCATATTCTTATTGTGTGAATTATTGAAAATATATATTATAAATTTTTTATAGTCAGGAATGTTTTTAGGTTCAGCCTTGATTCTTTTAGTCTGGCCATATATTTTATCGTTAGAGTCATATATTTTAATCTGGCCATGTGAAAACAAATATCTTTTATGTAAAACTCTTGGACAGAGGCACAAAGCGGAGTGGCTGACCCCAAAATTGCTATACTAGGATGACCACTTTACTGAAGACTGCAATATAAGTTAAATAATTTGTACTATAATGTACATATATAAATACCCAAAAAGAAAAGATGCATAAAATGAAATGCATATTTATAATTAATAATAAGAGAACAATGGTAGCAGAGAACATGGAGGGGGGCAAAATAAAATAGTCATAAGATCACGCAAAAATGGAACAGAGAGACGATAAGGTGAAAACAAAATAGAGATAGAGGAAAGGCACATGAGGAAGGGCACATGTATTTATTCTACTCAAAAAGCTTGTGAAGTAGGTTTGCCCTAGCTTGGAAGGAAAAGGACGGCATTGACTGGAAACAATGCCAATGATCAATGGATGTTGGTGATTTCATCAAAACAGGGGACAGAGCAGTTGTGTCATGTGAGTAAAACTTTACACAAGGTTTTCAATTCTGAAATTTGTTCTGGTGAGAAAAAAGAGGGAAATCGCAAGATCCAACCCAAAAAGTTGTTTGACAACTAAAAATGGGGACAAAGAAAAGATTTTGCCTCCACTTTAGTGTAAATTTAACAATACATTTTTAGTAGAGAGCAAAGCTATTGGTACATTAAAGCAATTATGGCAATTTGATTATTTAATTGTAAATTTTTCCCAACTTGTTGATTAATCAAGGTTGGTTGAATATTCTAGATCTATATTTGATAGTTAAAATTCACATTTTATGATTTCTAACCTTGATATATCATGATGTCAGCTGTTTATTGATATTTTCTCTAAGTAAAAATTTATATACTTGAATGTTTTTTGTCATTGTCTTATCCTTTGGAAATGTTATAACATATGCTGGTGTATCCATAGGAATCTCCTGAAGGGACAAAGATGCTTGAATTTCGTAGTAGTCTTCCTGCATTCAAAGAGAAAGATGCATTTTTGAAAGTCGTTTCAGAGAATCAGGTGAAAAATGAATATATGGTTCTATTTGTGATTTGTAATTTATTATTACTCTCCTTATGATTTATTTACTTCTATAAAAGAAAAGCCAAGTGAAAAAAGGTTTTAGGATATGATGGCCATGTATCATCCTTTTTATAAAAGGTGCCAATGCCATTGTATAACTTACTATCTTCTTGGGAATTGGTGTCAGTTTTTCTTACTTATCCAAGATGCTGATTGTCTTTGATAAATTGGGATATTAATTATTATCTAAAATAGAAATTTTTTATGCTCAACTAACACCAGTTATGTCTTATGCAGAATTTTAATCTCTATTTTCATAGCGTTCAGCACATCACTGTTGTATTACATTGCATATTGATATATGTGGAGCTGCTGCATGGACACAACCTAGATTGCATATTGAATCTTGTGGACATGTGTAATATTAGGATGAAGGGGTGGAATACAAAAAATGACAAGCATGGAGATTGATAGACACTATAATCCACTTTTTTAGACAATCATCAAACAAATGTAACAAATTTGGGCATAGGTTATAACTTACAAATTAAATAAGAAATAATACAATAGAGTTTAGTAAAATTTAAGCTACATTATCTTTTGCTATGTTACAGTAGTCTGAAGCAAACAATAAATTGATTCACTCATAGCTTCTGAGCAAATTATAATTTATAATGGGTAACATATGTGGTAATAGTATCTATGCAGGTCTATATCTTGTCGAGAATATGAATCCCAATATGCTTGTGCTGATGAATGATAATTTTTGTTAATTCATATCATCGTTAATGAAAATTTGCAGGTCATTGTTGTCTCAGGTGAAACTGGTTGTGGTAAGACCACACAGCTTCCTCAATATATATTAGAATCTGAGATAGAAGCTGCACGTGGAGCTCTATGCAACATAATTTGTACTCAGCCTAGAAGAATATCTGCTATATCTGTTTCTGAAAGAGTTGCAGCAGAACGCGGGGAAAAATTGGGAGAATCTGTTAGTTTCTGGTCCTTTTTAGCTTGCTGATGCTTGAACTATTTCAACTTATATGCTAACTGATTAACATAAATCCTTTGCATATTTTTCATTCTGAAAGGTTGGTTATAAAGTTCGTTTGGAGGGTATGAAAGGGAGGGATACTCGTCTTCTTTTTTGTACCACAGGTGTTTTATTGCGGAGACTACTTGTGGATAGAAGTTTAAAAGGTGTAACTCATGTTATTGTTGATGAAATTCATGAACGTGGAATGAATGAAGGTAACTATATAATTGTTTCATTCCAATATTGTCGTTACATTTAATATGATAGCATGAGGCTTACCACTGGCTTTCACCTTTGTCAGATTTTCTTCTCATTGTCCTGAAAGATCTTCTCCCTCGTCGGCCTGATTTGAGATTAATTCTGATGAGTGCAACTTTAAATGCTGAGCTATTTTCTTCCTACTTTGATGGTGCCCCAACTATGCATATACCTGTAAGCTCAGGATACTCATTTCTGCATCTTAGTTAAAGTCCAATCACTGCCATGCCTTCCCAATATATCTTACTATTGTTGTATTTCTGCAGTCATATAATTTGTTCTGATGTGATTCATTCGTTAACTTGTCAATGATTAGTGATGTTTCATTTTTTATGGACATAGCGAATTTTCTCTCTTAATACTGATTATAAATTTTATAAGCTTTTCAAAATTAAAATTATGTAATTTAGCAGTTCAGCGACTTAGCCGTTGAAACAAAAGCTTCTGTTGGACTTATTTGGCATATTAACAATTTTAGTAAGATGGCAAACTGACAGGCAGCTTACTTTTCTGCTTATCATTCCATGGACTAGTATATGAAATTTCACAATTTTCTGCTTTCTATGACTCTATTTAGTAAACATTTGCTTACAGATGATGGGAAATGATAGGGTAAACTTATTTTCCTTTTATGTTTTTGGTACATGTGCAATATCTAGGGATTTACATTTCCAGTTCGAGCACATTTTCTTGAGGATATTCTGGAAAGGACTGGATATCGTTTGACTCCTTATAATCAAATTGATGACTATGGTAAAGATAAAACATGGAAAATGCAGAAACAAGCTCAGTCTTTCAAAAAAAGAAAGAGCCAGATTGCTTCTGCTGTTGAGGTACACAAGTTGAGCTGGAAAGGTTTTATTTGCTTTGCCTTTTTTTGGGAGGTTAATTTTTTGATTAATTCTGTTTTGTCTATGATTTTGCATAGGATGCATTAGAGGTTGCAGACTTTAAGGGTTATAGCCTACGCACTCAGGAGTCATTGTCCTGCTGGAGCCCCGACTCAATTGGTTTCAACCTTATCGAACATGTTCTTTGCCACATTGTTAAGAATGAAAGGGCAGGTGCTGTTTTGGTTTTTATGACTGGTTGGGATGATATAAACTCTTTGAAGGATCAACTTCAAGCTCATCCTTTGTTGGGTGATCAGAGCCGAGTGTTACTTCTTGCGTGCCATGGCTCTATGTCCAGCTCAGAGCAGGTGACCTTGCTAGTAATAGACTGAAAAATCATCACAGTAAATGTTACTTGTTGCTATCTAGTTTACAATTTAATAGTATCTATTGTGTATTTTTTTTATTAAAATATTGGGAATAATGATTCTCTTAAGCTGATTGAAATTAAGTGCTCTGTAAAATTGGGTGCTGTGTTATTGGTTTCTGCGAACACTATATCAGTTTGTCCAAGAAAAGTAAAGACACTTTAATATCAAACTTAAAAACAAACTTGTAGAGTATCTTGTTAAACATGAGTTTAGCCTCCAATTCTTCACTCTTTTGGCCAATTGATTATGGTGGCTGCTCATCCACCCCCCAATGTTTACTCAATGTGTAAAAAATGCTACCGGATTGGAGCTTCCGGTAAATCATTAATCCTATTTTTTCACTACTGTATTGAGTTTTGTTTCACTACCGGATCCTAGAATCCGGGAAAATGCCGAGAATTGTGGAGAGCTGGAAAGAGCATTCACCATATGTTCATGAATTAGTATAGTAACATATTTAGTGTTTAGTTGAATGGGTGGTTATAGCATATCACTTTGTAGCACTGACACTTATGATCAAATGCGTGTCTAGTGTCTGACACAGATATGATGCCAACACATGTTTTTACATTCAATTAATTTATTTTCTCAAATTATGAGCGGTGACGATGTGTCAATGTCGTGTTCGGTGTTTGTGTCAGTGCTTTATAAGCAGATCGTACTAACAGACCACACTGTTATGTTAGTTACAAGACATCATTTTGAGCTTCTAAAGGCTCTCCCACTGTATAAGTAGTCAGTGTACCATACTGAAATGTCAAGAATCATTTCATCGATTTCTCTCATCAGAGACTCTTTGATCTCTCTCAGATCTAGCATTCCTCTTTCACTTTCTTTTAAATCTTACAGGGGATTTCTTACCATAGTAAATTTTTGTACTTTAACTGAATGAATATTTAACTGAATGAATAACATCTATCTATCTATATATTTAATTTCATTTATTCATTCAATATATCATATAGTGAATTTTTTTTGCATTCCTGTTTTGCCTTGCAGAAGTTAATATTTGAACATCCTGAAGGAGGGGTGAGGAAGATTGTTCTGGCTACTAATATGGCCGAGACTAGTATTACCATCAACGACGTTGTCTTTGTGGTTGATTGTGGAAAAGCAAAAGAGACATCATATGATGCGTTGAATAACACTCCTTGTTTGCTTCCAGCTTGGATCTCAAAAGCTGCTGCCCGACAGGTATGTGATTGCTCAAATTAGTATCGTGAATCTGAATTATTCAAGACTATTTATCTATTTCCTTTCAAAAGGAAGATAGTTAGATTAAGGGCCTTTTCTTATAGGTTAACATTATGTGAAAGTTAACATTATGGTATGTGATACACAAGGTATTTTAACATATATACTACAGAGGTCAGAAGATGATGAAAGTGATAAACAATATGCAGATAACCTATTCAGTTTTTTTGAGATACAACCTATTTGGTCATTTTAAGATATTTTCTTTTAAAAAAATTAGATTGAAGTAATGTGTCAATTGTAAATAGATGCTCATTCCTAGTGCTTTTAGTGGACCGGTGTAGTTGGATCATGAATGGATGTTAACATGTGATTTTTGCTATCAAGTTGCCCTATATCTTTTGAGGATTTGAGCTGCGGAATATGACTGTAATCTGTGAACAGCTTCATAATGTATTCTTTAACATATTATTCTTTTGGTTTAAAGTTTGGGTTGTCTGGTTGCTTAGAAAATTCTTGTTTTTTCTTCTTTAGAGGAAAGGAAGGGCTGGTCGTGTTCAACCTGGCGAATGCTACCATCTTTATCCCAGACACGTTTACAATGCTTTTGCTGATTATCAATTGCCAGAGCTTTTAAGAACACCTTTGCAGTCCTTATGTCTACAAATAAAAAGTCTACAACTTGGAAGCATCTCTGAGTTTTTATCTAGTGCTCTGCAGCCACCAGAGCCTCTATCGGTAAAATTCATTGCACATGTTTTTGGAACTTGAACTAAAATATGAGGTTGTTTGGAATTATTTTCAATGAAACCGTGTGCTGATTTAAGACATTCTTCATCTTGTATAAGAGTTGATTTATTCAACTTACTAATGTTGTCAATTAATTTCATTGTGCAGGTCCAAAATGCTGTTGAATATTTGAAGATTATCGGTGCCTTAGATGAGAATGAAAATTTGACAGTTCTTGGTAATAGAACTTGTACTTTTCTGCATCTTGGTCTCAGCTTATCCTGCCATTTTTCTATCAACTCATGGCATTGGTCTTCCCAAGCCTTTTCTTATGATTATTGATTATTTTGATTAATTTCAAGCGTCACTGCGAATATTGTGTTGTCAATTTTCAGGGCACAAGTTGTCGGTGCTTCCCGTAGAGCCCAAGCTTGGCAAGATGCTCATCTTGGGAGCTATTTTCAACTGTTTGGATCCCATATTGACTGTTGTTGCTGGGCTTAGTGTGAGAGATCCATTTGTTATGCCTGCTGACAAGAAGGGGGTAAGTTATTTCATGTATTTGTGCTGCTTTGTTTATTATATTGGGCCTATAAAACATGCACTGAGAATTAGTTGATCCCATTGAATAAACATGGATTCATATATATATATATATATATTTGCAGGAATGTTACTTATATTGGTTTATTTTTATATTAAAATATCATCGTCTTGTTCATTATTTGCTTGGAATCATATTAACTTTGCTATGTGTACGTTAGGTAGTGAAGGTCTGGCTTTGTATTTGTCATTCTCATGAACGCATCCCTAGACAAGTGGTTCTATGACTAACACCCCCCTTCAATGAAGAGCCCTTTGAGCTTGAAGCATTAACCTCATTTCCGCTCTACCTTATGCTTAAATTTTAACTTATATTTTGAGAAGAATGGGGGAACAAGGATGAATCTCTAGACCACATGGTCATGGAGGGATTTGATGAAATATTATGAACCGACTATCCCATAAGCTAAATTTGTTAAGAGAAGGCAAGGCACTTGAATTGTTTCATACTAAGATTACTTTGTACTTTCTATGCAGCTTGCAGAGTCTGTCAAGGCCCAGTTTGCTGCTCGTGATTATAGTGATCATCTTGCACTTATCCGGGCCTATGATGGTTGGAAAGACGCCGAAGCACAGAAAGCTGGTTACGAGTACTGTTGGCGAAATTTTCTTTCTTCTCAAACACTGAGGGCTATTGATTCTCTTCGAAAGCAATTCTTTCACTTGCTCAAAGATATTGGTCTGGTTGGCAACAATTCTGAAACCAACAATAAATGGCATAATGATGTGCATATGCTTCGGGCAGTTATCTGTGCGGGTTTGTTTCCTGGAATATCCTCTGTTGTGGTAATCCCCTTACGAGTCCTTCTCAATTCTGTGATACTTCAATTTTAGCTTTCACTTTTTCAAATTTGTTCTGGCTCTGATGCATGTTGAATTGCTCTGTCTGCAGAATTCGTTTTCTATCTATACTCATGAAAGTAACTTACCTGCATATAACACACATTCATGCGCACATGCAATAGCAAATATGGGCCAGATGGGGGTTACATATTTGCTTCCCATAATTCTCAAAGTTCAACTTTGTTTCTAATTTCAATTTCAACTACATTGGTCTCCGTTTTAAAAGTGATTCCATTTAGTTCCCTTAATTTCTTTGTTGATATTGCGCTTTTTTTAATCAATGACATATCATATCCTCATCAGCAAACAACAAAAAATAAACTTTTGATTACCTCCAATATCACATCAGCAAAAAACAAAGATAAAGAAAGAAGTAAAGGAGGAGCATTGCCATATCAACTGTATGATATAACTGGAGGAATTGATTACATTGATATGAAAATGGTGGATGTGACTGTAACATTGCAATTAGGAGGGCATAAATGCATCTTTGTTAAAATTAGGCCTACTGATATTGTAATTTAAACACATTTGTGTATATATTGTGTAACATCCGTAAGTGTTGTGTGTTTGGATATGTACGTGTTAATCTCATTAAGATATATTATGGACAGTTTATTGTCTGTCGTGTTTTATATGTAAATTAGTTGAATTTTCTTATATAATTCTTTTTGATGTGAGGTTGTGCAAATTGTTATGGAGATATTGTTAAAATTAGGACTACTGATATTGTAATTTAAACTCATTTGTATACATATTGTGTAACATCTGTAAGTGTTGTGTGTTTGGATATGTACATGTTAATCTCATTAAGATATATTATGGACAGTTTATTGTCTGTCGTGTTTTATATGTAAATTAGTTGAATTTTCTTATGTAATTCTTTTTGATGTGAGGTTGTGCAAATTGTTATGCAGAACAAGGAGAAGTCAATAGCATTGAAAACAATGGAGGATGGTCAGGTTCTTCTGTATGCTGTAAGTTTCTTTTTCCAATATCCGATGTTTTCATCAATCCTTGTATGATTTTGATGAAGTTTTGTTTGAGGGAAAATATAATCCATTGAAGTTCTAAAATTTTGGTGCTGCATGTGTAGAACTCAGTAAATGCTGCGGTACCCAAAATTCCATACCCATGGTTAGTGTTTAATGAAAAGGTTAAAGTGCATACAGTATTCCTCAGGGATTCAACGGCCATATCTGATTCCATGCTGCTCTTATTTGGCGGGAACATATCCAAAGGTGGACTAGTAAGTTCCTACTCTGTTTTTTCCACATTTTCCCTCAATTAGTTGTTCTTTATTGTATGTACCTGTTGCTTCCTTCTGACTACTCATTGTGTTGTAACATATGGTGAATGTACGATTCTTTTGACAGGATGGGCACCTGAAAATGTTGGGAGGGTATCTGGAATTTTTCATGAAACCAGAGTTAGCCAAGACTTATTCAACTTTAAAGAGGGAACTGGAGGAACTGATACAGAAAAAAGTAAGTTCAACTTTATGGCCAGAGCTTAAAACTTTGATCCTTATCAAGGGAATAATTCAGTAGTGTATCCACATTTTTCCCTCAATTTTCAATATCTCTTCAAGTCCTTGACACAATTACTTTATGCTCTGTATGTTATGCCAGCTTCTGGATCCAATGTTTGATACGCAATCGCAAAATGAGCTTCTTTCAGCTGTAAGATTGTTGGTATCCGAGGACCATTGCGATGGCAGATTTGTTTATGGTCACCAGGTCCTACCACAAATTAAGAAGGCAACAAACTCCAAAAGTGGTGTTGGAGTCGAGGATGACAATTCTAAAAATCAGCTTCAAACATTTCTTAACAGGGGTCGACATGGATTACCAACTTACAAAACACGGCAGCTGATAAACAACCAATTCCGTTCTACTGTCATATTCAATGGCTTGGATTTTGTTGGCCAGCCATGCAGCAGTAAGAAACTAGCAGAAAAATCTGCTGCTGCTGAGGCTCTTCTATGGTTAAAAGGGGATAGCCATTCATCTGGTGATATTGACCATGCATCTGTGCTTTTGAAGAAAAGCAACAAGAAAAGTAGGAAAAAATAATTTAGTGGCAGTTAAATAGAGTTGAATTACCTTTACAATACCTATGTTGGGTAGGTTTGTTTGATGGGGTCCTACACCAAGGCTTGTCTATGGTCACGGTGCAATGGATTCGGGGATGATTTCAACAGCAAGTGTACAGAGCTATTAGCTAGGGATCTTGAATCTGAAAGGTACAGGTCTGAGCCCTTGTTTTTGAAACGGGTGATTGTATCCAAAGTCCACCTAAATTTGGAGCACATTTCAAGAAGTGTATTTCTACAATTGCTTTTGACTAAATCTGACCCAGAGCATAGTCTGCTGGCTGAGCAGCTATTGTACTTACAAATAATTTATGAAAATTAGTGGGAGTAAGCAGCTGAAATTCATAGCCACATGCTAATGATGTGTTTGGTTCTGCACTGCTCTTGTGGGCAGAGAAATATACAAGGGGATTGACTCGCAATACTTTAAAGAGCATTTCTAAGATGTTGTAGTTGCTTACATAATCAAGTCAGCTGATCATCTAGTTATAATATAGAATATGTATTTACAAGTACACTTATTTTTACACTCAAGCTAAGAGGATTACGATGTTTGTTACATCTCCTGAAATGGATTATTTTCATGCTGATATCTTAAGCTATAAGAGATAACTTATGAATAGGGTGATTTGATAAAATTCAATATCTGAAGAAAAACAAGAGAACTCATTTGTTCTCAATTTTTTCCCTGTAGAACAATGAGAACAATTTTTTTAACATTTTTCATGTCCACATAGACACATATCATACGACGAGGACAAATCTATTATATATATTTAAAACAGACTCCGCTGCCACCTCATACTATTTCTTCCACGTATGCAAAAATTTCCCACCTCAGCCAAAAAACTGACGTGGACATCATTATAGAGAGTTTTCTCCATTGAGTTTCTAGCTTTTTACAAATCATATACGCCATTCACCATTCAGTATACCTCTTAATTAAATATTATTTCATAACGTCTAATCAAAATTTTCTAAATTAATTTCATATTATTATTTCATAACGTCACATTATTATTTCATAACGTTTGTCCATTATTTTTCACATTAATTCCACATTATTTTAAAAAAAGTTTTATGTCTCAATTATCAAATAATTATTGATATAATAGTTATATCAATAATATATATTATTATTGTGTCATTGTGTCTTCAGAAGAAAACTATTTACCATTTATAGATAAAAGAATAATGTTTAATATTTAAATTAAAAAATTATTTATTATTTTTTTAAGGTGATGTTTTATGTTGTACCATATAAAATACATATAAGTTGTTTGTGAAAATTCTCAAGTCATTGTATAGAAGCTTTATACTCAAAATATTGGAATTTAAATTTGTTATTTCTTTGACAAGATTAAAATGAAATGAATACCAAATAACAAAGTCATTTATATATTTTTCTAAAAATATTTTGAAAATAAATTTATATTTGACAACACAAAAAAAGAGCATGCCTAATTTGATTTTGCAGTAGATAATTACATATATTAATACTTATTAAAATACTTTTAATATTTTAACACAATATAATTTATGAATTTTGTTTGTAGGATGATAATCACTGTGAATTTTTAATAAAATATATGAATTAGTTGCAATTAGGTTCTACAAAATATTTTACATATTCTCAAATGTGTGTTTGTCAACTCATATATAATAATTACTCAAATAAACTCATTTGAAAAAAATACTATACAAGCAAAATGTGTGTCTATCTATATATATATATTTAAAACAGACTCCGCTGCCACCTCACACTATTTCTTCCACGTATGCAAAAATTTCCCACCTCAGCCAAAAAGCTGACGTGGACATCATTATAGAGAGTTTTCTCCATTGAGTTTCTAGCTTTTTACAAATCATATACACCATTCACCATTCAGTATACCTCTTAATTAAATATTATTTCATAACGTCTAATCAAAATTTTCTAAATTAATTCCATATTATTATTTCATAACGTCACATTATTATTTCATAACGTTTGTCCATTATTTTTCACATTAATTCCACATTATTTTAAAAAAAGTTTTATGTCTCAATTATCAAATAATTATTGATATAATAGTTATATCAATAATATATATTATTATTGTGTCATTGTGTCTTCAGAAGAAAACTATTTACCATTTATAGATAAAAGAATAATGTTTAATATTTAAATTAAAAAATTATTTATTATTTTTTTAAGGTGATGTTTTATGTTGTACCATATAAAATACATATAAGTTGTTTGTGAAAATTCTCAAGTCATTGTATAGAAGCTTTATACTCAAAATATTGGAATTTAAATTTGTTATTTCTTTGACAAGATTAAAATGAAATGAATACCAAATAACAAAGTCATTTATATATTTTTCTAAAAATATTTTGAAAATAAATTTATATTTGACAACACAAAAAAAGAGCATGCCTAATTTGATTTTGCAGTAGATAATTACATATATTAATACTTATTAAAATACTTTTAATATTTTAACACAATATAATTTATGAATTTTGTTTGTAGGATGATAATCACTGTGAATTTTTAATAAAATATATGAATTAGTTGCAATTAGGTTCTACAAAATATTTTACATATTCTCAAATGTGTGTTTGTCAACTCATATATAATAATTACTCAAATAAACTCATTTGAAAAAAATACTATACAAGCAAAATGTGTGTCTATCTATATATATATATTTAAAACAGACTCCGCTGCCACCTCACACTATTTCTTCCACGTATGCAAAAATTTCCCACCTCAGCCAAAAAGCTGACGTGGACATCATTATAGAGAGTTTTCTCCATTGAGTTTCTAGCTTTTTACAAATCATATACACCATTCACCATTCAGTATACCTCTTAATTAAATATTATTTCATAACGTCTAATCAAAATTTTCTAAATTAATTCCATATTATTATTTCATAACGTCACATTATTATTTCATAACGTTTGTCCATTATTTTTCACATTAATTCCACATTATTTTTAAAAAAGTTTTATGTCTCAATTGTCAAATAATTATTGATATAATAGTTATATCAATAATATATATTATTATTGTGTCATTGTGTCTTCAGAAGAAAACTATTTACCATTTATAGATAAAAGAATAATGTTTAATATTTAAATTAAGAAATTATTTATTATTTTTTTAAGGTGATGTTTTATGTTGTACCATATAAAATACATATGAGTTGTTTGTGAAAATTCTCAAGTCATTGTATAGAAGCTTTATACTCAAAATATTGGAATTTAAATTTGTTATTTCTTTGACAAGATTAAAATGAAATGAATACCAAATGACAAAATCATTTATATATTTTTCTAAAAATATTTTGAAAATAAATTTATATTTGACAACAAAAAAAAAGAGCATGCCTAATTTGATTTTGCAGTAGATAATTACATATATTAATACTTATTAAAATACTTTTAATATTTTAACACAATATAATTTATGAATTTTGTTTGTAGGATGATAATCACTGTGAATTTTTAATAAAATATATGAATTAGTTGCAATTAGGTTCTACAAAATATTTTACATATTCTCAAATGTGTGTTTGTCAACTCATATATAATAATTACTCAAATAAACTCATTTGAAAAAAATACTATACAAGCAAAATG
>JBBPBR010000003.1:469462-494633 GCA_037974775.1 Cicer pinnatifidum | reverse complement strand
ATGACTATATATCCGAATTTAAGTTGTAAATATTGGTAAAATGTCTATGAAAAAAAAAAGAAAAAAAAAAAAGATTTACTAGTAAACAATTAAAAAAATATAAGAACCTACGTGAAAAAAATAAAAAATGATAAAAAAATCAGTTAAACAACTTCTATAAATATAAATTTAAGTTTTTTTGACAGGATAAAAACTTTTATAAATATAAATACGGTCTGTTCGACAAATACCTCGACTTTTAACCTTATAAATAGGTTGGAGCAGTATCAATTAAACATATCCTTCCTTGGGTTTCAACACTGTGGTTGCTTCATCAGTGGGACAATCGATACAGAGGTGTGTCCTCTCAAACCCTAATCGCTTGAATTAGATATCTCTTTTTCTCCCTCTCAATTTTCAATCTTCTGCATTTATCGATTCCACCGGTGTTTGCCGTTCATATTTTTGAGGCAATTTTTTATTTATTTATCATTCGTTGCGACGTTGACGGTAACGGTAACATCCAGTTCTTGAAATTCAATCAATGACGCTCAATTTCTATGATTATTCAAACCCTAGAAATCTTTATTTGAATTGCTGCCATAAAAAAGATGATCGCATAGTCACAAGAAAGAGAGAGACGGTGATACAAAATAAAATATAAACTTTCCGTTCCCGTTCCTTTTCTTGAAATTCAACCAAGAACGCCTTATCTCTATGAATCTTGGGCATTTGAACCCTATAATTCTTATTTGAATTGGTGCCGTAAAATGATGACAATGAAGTCAAGACTTTGTTATTTGGATTCATGTTTCTGCTATCCATGATTTGCTTCATTCGAAAGCCAGATATAAAAGAGATATAAATCTCTCTATTTCACTTTCAGCCCATTATCCTTTGGTTTCTTATCTATTGATTCTCGTCTTCCATTGATTCTTTGTCTCCAAAACTGTCTTCGACAAATATGTTTTGGGGTAGGTTTTGGTTTGCATCATTAACGTATTATAGTTGATTATCTAAGAATGTATAATCTTGATAATTCTTGACTGAGAAGGTTGAAAAAAATTCAAAAGCTGCAATATGTACGGTTTAGACAAGTCCACTGCTATGTTTGGATGACCCAAAAGTGAGATTCTTGATTCTAAATGTGGCTTTCAATATGAATTTTTTATTCATATGAAATAAATTTGAGAATAACATAATTATGAGATGGATTTTTGATCCAAAACGGGTCTTGCAATATGAATTTTTTATTCATATGAAATGAAGTTGAGATAATATTTTTGGAAGACCTGAAATTTAATTACGAGATGAAATCATGACCGGAAATGTGGCTTGAAATATGAATTTTTTATTCATATGAAATTGAGATGACCGGAAATGTGGCTTGAAATATGAATTTTTTATTCATATGAAATTGAGATGGTATTTTTGGATGACCCGAAATTTAATTATGAGATAGATTATTGACCGTAAATGTGGCATTTGATATGAATTTTTTATTTATATGAAATAAATTTGAGAATAACATAATTACGAGATGGATTCTTGATCCAAAATGGGGCTTGTAATATGAATTTTTTATTCATATGAAAAGAAATCGAGATAGTATGTTTGAAAGACCCGAAATTTATTTACGAGATAAATTCTTGACCCAAAATGTGGCTTGAAATATGAACTTTTTATTTGTATGGAATACAATTGAGAATTTGAGATAGTATGATTGGAAGACCCAAAATTTAATTACGAGATGAAATTTTGACCCAAAACATGGCTTGCAATATACATTTTTTATTCATATGAAATTGAGATGGTATTTTTGGATGATCCGAAATTTAATTATGAGATAGATTCTTGACCGTAAATGTGACATTTGATATGAATTTTTTATTCATGTGAAATGAAATTGAAAATTTGAGATAGATTGTGATTCGATGACCCAAAATTTAATTATGAGATGAATTTTTGACTCCAAATGTGACCTGCAATATGAATTTTTTATTCATATGAAATTAAATTTAGATAGTATGTTTGGAAGACCCGAAATTTAATTACGAGATGAATTCTTTACTCAAGATAGTATGGATCTTGGTCATTCGAACCCTAGAATTCTTATTTGAATTGATGCCGTAAAATGATGACAACAAAGTCACAACTTTGTTATTTGGATTCAAGTTTTTGCTATCCATGATTTGCTTCATTCGAAAGCCAAATATAAAAGATATATAAATCTCTCTTTATTTCATTTTCAACACATTATCCTTTGGTTTCTGATCTATTGATTCTCTTATGGAAATGTTGTTACTTATACTGTGCTGACATCTGCATTCTGTGACGTGAACAATATTGATAAAAGCCATGCAATATTTTGGTGAGATGTTCATTTCTGGATGCAATTGTTTACTACAGTTTGATATCTGGCTTAAGCACTGCTGGAAGGATGGATGACGCCAGTGTTGTTGTGTCACATTTGAAACAGGCTGGGTTCAGTCTTCATAGAACTTGCTACTATTTTCTCATAAGTGGGTTCTGTAAGAAGAAGAAACTGGTTTCTTACCTTGGCAAATCTGGAGATTTTGCAACTACTAGTAAGGTGATGAAAAAGATGATAAAAGAGGGTCTTAAGCCCTCTGTTGTCACATTTTTAGGCAGTTATACATTCATTCATATTTTTTAAAGAAGAATGTTGATGAGGCGATGAAGTCACTCTGTTAGTAGTAGGCTTGTGCTATAAGTTAAAATGCTTAGCTTTTAATTGTCTAAGCTCCAATTTTTCGTACTCTTTTGAGCTCATTTTCAAACCACATTATTTTAGTAATATGTTGTGGAATCACAATACTTTACTTGGTTATCATATTGAATAATTGTTTGAACTTTGAAGGGATTGATCATGAACTTTCTATTATGATCTATGACAGTTTTTTTTTTCTGTTGATGAAACAATTGAACTATCTAAGAATCAGAGGACAAGAAAGTGTTCCAATTGAGGAAGGCAGCATAATGGATTGTGTGACCCTAACAATTAAAAATTGAAATTTGCACAGACCACGTAGCGTGTGGAAGAAGGGATATGTGCAAGTTGTGAAGTCCTGATGTTTGTTATTGTTAATAATTTTTATTATATAAGTGTTTTGCAATTGGAATTGTGCTCTTTTGTGACAATCATTTTACAGTTGCAAATTCTGTCACTTAAATTTCATATGCATATTCAGTTTTTTTTTCAATGCTTTTTTGCTAGCTTTTGTATTTTATTTTATTTTACCCTTGTGTGCTTAATTGTCTCTTTGGTATAGGTTCATGGTGTATTTTATACCAGATCCAAGAGTTCTAATTATAGGCAGATAGAAATAGCAAGAGCTCATTACAAAAAGGATTTATGAAAGGAGTTCTAATTCCAGTATTAATGGTTACCCTGAATATTGTCTTGGAATTGAATTATGTTGATTGGTTAATCTTTCTTTCATTTCCTTTTACATGTTTCCTTTTTCTTATGTTATTTTATTTTCTTTCCATTGCTTTTGGTGTGCTGAAAATGTTTTCCTATTGCTATTCTTGATTATGCTCAAAGCAAAATTGGAGTTGATGATGGTCAGTGTACTGTTGTGAACTGGAGTTGAAGGATGAAAGACTTCTGAGACAAATTCTTCCAAGGAATTGCTGGTCAGTATTCTTTATAATCAATTCTAACTTTTTATATAACATTCTTTATATGAATGAGTTGTTACATAGATATATACTGTTAGTTTTAGTAAAATGATCTTAATTTAAATCAGTCTTTATTATACTCTATTAGCCTGTTATCAAGTTACCTTCCGAAATATTATGAGTTATCCGCAGAATAATATAAGCATTTTGGCTTCATCAAACCAAACTGTCACCAAACTACATAGTCTCCCTCTTGAATTGTAATTTCTGAGCATGAAATTGTGAACTGCTATCCACCTTGGTTTGTGACTTTTATTCAATATTTTTTGAAAGATTGGGGAAAACGTCTCTAGAGGTAAATAACTATTGTCATTTTATATTTTGTTTTAATTAATGATGTGGAAGATGATAGGGATGTTGCTTACATTTTATATACAAAATAATGGTTGAAAAATTCCCTATGCATCTTATGATAGGAAGCATGGGGTACTTATAAAATGGTGAATTACTCGTACTGGATGCTTACCCGGTACTGGTACTTTGTTTTTCTTTATTATTTTATTTGGAGGGAAGTTGATAATTTTCTTATATATTAATATAAAGTTATTTGTTTGTTTGTTGTTGTAATCGAACACAATTTGTGATTTTGTAAACATTTATTTTGATTTTGTATTGTGAATTGAACAATTTAACTCTCTTAGTTAAATTATATAAAAAAATAATGTTTTTCATTGACGTACCCAACCTTAATTTTTTTTTTTAAAATACCGTATTCCGAACTCATACCAGTACCGTACTCGTACTTATGCATCATATCTGATACAAATTACATGCTACCGTATTGATGTTACCATATATTTCCTATGAGTTTGAAGTAGAGGTTGTGTTGTTGGGTTGGGCTCTATGCTCACTAAGCTTGATTCTGATTTGCAAAGTGCACTCTCGTGTCATTTTTATCAATAGTACTTTGCCAATTTTCTACTTCTGCATTAGATTTTTTATGCTTTAGGTTTTTTATAGAATATTTTTTTTTTTGTTGGACTTCATCTAAGTACTAAAGAGCTTGTTGAATAAGCATGTTGAATAGAGCATACACATAGAAAATAAATATGTGAACTGAATAATTAAGCAAAAGACCGGATGTTTTTGCCTTCCAAAGTAGCTCTCCCCTCTCATTATAGCTGTTGAATTAGTCATCAGCCAATTATTTTAAAAAGGATGTATATAATTATAGTTGTCAACATAGTTAGTTTAGTATTGTGAAGAGCAAAGAGTGAATAGTAAGTACTTGGAATATGAACATTGCTTGGCTACCTAAGAACTAGTTTTAGAACTTAGAAATGAGAATCATTAATCATTGTTCATGTTGTGTGGCGAATGCCGCAGACTGAGGTTTTTTTTCTTCCAGTTATATAAATATGTTTATTCAATGGATTTGATTATATTGTGTTATACTTGTTTTGCTTAATTCCTCGGTTCTGTTGGTATTCAAGTCCTTCAAATTTTCAATGGTATTATGATTTACAATTACATATATCTGTTATTTATAACAGGATTTCTGATTTGACGTCTTACGGTTTATAACTTTGATGGCGCAAAAATTTGAAATAGTCATTGAGGATCAAGCGGAAAATTGTTCAAATGTATGATCAATTCAGAAAGCTGAAATGACATAATCAATGTATTGATTTATTTAGGGATTTGATATATGATTGCTTGATTTGCTTGGCATTGTAAAGACATCCACAATTATAAGTATTTTAAGATTCCCTTCATTAAGTTGCTTCAATTCTTATTGAAGAGGAGAAAAATCACCACAACAGAAGTAACTTATGAAGTTTATCCGTAAATATAAATTACTTTATTACTTTTTTAATTGAATTTACTTTTGTATAACTTCATTAAAAACTTGAATTTACAATAATTTTTCTTTCTGTAGTAATGGTACCTGGTTGCATGTGCAAGAGATCATATTTTTTTATTGCTTTCCTACTTCCATTTCTACGAGTCAAGTGAGAAATTATATGCTTTAATTGCTCATTCAGGTTAAGACTAAAATATTTGGATTCCCACTCCATTTTCAACGTGTTCTCTGTTTTGTGTCTGCCTAATCAAGCATGCCTTAAATTGTTTAGTACTTGGGTTGCACATACAAAAGGTTTTGTCTATAGGTTTGAATTGGGATACATAAGATTTTGCCTCTAGGAGTGAAACTATTTACTACTTGGGTTTGCACGTGTATCAGTATAATACTATAGTTCACTATTATGCTTTTCCATGTGTTATTTTTTACTAGACAAATACTTAAATACGTATTCAATTTCGTGAACTCTGATTATTTTGAATTTTTATTTACTAATTAAACAGTTAAGTTTTTCTTTCTTCATTTTTTATAACAAATACAATATAGATCAAACTGTCAAATAATTTTGTGTGCAATGAGAGATAACAAGGCTACTAATATCCTATTCAGAATAACGAATAAGTTTATAAAACATGCCAAGAGGACAAATTGGGCTAATTAGTTGTTATTAAATCTGAGATACTTTCTTTGTACGTGTTGTCATAAGAGAAGGGTTTTTGATTCAAAATGTGACTTGTAATATGAATTTTTTATTCATTTCAAATTGGGTTAGTATGACTAGATGACCCGAAATTTAATCATGAGATAGATTTTTGACTGAAAATTTGGTTGGCAATATGACTTTTTATTCGTATGAAATTGGAATAATTTGTATGACTCTAAATGTGACTTGTAATATGAATTTTTTATTCATATGAAATTGGGATAGTTTGTAAAGACATGCATGTCATGATGCCCCTTTAATGGAATGGCAATAACAAGTTTGTCTTGAATGATACTATTATGTCTCAATGACCTTGGACACAAATTTGACATTTGTGTCTATATGATCTTAAATTTGATAAAATTGAGATGACAATATTGTGTCTCGAGGACCTTGAACTCGAAATTTAATATTTGAGCAATGATAATCCTAAATTTGATATATTAAAATGATGGTATTATGCCTCGATGACCTCTTGGATTCGAAACTCAACATTTGAGCCTTGTAGACTATCCTAAATTCGATAAATTGGGAGGATTATGATATTGTGCTTTGATCAACTTAGATGTGGAATTTGATATTGAGATGATTAATATTGTACCTTGGTTGCAAAATTTATATAGGAGTTTATTATCCTAAATTTGATAAATTGGGATGATGGTATTTTGCCATAGATGCAAAAAATGATATTAGAGCCTAATAGAATATCCTAAATTTGATAAATTTAGAGGATGATGATCAATATTAATCTTTGATCATCTTAGATGTAAAATTTGATTTTCGGATTATGTTATGATGCTTCAATGAACTTGGATGCAAAAATTATATGTCAGGATATGATCTTGAATTCAATAAATTGAAATGATGAAATTGTGTGCCTATATAGTCTTAAATTTGATAATTTGCGATGATGAAATTTCCTCGATAATATTCGATACAAAATTTGATGTATGAACCTAAATGGTCCTAAATTTGATAAATTAAATGATTGTGTTGCATCTCGACATTGGATGTAAAATATATTTGAGTCTGAATGGTCTTAAATTTGATAAATTGGGATGATGATGTTGTGTCTAGACGACATTGGATACGAATTTGACTTTTGAGTCTTATTGAGATGAAATTCTATAAATTTAGATTATGATATTGCACCTCGGATGACCCTAATTTGTTAAATTGGAATGATAGTGACTCAGTGACCATGCCAAATATGATATTTGACCTACATGATAGCGTTCAGCATCTAGGATTTGGGATACATATTTTATTTGTGCCTAAATAATTCAAAGTTTAATACATTGAGATGATGTATTGCCCCCATGACCTTGAATGCGACATTTGTTCTTAAATGTTCCTAAACTTGTTAGTTGCAATGATTGTACGGTGATTTTACTTGGATACAAGTTTTAATATTTAAGCTTGCCTAAATGAAATGAAATTTGATAAATTGATGTTACGGTATTGTGCCTCAATATTGGTTACATAATTTTTTATTTGAGTCTAAGTGATCCTACTTTTAATAACTAGGGATGATGATATTGTGGCTAATGATTTTGGCATGAAATATTATATTTGGATATTGTGATCTTAAAGTCAATGAATTGAAATGTTGGTATTGTGTTTTGATAACCTTGGATGCAAAATTTTATATTTCAGTCTAGATGATCTTAAATGATCGATAAATTAGGATGACAATAGTGTGCCTCGATGACCTTGAATGCAAAATTTGATTTTTGATTCTAGACAATCTTAACTTCGGTAAATTAGGATGATGATATTGTGTATCAATGACCTTAGATGCAAGATTTGATATTTAAGCCTAGATGATTCTAAATTTGGGAAAATCAGGGATGATGCTATTGTGTCTCGATGACTTTGGATGAAAAATATGATATATGAGTCTAGATTATTGAATTCAAAAAATTGTGATTGTATTATTGTCCTTCAATGACATTGGATACAAAATTTGATATTTGAGTCTAAATGATCTTAAATTCGATAAATTGAGATAATGGTAATCTGCCATAGCTTTGATGAACTTGGATACAAAATTTATATGTGAGGATATGATCGTCAATTAAATAAATTGGGATGATGGTACTGTGTGCCAATATGGTCTTGAGTTTGATAAATTGCGACGATGGTAAATTGTCTCAAAAATGTTCGATGAAAAATTCGCTATTTGAACCTATATGATCATAAATTTGAATAATTAGATTGATGGTGTTGCATCTCGACATTAGATGCAAAATATTATATTTGAGTCTAAATGGTCTTAAGTTCGATAAATTAGGATGATGGTTTTGTGTCTAGACAACCTTGGTTCAAATTTGACTTTTGAGTCTTATTGACATGAAATTCTATAAACTTAGATGATGATATTGCGCCTTGGAAATGTTGGATGCAAAATTCATTATTTAAACCTAGATGACCCTAATTTTTTATTGGAATGTTGGCGTCTCAACGACCATGGATGCCAAATATGATTTTTGACCTACATGATCATATATTTGATTAATTGAGACGATGATGTTATACCTCGATGATCTTGGATATGAAATTTGATATTTGATGAACCTAAATTCGTTAAATTATGATGATAGCGTTTAGTCTCCAGACTTTCGGTACAAATTTTATTTGGTTCTAAATGTTTCCAAGTTCAATAAATTGAGATGATGGTTTTGCCCTGTGACCTTGATTGCATAATTTGTTCTTATATGTTTCTATATTTGATAGTTGGAATGATTGTATTGTGTCTTTACTCAGATGCAAATTTTGATATTTAAGTTTTCTTAAACAAAATGAAATTCGATAAATTGTTGTAATGGTATTGTGCCCCGATATTGGTTACGAAATTTGCTAGTTGAGTCTAAGTGATCTTAATTTCAATAAATTAGGATGATGATATTGTGCCTCATCGATTTTGCAGTGAAAATTTATATTTGAGTAATATGATCTTAAAGTCAATGAATTGAGATGTTTTGTGCGTTTATGTCATTGGATGCAAAACTTTATATTTTAGTCTACGTGGTGTCTCAATAACCATGAATGCCAAATATGATTTTTGACCTACATGATCTTATATTCGATGAATTGAGATGATGATATTGTACCTCAGTAACTGTGATGTGAAATTTGATATTTATCATTGATAAACCTAAATTCGTTAAATTAAGATGATAGTGTTGAGCCTCCAGACTTTGGGTACAAATTTTATTTGAGGCTAAATGATTCTAAGCTCAATAAATTGGGATGATGATGTTGGACCCGCGTGACCTTGAATGCAAAATTTATTCTTCGATGTTCCTAAATTTGATAGTTGGAATGATTGTATTGTGTCTTTACTTAGATACAAATTTTGATATTTAAACTTGCCTAAACTAAATGAAATTCGATAAATTGATGTTACGGTATTGTGGATCGATATTGGTTACGAAATTTTCTATTTGAGTCTAAGTGATCCTAATTTCAATAACTAGGGATGATGATATTGCGCCTTAATGATTTGGAGTGAAATATTATATTTGAGTATTATGATCGGAAGTCAAAGAATTGAAATGTTGGTATTGTGCCTTGATAACCTTGGATGCAAAATTTTATATTTCAGTGAAGATGATCTTAAATGATTGATAAATTAGGATGACGACGTTGTGCCTTGATGACCTTGGATGCAATATTTGATTGTAGACAATCTTAAGTTCAACAAATTAAGACAGTGATATTGTGCTTTGATGACCTTAGATGCAAGATTTGATGTTTTAGCTTAGATGATTCTAAATTTGGTAAATTGAGATGATGTTATTGTATCTCGATTCCCTTGGATACAAAAATATGATATCTGAGCATATATGATATTGAATTCAAAATAACTAGGATGATGGTATTCTGCCAGATATGAACTAGGATGCAAAATTTGACATTTGAGCTTTAGATTATCCTAAATTTGATGAATTACGATGATGCTATTGTGCCTCAATGACATTTGATGCAAATTTATTATTTGAATCCAAATGTTTCTTAATTCCTTATACTGTTATGATGATGTTATGCCTCAACTTAGATGTGAACTTTGATATTTGATCCTAAATTTGATAAATTAGGAAGATGTTATTGTGTCTCAATAACCTTGGATGCTAAATAAGATATTTGTGCTTAGATGATATTAAACTCTAAATTGAGATGACGATATTGTGCATAGATGACCTTAGATACGTAAGTTTGATATTTGAACTTAGATGATTTGAAATTTGATAATAAATGGAGACGATGGTGTTGTGCCTCGATGACCTTCTCGATGACCTTTGATGTAAAGTTTGATATTTCAGCCCAATGATCCTTAAGATTATGTTGAAAATATTGTTTATGCAAATATTATATACTATGTTGGATGCTTAGTTTCTGTAATACAAAATATTGATGGAAGAACAATGAACAACCATTTGATTCAGGAGATTTTTGTTTTGGTGGAACTAGCTTGACGTGAAGGAAGATGGTGTCATAATTTCATTAATAAAACTTATGAAGGTGAAATGTTTTTGATATGACCCCAATTATTATTGTGCCAAATGATGAAATATTTAATTCCTCTTTGAATACTACGCCTTCAATATAGAGGGTATATGGGAGGAAGAAAAAAGGGAAGATAAGGATACAGTTGAGTTAAGGGAACTGCCTAGCTGGCAGTTTGTTATGCATAAGTTGGTTATAAGAAATGAGTAATGGGAATCATTCTACTAAGGATTTGTGATTTAAACTAAGTTAATGATTTTAAAGAGGTTGCTTCCTACAATTCATTGAACGACAATTTAAGAGGTAAACTATTTTAGTCCTCTAATAATGCAGATCCTTGGAATTCACTGTAGAATCAAATACAACAGCAGCCTAAACTATTTGTTATTGCAAGATGTCCCAAAATCCCTGCCTAAAATATTGGATGTCCACCAATACAAAATAAAATATTCTGTATGCTACTTGAGGAAAAAACAGTGGACAAAAATATATAAATAAATTACAGAGATCTTTCCTGATTACTAACCATGGCAACCCAAATTATCCAACTTACTAGATCAAAAACCATACTCTATTAATGCAATAACTCAGGGGCTTTTTGCAATGTTGGTCTAAACCTATCAACATGAAGCTTTACATTTTGTTTGTCAAAATACACTGACCTAAAGAGTTCCCATCCTTGTTTTTCAATTGATGAGGGATCCTTTATAATCATATGATCTAATGAATATTGTTTTATAAGAGTGCTTTCTTCCATCCTTATTTTATATTCCAAGTACTTTATGTTCATATCCTCTGATGGCTTTGCAAAATCATTTGTGGCTACCATTCTACTTGCATCCCACCATAAGGCACAATTTGAATGAAAATTGCATTTTGAGGAAGGAAAAGTATGTTAGTAAGGCCAGCACCATGAACTCTCATTAGTACATCACAAGAGTTCACAATATCTGCAATACTCAACATATTCCTCCCTGCTTCCAGAACAATGACCTTAAACCCCAACCCTTTAGCCGTTTTTGCTATTTGATTTGTATTGGTGAAGGATCTTGATGTTTTTCTTGAGAGAATCAGGAGTCTAGGCTTCTTACTTTTATTACCGTCTCTGATTTTGATTGCACTATCTCTCTTTAATGAATAAGAAATTCTCAAAAAATCTCTGAAGTCTTTGATAGAATAGGAGTACTTTTGAGGGTCAATGCTTAGCTCTTGATAATACCTTTTAAGGCCTACAATCACCCTGGGGAAACAATGCACTTCATCATCTCTATCAATATCTATAATCTCATAATTTGACAGCTTTTTAAGAAATGCTTGGTGTTTGACAATCCACCAAGGCTTCTTGTCAGTTATGATAAGCTGAACTTGTCCATTAAATTGTCTACAAGTCAAAAAAAGTGGAATCATAATGTCACTGAATTCATGGAAGTGGTTTCCAGTGTATCTTGCTGTAGAGAATATTACTGCTGGAATACTGCGATTGTTGGTGCACTGTGGGACTTGTTGGCTAGTTTTTACTGACCATTTTGTTTCATTACTCATTGCATATGCATCACTCTTCCGAGCATAAGGTCTTATACTCCATGACATGTTTTCAGCCAAGATGGTTGTTTTGTGTTATGCAATGTAAACATTGGAGGATTTTCCATGCAACCTGATATCTCCTTCGGTTTGACAATATTCTGTACTTACTTCTGAAACACAGAGTGGTTGCTCCACTTTTGTTGTTTCTAATTTTTCAACTGCAAAACAAAAAATGATTAATCCTTCAGCTTATGGAGTTTATTTGAACTTGATTAGGCTCCTCTAATGTGAGCAATTGTTAAAGTGAAAAAAATCAGGGGTTGGTATTTTAACTACCTTGATTTGTTATGCATATTCATATAATATCAGTCATTATCAAAGATTGATATTGCTCACTTTAGTGGAGTCTAGTCCTAACTTGAACCATCTTTCAAGTCTCTAGCTTATTAACACAGACAACTCTTTACCTTCAGATTTTGTTGGAGAGCTGCTGGTGTCATTGATGAAAGTCTTTGTTGCATTATCTTCAACTGCAAAATAAAGTAGTTTCTGTTATATACTCATTATGGAGGTTGAGGTGTTTATTCATCCAAGTGTATTCTGCCTATCTTTCTTTTTAACTTTTTTTGATGGAAATTAGGGAGGTTGAGATGTTTATTCATATAATTAAACCACAAGTAGAGCTGATATGAATTTGCTTTTACTACTTTGATTTTATTATTACCTTTAGCTATTTGTTGAAATATTCCAGTGGCGTTGACAGTATTCTTTGGTACAACTGTTTCATCATAAAATGAGATATTCACATGATTAAATTAAGGTTTACCGTAAATCCTTTTATCCTTATTGAGATTCAGAAAATCTTACCTTCAATCATATGTAGAGAACTTCTAGTCTCTTCAACAAGTATTTGTGTTAAAGGTCTTCCACAGTAGACCAAATAACCACATGTGAGATTCATTTGGCTCAAAAAGTAAGCATACATTATTCTTACCTCTAAAAGCTCTACTTTGTTATTCTTACCTTTGACTATTTTAAGAGAGCTACTGGTGTCATTGAGCATCAGCATTTTGGTGTCATCACCAACAAAGAGCTTCAGGTTCACTGTGAAGAAAAAATAGAGGTAAATATATACTCAAAAGGATACTGTAAGAATGTTACAAAAGGAAATGATTGAAATTACGATTTTAAATTGCTATTGTGGCCGTAGTTGTAGTTATGCAGTCAACCTTTATATTACGATAAAATGCACACTAATGTGTTTAACGCATATGCAATTGTGGTTGCAATGTCATTGCAGAGATTGTAATGTGATATTGTGCTTTGATCAATTTAAATGTGGAATTTGATATTGAGATGATTAATATTGTACCTAGGTTGCAAAATTTATATAGGAGCTTATTATCCTAAATTCGATAAATTGGGATGATGGGTATTTTGCCTTAGATGCAAAAAGTGATATTTGAGCCTAATAGGCTTTGGGATACACATTTTATTTGAGCCTAAATAATTCAAAGTTTAATACATTGAGATGATGGTGTTGTGCCCCCGTGACCTTGAATGCGATATTTGTTTTTAAATGTTCCTAAATTTGTTTGTCGGAATGATTGTAGTGTGATTTTACTTGGATGCGAGTTTTAATATTTAAGCTTGCCTAAACGAAATGAAATTTGATAAATTGATGTTACGGTATTTTGCCTCGATATTGGTTACATAATTTTTTATTTGATCCTAAGTGATCCTAATTTCAATAACTAGGGATGATGATATTGTGGCTAATGATTTTGGCATGAAATATTATATTTGAGTATTGTGATCTTAAAGTCAATGAATTGAAATGTTGGTATTGTGTTTTGATAACCTTGGATGCAGAAGTTTATATTTAAGTCTAGAAGATCTTAAATGATCAATAAATTAGGATGATCATTTTGTGTCTCGATGACTTTGGATGCAAAATTTGATATTTGATTCTAGTTAGTCTTAAGTTTGGTGAATTAGGATGATGATATTGTGTCTCAATGACCTTAGATGCAAGTTTTGATATTTGAGCCTAAATGATTCTAAATTTGGTAAATCAGAATGATGTTATTGTGTCTCGATGACTTTGGATGCAAAGATATGATATATAAGTCTAGATGATATTGAATTCAAAAAATTGTGATTGTATTATTGTCCTTCAATGACATTGGATACAAAATTTGATATTTTAGTCTAAATGATCCTATTTTCGATAAATTGGAATAACGGTACTCTGCCATAACTTTGATGAACTTGGATGCAAAATTTATATGTAAGGATATGATCGTGAATTAAATAAATTGGATGATGGTATGTGTGCCTATATGGTCTTGAATTTGATAAATTGTGACGATGGTAAATTGTCTTAATAATGTTTGATGAAAAATTTGATATTTGAACCTATATGATCATAATAAATTGTGACGATGGTAAATTGTCTTAATAATGTTTGATGAAAAATTCGATATTTGAACCTATATTTGAACCTATATGATCATAAATTTGAACCTATATTGATGGTGTTGCATCTCGACATTGGATACAAAATATGATATTTGAGTCTAAATGGCCATAAGTTTGATAAATTAGGATGATGGTATTGTGCCTAGACAACCTTGGATTCAAATTTGACTTTTGAGTCTTATTGACATAAAGTTCTATAAACTTAGATGATGATTCTACACCTCGGAAATATTGGATGCAAAATTCATTATTTAAACCTAGATGACCCTAATTTGTTAAATTGGAATGATGGTGTCTCAATGACCATGGATGCCAAATATTATTTTTGACCTACATGATCATATATTTGATTAACTGAGACGAAGATATTATGCCTCAGTGATCTTGGATATGAAATTTGATATTTGATGAACCTAAATTGGTTAAATTATGATGATCGCGTTGAGTACAAATTTATTTGTGTCTAAATAATTCTAAGTTCAATAAATTGGGGTGATGGTTGTGCCCTGTGACCTTGAATGCATAATTTGTTCTTATATGTTCCTACATTTGATAGTTGGAATGATTGTATTGTGTCTTTACTCGAATACAAATTTTGATATTTAAACTTTCTTAAACAAAATGATGTTCGATAAATTGATGTAATGGTATTGTGTTTTGATATCATTGGATGCAAAACTTTATATTTTAGTCTACGCGATCCTCAATAATCGATAAATTAGAATGACAATATTGTTTCTCGATGACGTTGGATGAAAAATTTAATAGTTGATTCTAGACAATCTTAAGTCCGTTAAATTAGGATGATGATATTGTGCCTCGATGACCTTATATGCAAGATTTGATATTTGAACTTAGATTATTCTAAATTTGGTAAATTAGGATGATATTGTGTCTTGATGTCCTCGGATGCAAAAATATGATATCTGTTAGAATATTAGAAAATATCTTATAATATCTTTTATATTATATTAGAGTATCTTGATTTATTTTCTATGATCAATTTATAATCATAGAAAATCTTAGAATATATCTCTTTATTATTATGATTTGTTCCTGATTTAGGATTGAGTCTATGTTTCTTTATAAATAGAGATTAGTATTGAATCTTTTGTGATCAAGTCAGCATTAAACTATTATCAATAATATTCAAACCCTTATTATTTTCTCTCCTCCTTTTCTCTAAAATCCCACAACTTCAACATGGTATCAGAGCCTATTTCGATCCTCCTTGAACGATTCCGCCTCTATTCCGCTGCCAAGTTCCCAACAATTAGGGAATATAATTATAGTTTCTCTTTTCTAACATTCCATCATTCGGTAAGATTTTTTTTCAATAAATCGTGTCCCAATTCCGATTTTTGTATCTTTTCGTTTATTTTTCAGCAGATCAGTCGCAGCACTGTTGCGGTACTGTTCACCACAAAAAAAAAAAAAAAATCTTTGTCGTATCCCTTATCTGTTCCGATCACCAACAAGTTTATCATTAGTCTATTTAAACACATAAACTCTTTGGTCGAAACCCTAAAAACCTTTTTTCTTTCACACATTGAAATCCTAATTTTTGACCTGTCAACTTTTGCCCTCAGAAACACACAACACTTATTCTTTTTTGGTAGGATTTAAACTCAACTTTCTCTTTCAAGTTATTTTTTGATTTTAAGTTTAAGGACTAATGGGTAAAGAGAAAGTTCACATCAACATTGTGGTCATTGGCCATGTGGACTCTGGGAAGTCAACCACCACATGTCACTTGATCTACAACATTGTGGTCACTACTAGTGTTGTTTTGATGAGAAATGTAGATGGTAGGTCAAAGTGTTTTGGTTTTGTCAATTTCGAAAATCCAGATAATGCTACTAATGTTGTGGAGGCATTGAATGGTTGTCCTGATTCTGATTTTGAGAATATTGGGTATCTTGATTCTAGGAATAGTGGTTGCACAACTTGTGGTGTCCTTGGGAAGTGGGCCGTGGGATCAGATTTTTGGTGGAGGAAACTCTCCAGCCTTTGTCGTGGCAGCTGTTGCAGCCCTTATGAGTGGGCTCTTAGCTGATAGATTTGGAAGATTTGCAGTTCAATTGATGGGATTCTTCTTGGTGCACAATTATTTCTCTTCGATAGTTCTAGATATGCCCTTACTCTCCAATTTTGATCAACGAAAATATGTGTCATTGTTCAAACAACCGTTATCTCTCTTGTTTTGGACGCATTTTCTTACTTTGATGATCGATCATGACTTCGTTTCGTTAGAGTTGTGCTGCTTCTTCTTTGGTGTTTGTCATGCAATTTAGTTCTTACTAATAGATTCCAATAGTGGCTTTTATTCCCATGAACGATTATTCTGGTGGTGTCTCTTTTTTCACATATGAATTATATTAGTGATGACTTCTTCCGTTGGTGGTTATTCTAACGGTGTCTTTTATTTTCATGACTTACTTTATCTTGGCAATTTATCTCAGATGCACTGGCCTTGCCTTTATCTCCTTGAGTCTCCACTATTATTGGTTTGAAGCTTCCAAATGCAGTTTTTAGAAAAACGGAGCTTGCTTTGTTTAATTGCCTACCATGAATTTCTCTTAGGCTGATGATCAATCAGACTATTTGGCTAGGCTATATTTATAGCAATTCTCTCCGACTTCACATGCATCCCTGAGTTGCTTTTCCATCTTTTTTATTATTTGTGGGGCAAAATATTGTTTTCTTGTAACAAGTTAAAGCTTAGTAAGCTTTAGCTTGAGGGGGAGTGTTAGAATATTAGAAAGTATCTTACAATATCTTTTATATTATATTAGAGTATCTTGATTTATTTTCTATGATCAATTTATAATCATAGAAAATCTTAGAATATATCTCTTTATTATTATGATTTGTTCCTGATTTAGGATTGAGTCTATGTTTCTCTATAAATAGATATTAATATTGAATCTTTTGTAATCAAGTCAGCATTAAACTATTATCAATAATATTCAAACCCTTATTATTTTCTCTCTTCCTTTTCTCTAAAATCCCACAACTTCAACTATATCTAAGTCTAGATGATATTGAATTTGAAATTTGACGTTGGATACAAAATTTGATAGTTGATTCTACAAAATCTTAAGTTCGGTAAATTATGATGATGATGTTGTGTGTCGATGACCTTAAATGAAGGATTTGATATTTGAACTTAGATGATTCTAAATTTGGTAAATTGGGATGATGTTGTTGTGTCTTGATGTCCTTGGATGCAAAAATATGATATCTAAGTCTAGATGATATTAAATTTGAAATTTGACGTTGGATACAAAATTTGAATTTGAGTCCAAATGATCATAAATTAGGATGATGGTATTTTGCCATAGCTTCTATAAATTTGGATGTAAATTTTATATGTATGATCCCAAATTCAATGAATTGGGATGTATGGTATTGTGTGGCTATATGGTCTTAAATTCGATAAATTGCGATGATGGTAAATTGTCTCGATGATGTTCAATGCAAAAGTTTGTTATATGAACCTAAATGATCTTGAATTTGATAAATTGCGATAATTATATTGTGTGCGTATATAGTCTTAAATTTGATAAATTGTGATGATGGTAAATTGTCTCGATAATATTCAATGCAAAATTTGATATCTGGATTTAAATGGTCCTAAATTTGATAAATTAAATAATTTGTTGTGTACCGACATTGTATGTAAAATATGATATTTGAGTCTAAATAGTCCTTAAGTTTGATAAATTGGGATGATGGTTTTGTGCCTAGACGATCTTGACTGTAAATTTGACTTTTGAGTCTTATTGACATGAAATTCTATAAATTTAGAAGATATTGAGACGATAATATTAGATGCAAAATTCAATATTTGAACCTAAATGACCCTAATTTGTTAAAATGGAATGATGGTGTCTCAATGACCATGAATGCCAAATATGATATTTGACCTACATGATCTTATATTCGATGAATTGAGATGATGATATTGTGCCTCTGTGATTGTGGATGTGAAATTTGATATTTATTCTTGATGAACCTAAATTTGTTGAGCCTCCAGACTTTGGGTACAAATTTTATTTGAGCCTAAATGATTCTAAGCTCAATAAATTGGGATGATGGTGTTGGACGCTCGTGACCTTGAATGCAAAAAAATTTCTTAGATGTTCCTAAATTTGATAGTTGGAATGATTGTATTGTGTCTTTACTTGGATATAAATTTTGATATTTAAACTTGCTTAAACAAAATGAAATTCGATAAATTGATGTTATGGTATTATGAATCGATATTGTTTATGAAATTTTCTATTTGAGTCTAAGTGATCCTAATTTCAATAATTAGGGATGATGATATTGCGCCTCAATGATTTGGAGTGAAATATTATATTTGAGTATTATGATTGTAAGTCAATGAATTGAAATGTTGGTATTGTGCCTTGATAACTTTGGATGTGAAATTTTATATTTCAGTCTAGATGATCCTAAATGATTGATAAATTAGGATGACGATGTTGTGCCTCGATGACCTTGAATGCGATATTTGATTCTAGACAATCTTAAGTTCAGTAAATTAGGATGGTAATATTGTGCCTTGATGACCTTAGATGCAAGATTTAATATTTTAGCCTAGATGATTCTAAATTTGGTAAATTGGGATGATGTTATTGTATCTCGATGCCTTTGGATACAAAAATATGATATATGAGCCTATATGATATTGAATTCGAAAAATTGTGATGGTATTATTATCCCTCAATGCCCTTGGATACAAAAATATGATATTTGAGCCTAGATGATATTGAATTCGAAAAATTGTGATGGTGTTATTGTCTCTCAGAGACATTGGATAAAAAATTTGATATTTGAGTCTAAATTGTCTTAAATTCAATAAACTAGGATGATGATATTATGCCACATATGAACTAGGATGCAAAACTCGATATTTGAGCTTTAGATTATCCTAAATTTAATGAATTAGGATGATGCTTATGTACCTCAATGACATGTTATGATGATGTTATGCCTCAACTTGGATGCGAACTTTGATATTTGGTCCTAAACTTTGATATTTGGTCCTAAACTTGAATGCTAAATAAGATATTTGTGTTTAGATGATATTAAACTTTAAATTGGGATGATGGTATTGTGCCTAGATGACCTTAGATTTGTAAGTTTGATATTAGAGCTTAGATAATTTGAAATTTGATAGTAAATGAAGACGACGGTGTTGTGCCTCGATGACCTTTGAAGTAAAGTTTGATATTTCAGCCCAATGATCCTTAAGATTATGTTGAAAATATTGTTTATGCAAATATTAAATACTATGTTGGATGCTTAGTTAACGCAATACAAAATATTGGTGGTAGAACAACGAAGAACCATTTGACTCAGTAGATTTTTCTTTTGGTGGAACTAGCTTGACGTGAAGGAAGATGGTGTCATAATTTCATTAATAAAACTTATGAAGGAGAAATGTTTTTGATAGGACCCCAATTACTGTTGTGCCAAATGATGAGATATTTAATTCCTCTAAGAATACCAGGCCTACAATATGGAGGGTATATGGGAGGAAGAAAAAGAGGAAAGATAAGGATACAATTAAGGGAACTGCCTAGCTGGCAGTTTGTTATGCATAAGTTGGTTATAAGAAATGAGTAATGGGAATCATTCTACCAAGGATTTGTGATATTAAATAGGTTGCTTCCTATAATTCATTGAACAACAATTTAAGAGGTAAACTATTTTGATACTCTAATAATGCAGATCCTTGGCATTCACAGAAACTAACTTTGGTCACTGTAGAATCAAATACAGCAGCAGCCTAAACTATTTCTTATTGCAAGATGTCCCAAAATCCATGCCTAAAACACTTGATGTCCACCAATACAAAATCAAATATTCTGTATGCTACATGAGGAAAAAACGGTGGACAAAAACATATAAATAAATTACAGAGATCTTTCCTGATTACTAACCATGGCAACCCAAATGATCCAACTTACTCTATTAATGCAATAACTCAAGGGCTTTTTGCAATGTTGGTCTAAACCTATTAACATCAAGCTTTACATTTTGTTTGTCAAAATACACTGACCTAAAGACTTCCCATCCTTGTTTTTCAATTGATGAGGGATCCTTTATAATCATATGATCTAATGGATATTGTTGTAGAAGAGTGCTTTCTTCCAACCTTATTTTATATTCCAAGTACTTTATGTTCATATCCTCTGATGGCTTTGCAAAATCATTTCTGGCAAGCCACTCTACTTGCATCCCACCATAAGGCACAATTTGAATGAAAATTGCATTTTGAGGAAGGAAAAGTATGTTAGTAAGGCCAGCACCATGAACTCCCATTAGTACATCACAAGAGTTCACAGCTTCTGCAATACTCAACATATTCCTCCCTGCTTCCATAACAATGACTTTAAACCCCAACCCTTTAGCCGTTTTTGCTATTTGATTTGTATTGGTGAAGGATCTTGATGTTTTTCTTGAGAGAATCAGAAGCCTAGGCTTCTTACTTTTATTACCATCTCTGATTTTGATTGCACTATCTCTCTTTAATGCATAAGAACTTCTCAAAAAATCCCTGAAGTCTTTGATAGAATAGGAGTACTTTTGAGGGTCAATGCTTAGCTCTTGATAATACCTTTTAAGGCCTACCATCACCCTTGGGAAACAATGCACTTTATCATCTCTATCAATATCCATAATCTTATAATTTGACAGTTTTTTAAGAAATGCTTGGTGTTTGACAATCCACCAAGGTTTCTTGTCAGTTATGATAAGCTGAACTTGTCCATTAAATTGTCTACAAGTCAAAAAAAGTGGAATCATAATGTCACTGAATTCATGGAAGTGGTTTCCAGTGTATCCTGCTGTAGAGAATATTACTGCTGGAATGCTGTGATTTTTGGTGCACTGTGGGACTTGTTGGCTAGTTTTTACTGACCATTTTGTTACATTACTCATTGCATATGCATCACTCTTCCGAGCATAAGGTCTTATACTCCATGACATGTTTTCAGCCAAGATGGTTGTTGTGTGTGATGCAATGTAAACATTGGAGGATTTTCCATGCAATCTGATATCTCCTTCGGTTTGGCAATATTCTGTTCTTGCTTCTGAAACACACAGTGGTTGCTCCACTTTTGTTGTTTCTAATTTTTCAACTGCAAAACAAAGAATGATTAATCCTTCAGCTTATGGAGTTTATTTGAACTTGATTAGGCTCCTCTAATATGAGCAATTAGTAAAGTGAAAAAATCAGGGGTTGATATTTTAACCACCATGATTTGTTATGCATATGCATATAATATCAGTTATTGATATATTTATCAATGGTTGATATTGCTCACTTTAGAGGAGTCTAGTCCGAACTTGAACCATCTTTCAAGTCTCTATCTTATTAAGACAGACAAATCTTTACCTTCAGCTTTTGTTGGAGAGCTCCTGGTGTCATTGATGAAAGTCTTTGTTGTATTATCTTCAACTGCAAAATAAAGTAGTTTCTGTTATATACTCATTAAGGAGGTTGAGGTGTTTATTCATCCAAGTGTATTCTGCCTGTCTTTCTTTTTAACTTTTTTTGATGGAAATTAAGGAGATTGATATGTGTATTCATATAATTAAACCACAACAGAGCTGATATGAACTTGCTTTTACTATTTTGATTTTATTATTACCTTTAGCTAGTTGTTGAGATATTCCAGTGGCATTGACGGTATTCTTTGGTACAACTCTTTCATCTGAAAAATGAGATATTCAAATGATTAAATTAAGGTTTACCTTAAATCCTTTTATCCTTATTGAGATTCAGAAAATCTTACCTTCAATCATATGTAGAGAACTTCTAGTCTCTTCAACAAGTATTTGTGTTACAAGGTCTTCAACAGTAGACCAAGGAATCATCACATAAACAACCACATGTGAGATTCATTTGGCTCAAAAAGTATGCATATATTATTCTTTCCTTAAAAAGCTCTACTGTTATTCTTACCTTTGGCTATTTTTACAGAGCTACTGGTGTCATTGAGCATCAGCATTTTGGTGTCATCACCAACAAAGAGCTTCAGGTTCACTGTGAAGAAACAAAAGAAGTAAAGATATACTCAAAAGGCTACTGTAAGCATGTTACAAAAGGAAATTATTGAAATTATGATTTTAAATTGCAGTCGTGGCCGCAGTTGCAGTTATGCAGTCAACCTTTTTATAACGGTAAAATGCAGACTAATGCATTTAACGCAAATGCAATTGTGGTTGCAATGTCATTGCAGAGATTTTATATTGCAGCCTTAAATTCAGTCGAGGATCACAATTTAGAACCATATTAAGATTTATCTGCATTTCATGCCAAAAAACTAGGAACAAAAAAAACATGCATGCTTGTACTCACAATCATGTATAGGACCCAAGTAAGGCTTAAACACTATACAAAGACTCAAAACCATGAGCAAGAAGCACACAAGTGCTCCATATCCAAACTTTTTCTGCTCATGACGACTAAAGCTTTTGGCAAATATTGTGTCGTAAATCATTTTTTTTTTATCAACCAAAGAACCAAGTAAAAGCCATTCTGATCAAAATTAAGCTGATTAGTGAATGACCATAAAATTTTTGTATACTAAGCTAAGATTTTGAGACAAACTTTGTATATGACAAATGGAAGGTGCTGAGGTGCATTATTTATTTTTATATAAATGAAAAGTTGCTCCCCACGTAGTTGTTAGCTCTTGAATTAGAAGGATTCTACAAAACTAATAAAATAGGGAATGAAAAGGACTGTGGTTGACTGTTATAACACAAATGGAAACATTTTCAATGATTAATTGGTACATATTTGGTTAGGTAATTATAGTTTTATCATATATGAAGCAAGAACTACCAGCCAGCTTTGAAAAGTATTAACCAACTAAAGCTTGTTTAAAATGTTGATATCAATTATTGCAGTTATAAATTACCATACTTGGTCACACATTTAGCTCAACTGAAAACATTTACTAGCTTGCTGCATCAACCTATGCATGAAAATAGTAGCAACTTAATTACTTAACTTAGTGAACAAAAAACCAAGGACAAATTAACAAGTACTAGTTTTTAAATTTTTAATTACTATAATATATATTACTGCTTGGTATGATTATGAATTTAATTAAAGGCACACACTATGGAACAATAAATAAAAAAGCAATAGAATTGTCGGCAAGAAGCAAAGAGTGAGACATTTTAACAATCACAATATTTTTAATTTCTATTGTTTTGGTGGGGTGCATGATATGAGGAATTGGAACAATACATTCGGAAAAGGCTTATATTATATACGTGTGCATATATCTTATCATAAAATTAATTAAATTAAATGTTTGATTTTATACGTTATTGGTAGTTTCCAAACTTAATACTAATTGTTAACAGATTTGATTATTTGATTCTTGAAATGCAAACCACCCTATGCCCCCATTGGTTGAGACATTTAGGCACCATATTACTAATAATTTATTAATAGTATAGCTCTCTTTCTCTCTCTCTCTCTTGGGCTACCCACACACACATACAAATTCAAAATATTTAGTAACAAGCTATATATGAGAATAATTAATTTATAGTTTGAGCATTGATTTACCCAACAAATCCTTGACCTTATATTTTTGTGCATTACCATTAACAGTATTATAGGTTAGAAGTCAATATTAGGTACCAAATTGTGGGACTGGGAAAGATATATAATGCGTGGCCAACGTGTACTGTGTGCTACACATGTTCTAGTTTCTTTTTTTTTTAATCTAAACATAGTTCTAGTTTATGTGCACTAACTAATTACTTCCTCAGTTTGAAGATCATATTTGTAAAAGGAAAGAACACTAAAATAAATGTATTATTAATTCCTATAAAAAAAAAGGTTTTTTTTAGTATTAAACCACCATTAGCAATAGAGATACCTACCATTCTCAATGGAAAAGTTCATTTTTGAGTGTTTAAGTAAATTCTATATGTTATATAAAAAGTGAGTCTTCATTCAAATGTATTACTCATTTATAATATCTAATTATTATAATGATATAAACTTTCAACTTAATAAATGTTACACTTATATAATTTGACTCATTCTCTTTATATATATCAAGTAAGTAGAGTTATAAAGATAAATATTAAGATTGTTAAATTTAAACCATACAATTATAAATGGATTGTCATGATTGAAAGTTATTTAAATATTACATGATCACTTAAAAAAATCATACAACTTTGTGTTATAATTTTAGCAATTCATAATTAAATTAATAGCTAAAGTTCATTCATCTCACTTTCTCATAATAAAAGTTCTCTTATATTTGTGTTAGAAAGAAAGAGAATAGAGATCAAGTTATAGAGTAATTATGAGTAAAGTTACTTTGCTTAATACTCATATATATTTTTAACATTGCTGGATTTATAGAACTCAAATTAAACTCAAAATTTGTGGTTAAGTTGAAAGAGACTTAAAT
>JBBPBR010000003.1:446676-469223 GCA_037974775.1 Cicer pinnatifidum | reverse complement strand
GAACATTTAATTGAATCAATTAATTTCTTAAAATATTTAAATTTCATTATTTTAAGAAAGTATTAAAATTCCAAAAAAATTACATTTTCATCGTCTAAAATGTTAAATCTTAAAAGGAATGGTACAAAGATATTATGGTCATTCATTAGGATGGTTTTTATTTTTGAGATTGTATTTTAATTAGTACTTTAACATAGAGTTTGGTTTTTGAGTGAAAAAAAAAATGATTTACAATACCATATTTTGTCAAACCCATAAACAAAATAGTTTTGTTAAATTATTTGGATGATACAATTATTTAGTTTGATTTTTATATCTCTGAATAAAATTTACAATATACACTATTTTGATTAATGTTAGAAAATTTAGTTTATTTTATAATTAAAATAAAATTGTTTATGTAATTTTCTTATGAATTATTCCCCAAGTTCTTTTTATAAAAGATATTTGAGTTATAATTTCATCAATAAAAATTGATTTATTCAATTAACAATATAGATAAAATAATTAGTAGTATTTAACTTTCTTTTTTTTTTTTAGGATTTTGAAATGGTGGTTGGGTTATGGAGCATTTGTGTGCTTCTTATTTATGAGTCTTTGTACAGCGTTTAAGCCTTACTTTGGTCCCATACATGATTGTGAGTGCTTAACATCTTCTCTCTACTCATTTGTATTAATTACTAAGGTTAACAAACTATAATTTTTTTAGATAACAATAATACATAAAAAAAATTTAGCCAAATGATTCTGACACGTGTTTGTTTATGTAATGATTATTTGGTAAAATGTTGAAGACAATGTAAATGGACACTAGGATGGTAATTATAGGGACAGTGGAGGCTAATGATTATGCAGTTGAAAAATTAGAGAGAAGAAAAGCAGAATACTGCCAAACCGAAGGAGATATCAGAGTGCATGGAAAATCCTCTAATGTTTACATTTTGTCACATGAAACAACAATCTTGGCTGAAAACATCTCATGGAGTACTATAAGGCCTTATGCTCAAAAGAGTGATGCACATGCAATGAGAAGTGTAACAAAATGGTCAATAAAATCTAGCCAATAAGTTCCACAGTGCTCTAAAAATCATAATATTCCAGCAGTAATAAAATATAGCCACTTCCATGAATTCAATGACACTACCCTTCCACTTCCACTTCAATTTAATAGACAAATTCAGCTTAAAAAGTTGTCAAACACCAAGCATTTCTTAAAAAATTGTCAAATTATGAGATTATTGACATTGATAGAGATGATGAAATGTATTGTTTTCCAAGGGTGATTTTAGACCTTAAAAGGTATCATAAAGAGCTAAGCATTGACCCTCAAAAAGTATTCTTACTCTATCAAAGACTTCATGGATTTTTTGAGAAGTTCTTATTCATTGAAGAGAGATAGTGCAATCAAAATAAGAGATGGTAATCAAAGTAAGAAGCCTACAATGGCTTAAGGAAAAAAAATCAAGATCCTTCACTACTACAAATGAAATGGCAAAAATGGCTAAAGGGTTGGAATTCAAAGTAATTGTTATGGAAGCAGGGTGGAACATGTTGAATATTGCAAATGTTGTGAACTCTTTGTTATGGAATTAGGAGTTCATGGTGCTGGTCTTACTAACATACTTTTCCTTCCTCAAAATGCAAATTCAAATGTGCCTTATGGTGGGAAGCAAGTGGAATGGCTTGCAACAAATGATTTTGCAAAGCAATATAAAATAAGTTTGGAAGAAAGCACTCCTATAAAACAATATCCATTAGATCATGTGATTATAAAGGATCCCTCATCAATTTAAAAACAAGGATGGAAAGCCTTTAAGTCGATCAGTGTATTTTGACAAACAAAATGTAATGCTTGATGTGAATAGGTTTAGACCAATATTGCAGAAAGCTCTTGAGTTATTGCATCAATAGATATGGTTTTAGTTTTATGATCCAGTAAAGTGAATGAGTGAACAATTGAACTATAAGTCATATATTATTTTACTCAAACCAATCAAATTTTTATTTTTGCAAACCATGGCTAGAGTCCATTTCACTTAACAATGAGTCATATTAAATTTTCATGATTTAAGGGAAATGAAACTGAGCAAAAGATTGAAATGTAAACAAGATTTCCACTTTCCAGCCTCTGAATATTTGTTCACTCTTAATAACGGATACTGTCATCAGCTCAAGTATTAGTTCAACAACTTTGGAAGAAAAGGAATTCAGACAAAGGAGGGAGAAGAAAGACTGAATTCGCAGGATTATACTTCTCTTTCACTCTCTTAGATAATAGATATATATACTTACTTCTTTATTCACTTTTCGTTCCTCAAGAAATTAGCAATTGTCTTTGGAGAGTTTTTCCAAATCTATAAAATGTTTTGTTGACATAGATTCTCCTTGGTGGATGCTCACGTCACATACCCTCTGCTTGATAATTACTCTATGTTGGCCTCGTAACACATGCGTAGATACAATGGATTACACAAGTATAAGTTCCAAGCTGCTGTTGCATAAGAGTCCCACATCGCCAGTACACAAACGCAACTAAGTAGGTGTAACATATAAAAACAGAAGCGAGCCTCACTTTCAACTCATACCTTTCTCGGCCTTTTGGCTAAGATCAAGTGTAGTATCTGTTCTTATCAGTTTAATATCTGATATGTGGTCCAATGGACCACACGATATTAAATTACTTTTTTGAGGGGGAGAGGCCACTTCAGTAGCTTGCTACTGGGCTTCTCGTGGGTCGCTCATGCGTTGCACTACTGCATGGGCTGGCGCACCCCACCAATCCAAGTATAAATTGTTTTGGCCGTTAAATTTATATTATTTTCCATATTTGTAAGAATATATAATTAATTTATGAGATAAAAATTTTAACTTAGGTTCCAACAAATATTAAGTGTCTATTAAATCATTCAACCCTCCAAAATAAAGGCCTAACAAATCAAAACGGGCTTGATTTTATACGAGGGCACTAACTAATTACTCATATTTTAGTTATTTTTAAATTTGAAGTAAAATTAGCTCTCTAATTTTATTTAGTTATACTTCATCTTTTTTTTTTAATTAATTTTTCATTTCTTAAAATATGTACAAAACTGTAATTTAGATGTTTCGTTTTAAATTGCTACGATTGATATTTTAGCAATTTCATCATTTTTTATACTATTTCTATCTTTTATTATAAGACTCTTTTACATTTTTTCTTTATCTCTTAATGTAAGTCCTTTTACAATATTCAATACATTAATTTACCAATGAAAAACGCAACATCTTTTATATCAACAATTATGTAAAGAATAAATACTTCATAATGTTTATTTAACAATTTTATTACAACAATCATTTTCTTAATACATGTAAAATGTGTAGAGAGTTCGTATGATAAGAGATGAAAAGAGAATAATTTTTGTAAAATTAATGTATGATTTTCTTCAAAAGAAATAAAAAACACAGCATATTCATTTTTTCTTCAACTTAGAAAATTAATAAATGTTAAATTAAAAAAATACTAAAAAAAATCAATGATTCAATCTAATAATTCCTCTTCCAACAAAGCCCACTTCCATCAATCATAATCTTCATCACAAAAATCTATAAACCTCAAAATAAAACCCAAAAATTCAAATTGGAAAGTGAAATTTGGGAATTTTGGGTTTTCACATTCATAGCAATCATCATCATTCTATGAAATTTATAAGATTGAACATGCATTGTGACTTCAATAGTTTTTGGATCTTTGGTAGCTACTTAAAACGACGTTTTATTATAAACTACGTCAAATTTATTAGTTTAAAAACTTGATTTAATTTATTTGTTTCGAGATGTATTTAAAAATTCACTATTTGTAGAAAATAGCACTTGACTATGAACCGATTGTATTTAATAATAAACTAGTTTTTTACGGGAAGTTAATAATTAACCTTAATACTAACTTGATTTATGAAAATATGTTGGCGATTACAATTGACACACAAAGGAGGTCACCGAGAAATGTGGGGTTTCACACATCACACACACATGTAACAAAGTCATCATGCTTAATGCACACACTTTTATATATCTGAATAAATAAAAATAAAAACTCGTTTCGAGAAGGAGGAGGTGTGCATTAGAAAAGCAAGTGCAATTCATGACAAATACTGATGAGTATCGGTGTCTCAAAATTGACGGTAAGATGACTGCGGTTATATAGTGGTCCCCACCGGTTTGTTGTTTCTTATAATTCTGTCTCTAAATGGGCGGTGACATTTAACTCTATCTATCTATTACTCATTTGCCTCATTTATTTTATTTTTTATCATTTATGTAAAATTAAATTTTCAGTAAATTAAGTTCATATAATATATGTCTGACTTCACGTAACTTATTTAAATATAGTTAAAAAACGAAAGTAAATTAAGTTCATAGAATATATATCTGATTTCACGTAATTTATTTAAATATAGCTAAAAAATGAAATATAAATAATAAAAATGTATAATAGGTATTTTTATTATACCTCATTCAAAGTTCATAAGAATTAGTGAAAAATCATATTTATTTTATAAAAATAGTATTTGATTTATTTAATTTTTTTTTTACGTTTCATTAAAAATGATTGTAATGATTTTCATTTTATAACAAAACGAAGCTTCTATATTTACTAATAAAATATATAAATTTAGATTCAATTTATCTGAGTTAAAATGATTTGACACATAAATTAAATAATTTTTTATAATCTTTTTTAATATTTGGTGTAAATTTTAATTTAAAGTTCTGTTTTAAAGACTTTGCTTTGCATTCAACTAGTTCTAAATGAATGAATTCAACTAGTTTTTAAAAATGTAATTTATTTAATATATTTATTTTATATTTAAATGTTTCTAAAATACTCTTTTACTATGTACAAGAATTAACTCCAACTTCTCATATCCTACCATGAATTTCAATAAAAAAAAAAATCTTAAGACAAGCTAATAAATTAATTATAATATATCTAACTAATAAAGTATATATTTAAAATGATTTAATTCATATATACTTAATAAAAAAATTACTTTGAGATTCATTCATAATCGTTGAACCACTTACAATATTTAACTTTAATTATATTGGATTAAAACATCATTTAAATAATGATTTCTAATTAATTGTCAATGTATCACAATCAATCTCTGTTTAAAATAATAATAAACTTATTTAATAATTTAAAATAAAATTTATATATAGTATTTCACCTTCCATGATTTAGTTTTTTCTTAAATAATTTTTCTCCCTTTTAAGTGTTTTAGTTTGGAACTCTGTCACAGCTCACAGCAAGTATCACTTTTTGACATAAAGAAAACAAAGAGAGAGTGTATGAAGTCATAAAAAGAAAAAGATGAGAATTGAGAGAAAACAAGTGATAGCAGAAGTAAAGAGGCAACTATGGTTAGCAGTTCCTATGTCATGCATTGGACTCTTACAATACAGTCTTCAAACCATTTCTGTTATGTTTGTTGGACATGTTGGTACTCTCCCTTTATCTGGTGCTTCAATGGCCACTTCTTTTGCCTCTCTCACTGGCTTCAACCTACTGGTCAATATTTATACTTTTTCTATGTAATATTTGTTTATTTTCGATGTGGGACTTGCTGACACCAATACATATGTTTTTATGTCTAAACTCTTATATCAACTAATAAGTAAATATTTACATACAATTTTTTTGATTATCAGATGGGAATTGCTAGTGCACTAGACACATTTTGTGGTCAATCAAATGGAGCAGGACAGTACCATATGCTTGGAATATACATGCAAAGATCAATGATTGTTGTTTCAATTGTGAGTGTATTCCTTAGTATCATATGGGCAAACACAGAATCAATTCTAGTTTTTATGCACCAAGACAAAGCTATATCAAAAGAAGCTGGTTCATATGCATTTTTCATGATACCAAGTTTGTTTGCATATGGTCTTCTTCAATGCATTCTCAAGTTCTTGCAAACACAAAACATTGTCCTCCCAATGGTTTTAACCTCTGGAATCACAGCTTTGGTTCACATACTTTTGTGTTGGGTTTTGGTTTTTCAAATTAAGCTTGGAAGTAAAGGGGCAGCATTATCAAATTCTATATCTTTTTGGGTTAATGTGTTATTGATTTCTCTTTATGTGAAATTTTCATCTTCTTGTAAACAAACATGGACAGGATTTTCAAAGAGAGCACTGCATAGTCTCTTTGATTTCCTTAAACTAGCTGTTCCTTCAGCTCTCATGATCTGGTAATTTTTTTTTTAACTCAAAAGTAATGGTATTATTAATTTACAAAAATTAACTATATTCTTGGATATTTATTGTTGTGACAGCTTGAAAGTGTGGACATTTGAATTAATGGTTCTCATGTCTGGTCTTCTTCCTAATCCAGTATTAGAAACTTCAGTGCTTTCAATATGGTTAGTAATACTATTATATCTCAACCTCAAATATTGAGAACATTCTTTAATGCATATTAATTTGTTATGTCTCCTATCTCTTCTAAGTGTCTAATGTTATTAATTAAAAATAAATGTATATTTTCAGCCTTAATACATTTGGTCTAGCTTGGATGATACCTTTTGGGTGCAGTGCTGCAGTAAGGTATTTTATGATCACTTGCCAAAATTATATTGGCTTTACTATTGTTTGAATTGTCTTATTTGAATTTATTTATTGACACAAATTTTTGTAAAATTATTCAATAGAGTTTATAAAAACAACTTATAATATATACATTTCAATTTTTAATATAAGCAAAAAATGAAATATATTTACGCGAAATTTATTGAATTTAATGGATGAATATGACAGCATACGGGTGTCAAATGAAGTGGGGGGTGGAAATCCCGAGGGTGCAAGTCTAGCAGTTCGAATGGCATTATCCTTAGCATTCATTGAAGGTGCATTTTTAGTATCAACTATGATTCTATTGAGGAATGTGTGGGGCCATCTTTATAGTGATGACAAACAAGTAATCAAATACATCTCATACATGATGCCAATTTTGGCTCTTTCTAGTTTCCTTGATGCCATTCAAAGTACACTTTCAGGTAATATACTATTCTATTTATTTATTTATTTATCTCTTTCAGGTAATTCACTTATACTAACATGAGTTATTACGGTTTCGATGGTTCAGGTGTTCTTGCAGGATGTGGATGGCAGAAGATTGGTGCCTATGTGAATCTTGGTTCATTTTATATTGTAGGTGTACCATGTGCCGTTGCATTAGCCTTTTTTCTGCACATGCGTGACATGGTAAATATTGATGCATACTACTATATAAATAACTCACCATATCTTTACTGTTTTTTTATTTTCTCACTAGTGTTTTTTTTTTTTTTTTTGTGAAAAAATAGGGGCTGTGGTTAGGGATTATCTCTGCATTTATTGTGCAAATATTATTGTACACTATTTTTACGTTTCGTACTAACTGGGAGGAAGAAGTAAGCAAAATCAGAATAACTCAACATTCATTATTATTGTGCTTATTTTTGTTTTTCATTGCATTTATTTATTTATTTATTAGGCAGGGAAGGCTCAGAGCAGAGTTAAGCAATCCACCGTGACGCCTGATACTACTCTCAGAGACAGCATATCATCTCAAAAACTTGAACAAATTCCCTAATCAATTTTGCTTTTTGCTTTTATCATGTTGAATCATAGTAAAACCTTCCGCCAAACAAATAGTAATGTGTTATTATACTGTTACACCAAAACACTACTAATCAGTAATAGTTACTTATAACATGTTTACTAAATTAGCCAAATCGAACAAAAATTTTAAAAAGACTTAAGGGTGAGAACAGAAGCTTTCTAAAAAGATTCCGAAGGATTTGGGTTTTGTAATTAAGTATTAGCTCACCATATTGGTTTTGTTTGAAAAATAAAAAATTCAAGCAATTGGATTTAATACAAATTTAGGCAAATAAAATCTTGAATTTAATTTAATTTTATTATTATTGAACATGCATATTAAGAAAACAAAGTTAGAATTATATTCAATATATTAAAGAAAAGTATAAGGAACGGAAGTTGGGTGTGGCAGAAAGAGACTAGTTTTCCAATATGGTGAACAAAGTTCGAATTCTAACCTAGAGAAGTCTATATTTAAGATTCAACAACATCTCAAATAAGATTACCTCTAGTCAAAAAACTTAAGGAAAAAAAGTTACAATGAGCATAAACTATGTAAAGAGCTGGAAGCTAAAATCATGGTCCTCTTAAGGGACCCTCTTCCCTCAAAGTCTGAAAATAGCATTTTCCCCTGCTATGTACGTTGGCTTTTTCTTCTGTTTTTTCCAAAAAGAGCACACTTTCCTTCTTCAACATCCTAACAAATTGAGGAGAGGAAGGGAAGTTTCACTATATCAGCAGCATCTGTATTTGAAACATATCCATCAGTGCGAGTGTACCACTTACAAACAATTCACATTAAAATCAGTGGGACCATTTTGCCTACTCAGAAGTCTATCTATCCATTTTCAAATTTGTCTTACTCACCAAGGAACAATGCAATGTCACCATTCATCTTCTATCCTCCACAAATCCATTTCATCATTTATTTTTTTCTTGGTTCACAAACACCCTTTAACCATTGCCACACTGAAACATGTGATCTTAGCATCTTATCTTCTCATTTTCCCAAACAACCTTTCATTACAGCAACATCCTCGTCAATCTTCATTCACTATACCAATGGCAGATGCCAAAAACAATCCCAATGCTCAGATTCTTGAAGAACTAGAGGCTTTGAGTGAAACCCTTTACAAATCACACACATCCGCCACAGCTCGAAGAACAGCTTCGCTTGTTCTGCCACGAAATACTCCTGCTCCATCCATTGAAGATGACTATCACACGACAAAATTTGATGATGAAAGCAATAATAAACCACGAGCTCGTCGCATGTCCTTATCCCCATGGCGATCAAGCTCAAAGCATGAAGATGGAATTTCCAAGACAGAAACCAAAGTAGTGGCAGGTAACAGATCGATTGATTTGGGTGAGAATGAGAAGAAAGGGATTTGGAAGTGGAAGCCTATGCGGGCTCTTTCGCATATTGGAATGCAGAAACTAAGTTGTTTGTTCTCTGTTGAAGTGGTTGCTGCTCAAGACCTTCCTTCTTCCATGAATGGCCTAAGGCTAGCTGTTTGTGTAAGGAAGAAGGAAACAAAGGATGGTGCTGTTAAGACAATGCCGTCGCGTGTTTCACAAGGAGCTGCTGATTTCGAAGAGACACTTTTCATCAAGTGCCATGCTTATTACACCAACACCAATGGCAGTGGGAAGAAGATTAAGTTTGAGCCACGTCCCTTTTGGATTTACCTTTTTGCCGTTGATGCTCAAGAGCTTGATTTTGGAAGAAGTGCTGTGGATTTGAGCGAGTTGATTCGAGAGTCCGTTGAGAAAAACCAACAAGGGGCTCGAGTTAGGCAATGGGATACGAGCTTTGGGTTATCTGGAAAGGCAAAAGGAGGAGAACTTGTTTTGAAACTTGGTTTCCAGATTGTGGAGAAAGATGGAGGAGTTGATATATATAATACTAATAGCAATAGTCCAATGGAGAGTTCAAAGTCCAGCAAGTTGAGTAGTTTCTCATCTTCTTTTGCACGCAAACAATCAAAGACATCCTTCAGTGTGCCTAGTCCTAGAATGACGAGCAGAAATGACGCATGGACTCCTTCACATTCACATGGAGGTGGCATTCAAGGAATGGATGATTTGAATCTTGATGACCCAAACCCAGTTCAGGATTCCTCTTCTTCTGCTCAGAAAGTTGATGACCACATAGAACAGATAGAGGATTTTGACCTTCCAGATTTTGAGGTTGTTGATAAAGGGATTGAGGTTCAAGAGAAGGAAGAAGATGAAGGAGGGGAATCAGATAAATCTGTAGAAGAAAAACCAGTTGCAGACGAGGTTGTGAAGGAAGTAGTGCACAATCACGTGCACCATGCTAGATTGTCTGAGCTTGATTCAATTGCCCAGCAAATAAAAGCTCTTGAGTCAATGATGGGAAATAATGGTATGAACAAGTTAATGAACATAGAGGAAGAGACAGAGGCATTGGATGCAGATGAAGAAACTGTGACTAGGGAATTTCTTGAGATGTTTGAGGATCAAGACAACAAAGAATACTTATTCAATCAACCTGAGATTCCACATTTACAACTCGAAGAAGGACACGAAGATTCTCCTACAGATGGAGGAGAATCCAAAGTATATATTTCTGATCTTGGTAAAGGCTTGTGTTGCGTGGTTCGAACAAGAGATGGGGGCTACTTGGCTTCCATGAATCCTTTGGATGTTGCTGTGGCTAGAAAAGATACTCCAAAGCTGGCAATGCAGATGTCAAAGCCTTTTGTGTTGGCATTGCAGGAATCCGTGAGCGGTTTTGATTTGTTTCAGAAATTGGCCAGCGTTGGTCTTGATGAACTCGGCTCTCTAGTTTTATCCTCCTTGATGCCGATAGATGAACTGATAGGTAAAACTGCAGAGCAGATTGCTTTTGAAGGCATTGCATCAGCCATCATACAAGGTAGGAACAAGGAAGGAGCGAGTTCTAGTGCTGCGCGCATAGTTTCTGCTTTGAAAAGCATGTCGACCATTATGAGTTCAGGAAGGAAAGAACGAATATCAACCGGACTTTGGAATGTTGATGAAGATCCAGTTACTTCAGAGAATCTTCTTCCAATTTCAATGCAGAAGATTGAGTCCATGACAGTTGAGGCATTGAAAATTCAAGCTGACATGGCTGAGGAAGAAGCTCCGTTTGATGTTTCTGCACTCAGCTCAAAGAAAGGGGAAAATGGGAAAGATCTTTTGGCTTCTGCTATTCCACTTGAGGATTGGATTAGAGACCAAAGCTTAAACTACAACAACGGTGCTGCAACTTCAAGTTCTGATGGTGGACCTGAAAGAGTTACAGTGATATCGGTTGTCCAACTGCGGGATCCAATGCGACGCTATGAAGCAGTTGGAGGTCCTGTGATGGTGCTTATTCATGCAACACGTGCCAGCACGAAGGGGGATGAGGAGGAGAAGAGATTCAAAGTAACAAGCATGCATGTAGGAGGTTTCAAGGTTAGGAGTTCCACAAAGAAGAATGCATGGGACAATGAGAAGCAAAGATTAACTGCAATCCAATGGTTGGTTGCATATGGATTGGGAAAGGCAGGGAAAAAAGGGAAGCCGGCATTGGCAAAGGGACAAGACCTGCTATGGAGCATTTCCTCGCGGATTGTGGCGGATATGTGGCTCAAAACCATGAGAAATCCAGATGTCAAGCTTGGAAAGTGATTTGTTATGCCTAGGAAATAGTCTTGCATTCATGTATCATAAAATGTTTCATTCATCATAGAAAGTTTCATTGTGCTGATTTGTGAATACAAAAATTGTGTAAATGTCATGCAAGCGATATCATTAGTTGTTTTTGTAAAAGCCAATAAAATTTATGAGTCGAATATAGGACGTGTGATATTTGAATGATAAAAAGGGTAGATTATCTTTACAAAGGTCTGAAACTGAGTCACCATATTTGATCTTTTTTTCATTTTGATATTTCTTTCTTTTTCTATTTGCCCTTTTTGTGTTCTTTCGACATGTCAGTTCATATTTGTTGATTTGGTTTGATAAAATATAAATACAGAACATGTATTTCGGCAGAAAAATAATAATAAAGATTTATCTAGTCCTGCACATCCGTGACTCCTACTTTAAATTAAAGGCTTAAGAATATAGAGAAAATCTTTACACCAAACCAAACCCAAAATAAGAACCACCTTCAATGCACATAACAACACATCTACGTATCCATTGACACTGTTTCATTATCTTTGATCAACATAGAAAAATGCCCGTGAAAATTTCACTTAAGATGCAACAATCCAAAAACCATGATTTGTCACTATTATAAAATAAATAAGTCAGAATTGCTAGATTCATCTGAGATGCAACGAACCTGACATATCATCATATTGTATATCTTATTAGACTTCACACTAGATTTCCTTTTCCACTCTTCCAAAAAGGGAAGTTCCTTTTGATACAAATTTATTCAGAATTTACCAAGATTTGCCCAATTAATATATCATTTTCCCCACTGGTTTATAGAGTTGCAATTATTTTGATCCATTTGATTTTACTTATTACAAAAATAAGGTTCGAAAGAACACTTGTCAACAATTTTTCTGCATTTGTTCTAGTGTTATTTTATGGCACTCATCAAGATTTTAGAAAAATTTGATCACATGTAACATTGTATGAAACCGAATACTATACAAGAAAAAGGCCAAAAAGTTATAAGTTCAATGAAATTGTTAATATGAATAAGTGATCACACTTGATAAAATAGGATTAGAAATGAAAGTATTAAATAGAAAGTTGGAGCAGCATCCATTATAGAAGAAATAAAATTTAAAAGATCTCATCTTAAATAAGACATGTTTGGAAAAGATTACCATAAAAAATACTGGTAAGAGTATAGATCAAGAAGGAAGAGAAAAAAAAATCAAATCATTAAGAGATATTTGGATTCAAATTGTTTATCTTGACACGTGAGTCATAATAAGATTTTGCAACACTGTTGAATAATAAGACGTTATGATATTGTTTGATTTATGCAGCTAACTTCACCTAAAGGGGAAAAAACTTTGGCTTGTCATTGTTGTCCGTTTTGGCAAGCAACAAATCCAAAATCCACAAGATTTTCAATATCAGTGCTCATTGTTATGCTATTCTAGTGTAACTATCACATAACAAGACAAGATAATATTTAAGCTCAAGAGAATATCACTAACGGACAAATTCACAAGAACACAAAACAAGTAGTAAATATAACTTCCACAACAAAATTGTGTAAAATTTCATCGAATAGAACGCGTCCGAAAGCATAAAATTCAGATTGACTAATTCGATATGTAATTATCATGAAAATATCATGAAATAAAAACTTCAATTCAAAGTACCTATACATTTCAGTTTCCTGGATTGTATGTAAAGTATACAGCTAAACAGTACACAAGTACAAATAAGCAACTCACCTCAATGAACTTCAACTGCTTCAAATTATCTACATGAATCTTTCTTTCCAATAAGTCAGAAACTCATAAGTATCAAAAGAACGAAAGGAAAGCTATATATCAACCTGACGACACCGACACCAAAATGCAGTGCCTCCACTTCGGCCTCGAGCAACAGCTATTTCATCGTCAACATAAAACCAGATGAAGAAAGGATCCTTAGTGCTTGGTTCCCTGTCTTCCTTTTGTCCAAGGCTGATTTGTAGAGGTTTTAAAGGTCCAACTTTTATTCGAAGGTTCTCAAAAATGAAAGACAGTATTCTGTTTTTCCACGAAAGTTTGCCTTCAAATGTTAATTGTCCAACGGGTCCAAGATATACACCATTTTCGATCCTCTTAGCCTAACAATTCATAAACATAACTTAACATTTACTTAGACACAAGAAATCAGAAAAATACCAGAGCCTTTTTCTAAAGATATTTTAGATACAGGTTGATGATTTGGCATATGCAACACTTTCAAGTAATGAAACAAACAACAGCAATACAACATTTCTTGCATGAGAAGAGTTAAGAAGGCAATGAAAATCTATTTTAGAGGCCTTATTAACTCATACACAAGGGTCATTACACACCAAAAATCCGCACAACCTCAGAAAAGTAGCACCATCACAATATTCAATGCATAATTAACAGTTCTCTCTCTCCTGTCCTTAATATATGTTAGAATATTAGAAAATATGTTTTAGGATTGGTTTACAATCTTAGAGTACCCCTTAGGATTAAATTTTATATTTTTTATTATTATGATCTATTCCTAATTTAGGATTAGGTATATTTATCCCTATAAATAAGGATTAATCCTGAGCCTTTTGTATCAAGTCTTGAGTCTTTTCATTATTCAAACCTTTTGGCATTCTATTGGAACCCTAGCCTCCTTTCTCATTCTCTCTTTCTCTATGACTCTCTATTGTTAGCAAGTTAAAAAGTTATATTTTAAAAGAAATTGAATTAGATCACAAAATGAGAATTCAGTTCAAAACTCAACAATACAGAAGAGTGAAAGCTTCTCATTATTCAGATGAAGGGTTCATTCATTTTTTGTTTCCCACTTTAAATAGACTCTTATGTATCAAGAATGAAATAGAGATAGTAACATAGGAAAGAGACTTACAGTAGCATCAAATCTCTGAACAGCTGTGAGAGGAAAGTATCTACCACCTTCTAATTTTTTCTAAAAATCAGCACAAAATTATCATAGTAAGCATAAATTACTAAAGATGGTTTAAACCAGAATCATACAAAATAATAGAAATATGTTAACCTTTGCAGTAAAAACTAGCATCCAGGTTCTCCCAGGGGATTCCTTTCCTCCAAGGATTTCAAGAAAACCAGAAGGATCAACTTTTGCTTTCTCAATGACAGAAAGTGCAGAAAGAATCTCCTCTAATGGCACCTTTCTTGTTTTAGCTGCATTTTTTAGCACTTTCACACTTTCCTCTACTTCCTAAGTAAAGAAAGATATTAAAAATTAAATTATATATTTCAATTCAAAACAGAAACCCCATTAAAAAGTTCAAACTTTGAGCTAATATCTGCCTTACAAAATTGACCAAGTTTTCAAAGTGAAAGGTGAAAAGGGTTCACTAAAGATTCAAACTTTAGCATTTTAACCTTTTCAATTTTGTAAGACACCAAAACAAAACTTTGAAAACATTAATGGTAATAAAGCAAAATGAACATACAAAGGAAAATATCATAATACCCTTTTGGGTTTCTCGTCCTCAATGACAGGTGGGGTTGAGGAAAGTTGATCTCTTTCATCAAGAGTGGCTCTGGTTCTTGTTCTTTCTCTGTGATATTGAACAAGGTGATGTTTTGTTGTTTTTCTGAGAGGAGTGGAATTGAGAGGCTTAAAAGATGGAAATGAAGTTGAATTTGGGAAATAGCTTTTGAATGATGAGATATGTAACACATGAATTGGTGTTGTGTGTGAGTTCATTGCTATTTGCAATGTAGCAGCTATGATATATCTTTCACTTTTGAACCATTTTGTATATAGTTTTGGGGCAAATGAAGCAATGGCCATACACATTTTTTTCTGTTTCATTTGTACTCTATTTATGTGGTCCTCAAGATTCTATTAACGTTATCGGCATGATTAATAGTGACATTTTTTTTACGGAAGTGATTAATTAATAACATTGTTCTAAATTTTAAGCACCTTTTTCCTTTTTGAGATAAATCTTAGCACAGTTAATTTGTTTTTTTTTTAAAATTATCAATCCTCTCGTCTTAAGTTTTTATCATAAAAAAAAACCCATGATATAAGTAATTTTAGTAAATGAGACAAATTAAAAAACGTAATTAATTTTGTTGATTTTATGAAAAAATTGTAGCTTATTTTCCAAAATTACTCTTCACTGACTTCATTTAAAATGGTATGAAAAATAAAGACTACAAGAATTGAAAAAATAAGAGTAATAAAAAGTTTTAGATATAGTAAGAAAAATAAAATATATCATAAAAACTGTAAGGTGGGGTAAAATGAGACAATTTTCTTTGCAAAATTTTTAAATACTGCTGCAGTTTAAGGATTGAACACCTAAATGGCAAAAGTAGTAGAGAACATTCACAGCTCCCTCTTCTCTTCTATTTGGATTCCCTTCTGCAGTCTCATCTAATTTTTCTCATTATTTTTGCATTTTTATCAAAATTTTGCAAAACCAGTATGTGTCTACATTTGGAAGACCACCACCAGACCACCCACCCACGGGAATCTGCCACCAATCATAATCGCAGTTTTCTTCAGCTTGGCCAATTTTGAATTGAATCCGACTGATGTCCACCCCTATCTAAAGATCAATGCGTCTAGAATATGAGGCACCGTGTCATTTATAAACAATTCAGTAATATTTTACGTATTTCATGATCAATTGCTCCATCCTACAATGCACGTTTCAGTAGGACTAACTACCACATAGTATTACGTCAAATCGCATGGCATATTAGTTCATTTTCGACTTGTAAATTCCCAATTCTACAAAATTCCACCATGTATACTCAGTAATAGTAGTATAAAGAATTCATTTATCAACATAAAATAAAATATGCCCTAGTCAACTGTGACTAGAAAATTTGTTCGATTGCTGTTATTCTAAAATATGAATAGTCATCAGACGCCACAGCTAATCAGGTGGATCGATTCAAAACCATCAATTTTCAATTATATATCTCATGTAGTATGGTTGGAAGCCGCCAACCGTATAATACTGAAGCAACCAGGCCTTGTTCAGCCGCATACAAGTACATGGGCACCAGCTGCAACAAATAACTCTTCGTTGAGTACACCCCAAGAAAAAGGAAAACAAAATTCCGAAATGAAATGGATATGTGAATTATGCCCTAATGCTGCCACTCCATTTGTCTCTGCAGGAATAATGTCATCATGTCCATGATTAGTCATTGTTAAGTTGAAAAAACAAAGGTAAAAACCAAAAATTGATGTTGACTGTTCCCATGCAAGTGACCCAGTGGCAGTAGCAAGTTAATTTCCTAGTCTATTCTCGTAAAATCATTTTATTTGTCCAATATGCATAAAAACACCAGAAAAATCTATAGACATGACGATTAGAACATGATGCAAAATATTTGATATTTTAGGCTCAATCATTTGCATGTTGATTTCCAAATAAAATGCCATTTGTTTAAATTTCTCTAGATACAAAAGATAATGACAATAGAAAAGTCCTCTAATAACTGCAAAAGTAACAGATAAAAGTATCAGGTTATTCAAACCATGGAAAACCAGATGAACAACATTACATAGTTGACAATTAAAAGCAAGTGCAGGACGACAATGCATATGAAATAATTCTTTACCTCTAGTCAAAAATTTTACAAACTCAAAGAGCATTGACTTTTCCCACAGCAACAGTTTTTCCTGCAGGACAGAGCAAGTCATACAGCTTGAACATATATTAACATCATAACATTTGCAAGTTGACCGATTCATCTTAATCCTTACCTTCAGTGCGAAGAGTGAACCTCCCTAGTTGTGGAAAATCAGAGAACTTCTCAATGCATATCATGTTATTAACCTGCAAGCACAACACCAAAACAAGATGAAAATAAACTCGTTTCAATAAAAAGCCGAATGTTAACGAGTACCCTTGAGGTACTTGTTAAGGATTCAAAAATAGAACTTTTTAAGGCCAACATATTAAGTACCATATTATTAATTAAATAATGTGTATCTTTAGATTTCTTAACAAATTCCCTTGTGCACTTAATTAACAAGGCACGGATGAAAAAATAAAAAACCAAACTAGCATCAGCAATGAATGCATCTTTCTCTAAGACTACAGAACTATATTCTTCACATTCAAGATTATGTAACAACCTTATCATAGCCCTAGGAAGCCAATTCACAGAAATGTAATAAAAAAAAAGGCAGCCTGAGGTGACAAAAGATACACTATGCACAGGGTCAAGGAAAGGCTCAAAACAATTGAATTCATCACAGACAGCCTCATAGTAGAGGAAAATGATGACTGCAGCCATCACAGTTTGTGTATGGGATCGATGCAACCTAGGTCACAATCTGCTTCTGATAGAAAGCACATAGGAATGGCTGGATTCACAACGAAATGGTAAACAAAGATCCGCTTCAATGCATGTTCTACCATTCCAAACTAAGAAGATCATGTCATCCAATTTCTCCAAGATGACATAGGAGAATGGGTTCGGCACAGATTGCACCAGAAAAGAGTGCAAAGGTCGGCAACTCATGATTGCTAGCAACGAAGAAGGATCCACACGGAATGTCAGAAGCCATGGGCGTGAAACTCAAGTATAGGCTCTGATATCATATTAAAGAATGGAAATAAGGAAAAGAATTGAGAGGAAGAGAAGAAAACAATGGGAATTGTTGAGGCCCACATTGGATAGTGATATAGCCCAAATAGTGATTACAAGTTGTAATAAGCGGAAGGCAACACTTGCCCCACAAGCTACAATTTAGGATTGAGTTGGACCCAAACTCAAATTCTAAGATGGTAACATAGTCTATCCTAGATCCATTGAACCACCAACAGATGTCCAATCTTGCATACTTCAGGTTCCAGATATCTAGTCTTAGGGCACAACAGTCCCACATTTTATAGTGATATGGTCTAAGTAGAGGTTATAAGTCGTGAGCAACCTTTATTGCATGAGCGAGTTTTTGAGGTTGAGTCCAAACCCAAATATAGAGGAAGAACTTCACTAAATCAATATTAGGTGTACAATATGTTTATACTAGCATAGAATATTCTAGAGTGACAGACAAATACTAACTAACAACTGATTCTGCTATCAGAATAAAACAGCTATCTGCCCAACAGTTATGCTAATGTGACATTGTGACAGTGACATCACTATCAGTAACTGAATTTAGGACATTGGAATGCTGTGGCAGTGTTCTGAGCATAGTGCATGAGTATAGTACTCCTTTAAGAGACTAAGTGCAATGTTTTATATGTGCCCTCTGCTATCAGAATATAACAGCTATCTGCCCAACAGTTATGCTAATGTGACATTGTGACAGTGACATCACTATCAGTAACTGAATTTTGGACATTGGAATGCTGTGGCAGTGTTCTGAGCATAGTGCATGAGTATAATACTCCTTTAAGAGACTAAGTGCAATGTTTTATATGTGCCCTCTGGGTCACGTGATGACAATTCCAAGCATTACATTTTTTGTAATATTGTCCACCAATTTCCAGTAAAAAAAAAATAGTCCTCCAATAACGAAAATACAAAGTTAGCTTCCACATTTGGGATGTAAAAAATCACCTGAACACGGCATATTACATTAGCGCCATTCTTTACAAAAAGAACTTTCTTTTTCATAGGCTTCCTTGTCTTTGGATCAATTTGTTGCAATAGCTCAACAATCTCACATTCCTCAACTACAGAGTGGATGTGCAGAACAGCCTTGTATCCAGCAGTAAAAATAGCCTACAAATTTTATGCAAAGATGTTAATTTCCTTGATCAATACATAGAAACTACTGCTAACATCCAAATGCTGAAAAGATAGGATACACACATTGTCCATTAATTCAAGGATTGCCAACTGAGCAACAAACTCGGTAACTGTTGGTATTGGATGTTCTGCAAAGGGGAGGAACAAAAACCACGTAAAAACCACAATAAGCAAATAGATCTCAACATAAACAAAATGAATCTTAATATTTAATTGAGTATAACAAGAAGCACATTAATGGTGGGAAAATGTCCTGTCACCGTCTGAAAATTTGAATAGTTATGATTAAATCAATTTTTTAAATCCACTGCTATTTACGATCAAATCAATTTTTTTAAATTCTGTCAATTATGCTTTTGAAACACCTTTTCAATAAAATTTATCTAATATCTTCTAAATGTAAAATTGCTTCAATGCATCTTCGAAATCCAGCAAAATTAAATAAATGGAAGAAAAAATTTCATACCAACACTAGACAGGACGAACCCAGATAGTATGTCTTCTTCTTCAATACCAGATAATCGAACCCGTAAATTTTCACCAGGTCCAGCACGTTTAACCCGATTTTCATCAATATATATAGCAACAACTTTTACTTGATCCTGCAAAATAATGTGCAGTAGTCACCACCTGAATATTTAACAAATAGGAAAAAGTGGAAGAAAGAACGGAACGACAAAGCTCACAACACCCAAAAAGACTACCTTATTTGGCATGACGAAAAGGGTATCTCCCTCCCGAATAGTACCAGATTCCACTTTGCCCATAACAACAGTTCCCATGTCTTTAAATTTGTCAATTAAAGGCATCCTACAAAGGTCAGAAGTTCAATCTTTGCAAAAAAAAAAAAAGTTGAGCTTTAAAAATTAAGAATTTATAAGGGACCTTTGGGAGGGAAAAGGAAGCAACAAAATGTTTAGAAGTGAAGTACTAATTGGAGCTTTAGAAATTTTTAGAAATGAAGTACCTGAACGGACTTTTGGGATCTCGCAGAGGAACTTCGATACCATCAAGGGCTTCAAATAAGCAAGGCCCATCCCACCATGAACAAATGCTTTTATCCATTCTTGTTTTTAAGTTTGAACCCATGAGCCCCGATATAGGTAAAAACAAGACATCTGTTAAATAAAAAAGTTATTACAATAACTTCATTTCCATTATCTACAAAACTGGTAAAGACATACACAAAATATGAAATTATTGGTAGAAAATGATTTTCAAAAAGAGGCACCTTGTGACCATTTTATAATATTTTCTAATCCACACAATAACTACAGGAAAAGAATAGCCTTTGCACGACCTAAATACCATCAGATTTTCAATCCTTACTTTCCTAAAAGTAAACAAAGCTTTTGTTCATTGCCATATAATAGGTTAACATCATGTCCCCAACCCTTGAGAACAAAATAGTCAATACCCTCTGGTCAGCGCACAAAGAAACTACCAAGTTGTCTGCCATCTTCAACACATCCTAAGCTCCAGAGCATCCAGCAGGACACAACAATCTCAATCACTCTAGATGAGAATAAGAAATTCTTAGGAGTGAACTATGGAAGACAGTTTGCCACCCTCGTCATGTTTATGAATCATAATTATATAAAAGCATGGTCCCAATGTAAAAGCAACATAACCCACCCACTATCTATCATCCATTTACACCAGCATTTAAAAAAAGAATTAAATAGACAAGCAAAATAAAGTTCCCACATTCTGGAACAAATAAAAGGCAGATACCTTTCTTTACATTGTATCCTGATTGCTTTAGAAATGGAATCATCTTTGACTCGATCTCATCGTACCTAATGGAACACCGCCAGTAAGATATCTCATTACAATTCCATATAAGCTCATAAGGGCAGAGAGAGAGAGAACCTTTCTTTCGACCAGTTTACTGTAGGATCATCCATTTTATTGACAACAACAAGCAGCTTAGCCACACCCAGTGTTTTTGCAAGCTGGACATGTTCACGGGTTTGTCCGCCTCTCTCATATCCAGTTTCAAACTCTCCCTTCCGAGCAGAAATTACCTGATTGATGGGCATAGAACACAGAAAGAAAAGACAAACATATCATCAAATGCTTGTGAAGAAGCATATCCTGAAGATCAAGAAACAGAACCACTGTCACAGATCAACTAACCAACACTCCAATATCAGCTTGAGATGCACCACTGATCATATTAGGAACATAGCTCTTGTGGCCCTGCATAAAAAATGAAGTTTAATATTAAATATTTATTACATAAGCACAAAAAATGATGTTATTTTAAATTAAAGATAATATGACAATCAAGTCAAGGGAATATTTTAGTCAGAGAAAGTCCTCTAAATAGTCAAGCCAAAACGGGAGACTATTATTACTCTACAAATATGCATTTACAAGATATAGAAAACTGATCTGAGGAAAATCAAGCAATACATATACTCACAGGTGCATCCAAAATGGTGAACCTTGTTGTCTCTGTCTCAAAATGTGCTCTTCCAACTTCAACTGTTTTTCCCTGTAATTATCACAACTTTACTCTCATCATGAGTCCTAGGAAAATTCATACGACTAACAAGCAAAAAAGGAAATCTACATTAAATGAGATTAACCAATTAAATGTTATCAAGCATATTTATTCAAACCTTTACTCTCTCCTCCTCATTTGTGTCCATGATATAAGCCATGTACCTGGCATATAAATTACAAATCATTAACTTGATATAGATTAGTATCAACTATTAAGTATATTTACTAAGCTAAAAGGTCTCATCCCCTTTCCCAACAGGATTTGGCTCTTCTAAAGTGAGTTCAAAGTAAATTAAGTAATCGCAAATACGTTGATATTTTTAACACATTCGTCATTTGTTATAAATGTGCATGTAAGTATATGATTTTCTCATCAAAGCATATCATTCCATTAAAATCAAATGAAAGTGAACCAACTCAAAAACTTTTCAAGATGCTACAAAAAGAGAAAGTAACCACGTGAATTAATTAGATAATATTCTCAAATTCAGTAATTACAAATAGTCCAACACAAGCTCTAAGACTTTTCAATTGTGATGATTCAACCACTTCGGTGAAGTAGCCTGACAACTACAAGAAATTACGACCCTAAGTTGCATCAAACAAATGATGAGGCAGCAAAGTAGCAATGAGATCATGGAACAATTTCAATAGAGAAACAAATTAAATGAGCTAACCAGCTTTCTCGACTTTTGTCCTTGGCTTCTTTCTCATATTTTTGGATAGTTCGATCATCAACCTGACCACTGAGGAAAAGTATCTGGCCTCCGGTTGTAGACTTGCCAGCATCTAGAGCAAGAAAAACAAGAATCAATCACTGCTATAGCAACATTATACTGAATGAAAACGGGAACACATAGATCATGCAAGAAAGGTCGCTTTTAATATCCGTTAAAGACCCATATTACTTATCACCATATGAAAAAGAAAGCAACAGAAACTAAGTTCTTATACTCGACAAATGAGAGGCTAGCTTCTTACACCACCACC